>JBAIZL010000005.1:174649385-175249385 GCA_036971475.1 Prosapia bicincta | reverse complement strand
CCCTTTCTCTGGCCATAGTGATAATCGTAGTGCAGGAAACACTGTGGCACCACCTTGGGGTACATGACTCATCTAAAAATTAACCAGTAATATAACTTTTAAAGAATAAATGAATGTTTTCAGAAAAAGAAATTCACTAATTAAAAAGTAACAATTGAGTAACAATCTAAAGAAATAGTATAAATGTATTATCTTCTATGTGGTTTGTCATTGAATTGATGTATTTGGTGTTTTCGATTATTACTGGTGTGTTTGTTTTGTTTGATTTTAGTATTATGTTATCATTATTTTTTTTGTTTTTGTTTAAGATTCAAAATTTCTTTTTTTGTTTATATATTGCTTTGTGTTTTTTATTAGGTTAATACTGTTATTAATGCTGTTTCTTATGTGTTCTGTGACTGATTTTATGGATGTTAGATTCCGTGTCAATTATAAGGTTTTTATCAAATTATTTGGGTCTTATTATTTGGTTTTTGTTAAATTGGGTAAGTTACATTTGAAAATGTTTGTTGATATTATTTTTTTTCTTTTTTAGTGAATTATGTTTTGGTTAGGTTTATCAATTTTTTTGTTATTTGGGACGTCTTTTGGTGTTGGTTTATTTTTAGGTTATGTTGTTCTTGTAAATTTTTGATTTTTTTGTTATGTCTATTTACTTTGTGTTCACTCGACAATAATAAAGTGACCAAAAGGTGCCTCATCACAAAAGATAAAAATTAATTCCACTTAGAGGTGGATCAATTGTTTACATTTAACATATAATAATTCTTTAAAGTCAGTGCAACGGAATAATAATGGAGAACGTTAAATGTATATGTATATATATATATATATATATATATATATATATATATATATATATATATATATAAATAGGAATTTTTGAACTAGATAGGAGACTGACAGACTTACCTAATGGCAATAGTCCAAAACTGCAATCTTTAGGAAATAAATAAATAGACACATATAAAAGAACTTATAACACTATTGAAATATTTCAATCAAAATGATCTTTGTCAATCAAAAAAGAGAAAAAGAAAAGATTCTCTTTTGTCTTTTTCTATCGCTTTCTTTTTCTCTTTTTTAATTGACAAAGATCATTTTGATCGAAATATTTCAATAGTGTGACAAGTTTTTTTTATATGTGTCTCTTTATTTATTTCCTAGAGATTGCAGTTTTGGACTATTGCTATTAGGTAAGTCTGTCATTTTCCTATCTAGTCCAAAAATTCCTAAATAAGCTTTAAGCTCTACTAGAATTAACCTATATATATATATATATATATATATATATATATATATATATTAACTTCATAAAGTCAGTGCAACGGAAAAACAATGGATAACGTAAAATATCAAGAATATATATATATATATATATATATATATAGGTTAGTTTTGGTTGGTAAAGATTATTTAAATTTTTTGGACTAGGAGACTGACAGACTTACCTTGGTAAGAGTCCACTCTGTAGTCTTGAAATATAAACACATAAAAGCACTTAACCAATGATATATTTCAACCACACAGTGGTCTTTGTCAATCAAAGAGAAAACACAAAAAGAAATATGAGAGAATGAAATAAAATAAATATATATATCGTGTCGTGATATTTTGCGTTGTCCATTATTTTTCCATTGCACTGACTTTATAAAGCTGTTATTATTAATTGTAAACAATTTTTCCACCACTAAGTGCAATAATTTTACCTTATGTGATGAGGCATCTTTCGGTCACTTGACCATTGTCGAATCCCTGAATTAATTTTCTCTATTTTTCTGGTGTGGTCCGGAAAATCAAGAAACCGAAAAGCATCAAATATTGCAGCACACCTAATATCACATAAACATGAAATAACAAATTACGAAAATAACCTAACCATACTTGAAATAAATAACAACCCAATAGAACTAAACTCACTAGAAAAATACCCCATTTATAAAAACATACACAACAATTTAATGAACCTACAGACAACATATGCAGATGACGTACTATTCAAAAACATTATACACGCAGCTCAATGAAGAAACATATATGACGTCAATAAATACCAACATCACGGAACAAACAACCACACCAGAAAAATAGAGAAAATTATTCAGTGATTCAATAATGGTCAAGTGACCGAAAGGTGCCTTATCACATAAGGTAAAATTATTGCACTTAGTGGTGGAAAAAATTGTTTACAATTAATAATAACAACTTCATATAAACTCTATATAAATCTCAACTAAAAATTAAATAGTTTTAAATGCTTACATAAAAGAGAACTGTAGCAATTCTGTTTCCAGTGCCAAGATTTTTGAAAGCATTTTTTTCTTCCCTCTAAAACATAAAAAAATAATATTTAGCAAACAATATTAATACCCCAATAGAAAACATACTTTAAGAAAATATTATTGCACCTTTATTATAGTATTAACAAACTGTCTATGCAAAAGTCAATAATTATAACAACAAAATTAGTTCATGTACAAACTGTAATGTTTAAAAATGATAGAGCTGGCACTAAATTCATTAGGAACTGGCGGAACCTAAGTTTAAGGAATAGTACAAAAAAGAATAAAATATTAATTCAGCTACTAATAATCAAAGATGTATAAAACATGAAAACCTATTATAAATAATTACTGTAGACTCCTGATTACCCATTGTATTGGCAACCGCGGATAAATCGGTTCTGCTAATAATTCACACAAAAAATTCTACAAAAAAATAACTATCACTAGTTTTGATTTTTCAAGACTAAACACTTTTTCTTTAGTTGAGATTTAAGGCTTTTAGTACCATTTTATCACAGAGCGATGCATCATCTTGTTCCTCCAGATATTGAATAAGTCCTTTGGTGTGTGTTAGAGCTGCATCATTGCTTACTTTCATCTTTCACTCTCCTCTGAAATCATACCTGATACTATAGCAATGATGTTTTCAAAAATAAGATGTTCAAAGCCTTGATCATAGGCATCACAATTAATCCACTCAACAAGATTCTTTAGAAGTAGAAAGTGTTCTACTTTTATCAATCGTTGTAAAATAATATCAAGAATTACAAAACAAGCAAACTGCTGCTATCGCAAAGTTGGCAGAACTAAAATCATGATTCTAAAACACATTTGCTACCTGCTATGGTCAACTTGAGAAAACAGGAAAGGAAATGGTGAAAGGAAAAAAAGGATGGGAGTGGAGTTCCGAGAGTTGTGATAAAACTCCCTTCTTTGTGAACAACCTTGTTCTTTGGATATTACAAAAGTTGAGACACTTTAGTAAACATATATTCTGTTCTGAGAGTTGTGAGTCATACAGTTTTTGGGTATTATAAATACGGCTGGTACACTTGTGTAAACAAATGTCTTCTGTTAGTGTTTTTCTTTGTTAACATTTAACTTATCTACTTTCAGAATTAGAAAAAAAATTTTACAAATCATAGGGATATCAGGTGAATTTTTTAGAGAGTTTTGGGGGATATGTCAAAAAGTGTGAGTTATAATGTAATTGAGTGTTGAGTAGGTTTGTTGGCTGTAGTTTAAAATGATTGATTATTTTATAATGTTCAGTTGTGTAGCATTGGTTATTTTTAGTTTATTTGTGTAGAACTTGTGGGTTTGATGTTATGTTTGTGTAGTAGTAGTTTGTGAATATGCGATGTTTGGGATAGTTTGATTGGTTGTTTTTGTTTGTAAGTGCTTTATGTGTTCTTGATACCATGTATAAAATTACCTTCCTGTTTGACCTATGTAGAAACTGGGGCATGAACTGCAAGTTAGTTTGTATATGTCTGCAGAGACGTAAATGCTTTTAAGATGTTGACTTGAAATTGTTTGTTGAGGGTGTTATGTAAGAAGAAATGTGTCTATGAAATATCTATGAAATGTGTTAATTTATGAGTTTTAGATGGTCTGTATGGTAGTGTTATGTATTGTATCCATTTTGGGATTCTGTTATTGGTTTTAACAGGCGGTAATATAGTTTATTAATCATTGTTGTGTTTTATCCATTAATTTGTGATATTGTTTTATGGTGTTTAATTCTTTGCTGTTATTTGTCTAATAGTGTTTTTAAATAGGCGATAAAGATCATGGTGTTGTAAGTGGCTAGTTTGTACTGGTGAAGGTGGTTTGAAAATTAGTGAATACTAGTATTTAGTGTTGATGAGTTTGTGGTAGTGTTCAATTTATGTGTTTGTCTGCACATGTAATTCTTAGGTCAAGAAAATTATAGCGTATATTAGTTTTGGGTATATGGAACTGAGATGCTTTGAAAATATATGGGTTTGGCACTTATTTCCTTTGTATAGTGTGATAATGTATTGTCAACATATCTATACTAGTATTTGATAATCTCAGAGTGTTTATTGTTATTTAAAATGTTTTTTTTTTTTTAATATGTGTAGAATCTTTCACCAGGATGCTAGCTATTGGAGATCCCATCATAGATAGACCCATCATTGATCTATGTAGGGATGTGAGTACTCACTAAAGAAGTAAGGACATATTTAGGTTTGGGCTGAAAAGCATTTCCACTATGATTAGGCAGTTCATTTCAACACGATTGTCTGCTAACAAACTCGAGAGACTCTTTTGATGGAAGAGTCAGGGCAGTTTCATATCTGGTAGCTTTGAGAATAGGTTTGTGTTTAGTATCTCAATGAATCTTCAGTAACAGGGTTACTAAAGGCTAAGGGAAACCAGTGAAGTGACTGTGAAAAGGATATAACTTGTTCATCATACACGACTTTTCTTTTGTAAGATCCCAAGGTGTTATGGTTCAGCATGATTGGGCATTGGTTGATGAGATATGTAATTAAACCAAGGTAAGGTAGAGAGCATTCTTGTATGAATAGTCACTAGCAATGGTAGAGTTTTATGCAAATGTTGCATACAGTACTCTGTAGAACTGTAGCAATTTGACAAAGAAATAAGAGGATCTCACTATTATATGAAATCTTTGTTCTGTAGCCCAGGTAATATTGTTTAACATACCGGAGAGTATCCCAAGACCTTCCATTGGAGGAGAAAAGTTATACTTGGTGCAACAAAGTTCTAGTAATTATAAAACATTTTTAAATCTTTTAATTGCTCAAGCAAACAGAACCAATAACTACAGGCAATTTGGTTCATCTGGTTAGGAGGGGAAAGCAGTTTCAATATTCCATTTATTAAAGATGCTTCAGAAGGATTGAATCATCTATGTTGATACAGGTAGAGGACATTTTATCAGCTTCTCTCTAGTTTGAATTTTTAATATACTTCTGTACATATTTTACTGACTTACTGACTCATGGGAAGCGACAATTCTGAAACAACTGTACAAAAGAAGTAAGTATGAGTGTGTCTGTTCGACAGAATAACAAATTTTTAAGATGTATCTATAGGACTTCATTGGGGGAAGCTTTCTGATTGAGGGGCAGAAAGGATATAGCCCTTGAGTAGAAAGAGGTGATGGGAGAACTGTAGCTAGATAAAAGTAGTTTAACCTTTCATGTCAGGTATCGACTCCTGGTCCTATCTCTCTACTAACCTGTTGGGTCATCTTCTAACATAGCGAAGAGAATATACAAGATTAAGAATCAGAACAATAACTCTTGGACAGGATAAATGTTTTATAAAATAAAAGCAAAAGTATAAAATAGTGACTGACACAGTTTGGAAAAGTTTTTAAACTACAGTCATTAATATATTACAAAATTACTGTTGACTTTGAAACAACGCATAAACAATATTTAAACAAAATTAAAACAATTTGAAGCAGATAAACTTTTGAATATACAAATGTTTCAAAAGGAGATTATAAAATTATAAATTGCAATGTAATTACATATTACAATTTGAAGCCAATAGTAAATTTTTGTTACTTTTATAAATTTCAAAGTAGCATTCATCTATTTAAACACTTAATTAAGAAATGAATAAAGTTTTAATAAATTAGTATTAATTTTTTTCATATTTGTACTTTAATACGAGTTACTATGCCTGTTATTAATTATATTTAGACTGGAATTATTATATCATTATTATTTTTTTAGTTATGACAGTTATTTGTTTCTTACAATCTAAAATACAAATAAATTGCCTGACATGTCTTGCATGCAATTTAGAAATAATAGTGCTGCACTTACTCGAGCAAAATCAAAATGAGGTTCATAGTGGCCTCCAATTCCATAATTAACAACTTGGAGTTCTTCGGCAGTAGAAGTTGAAAGTCCTGTCATATCCTCAACCCTTTTACTAACTTTAGCTATTGCCGGGTGTTCATCTTCTTTAAGCCAAGCAGATTTACTGATACGATAATGTGCCGTTTCTAGCTCTCCAGTTTTATAGTTCTGAACTGTTGCTCTCTTTAACTGTAAACAAATTATTATAAAAAACTTGTAAATTCTTTTATTTTTATGATTACCGCAGCATTGATTTAGGTTATAAATACTTCATCTTTTGTGGATTGTGATTTTGATTCATCCAGAAGTAAATTAACTGGCAGAAGTAAATAACATCCTCGCATCTTGAACTATATTAAAATTATTTCAGTTTGGCAAGAAACTGATACTCCTTAGTACTCCATTCAATCAGTTTAAAGTAACACTAAATGACTGGCTTTTAGTGTGCACAGAACATTTGTTATATAACCTTATCCTGTTAAAATTATTATTTTAAGTAATATAAATGTAATAAATGTGTAGCATAAAATGTTAATATCTTTATATTTTTTTAAAAGTAATTTTTGGTAAATCTTTAAGATTATGTGGAGCAAACAGGAGCTGACATACTTACTTTGGTCATAATATGGTCTGTTATCAAAAAAGATGTACAAATGCATACAGGAATATTTTATATATTTCAGATCTACTATACTCTTTATCAAACAGAAAGAAACTGATATTTGTCATAGGTATAGATTTCCAAATGTAATAGGATGTCATGGTTAATCATACAATATATATTTCAAAGACAAATAAAATCATTACTAACCCAAAGGCAAAACTCAACCTTACAAAACCAGAAAGAGCAGCAACATATTCACTAAAACACAATAGTGCTGACCCTTCTAGCAGACAAAAGGTCAACCACAGTTATCATGAACAAAGAAGGCTACATAAAAAATACCAATAAACAACCACTGCGAGGTCTGGGTATTCTAAAATACGCGGACTGTTTGAATTTCGCGGCTCAAGTTAGTTTCAGGAGAATCCGCTTGGTGTCGCTAGGTTCGTATAAATCAGCTGATTAAAACACGGTATTTCAGTCGCAGATATCTTCATTTGTTGATGAGTTACACGCAGTTTATTAAAGAGTGTTTTTTTCATTTGTCGGATTGTAAAATGGACAGCCTGAAGGAGCAACGAATTGCTCTGAAATTTTGTGTAAAACTAGGGAAATCTGCAACAGAAACATTTGCCATGCTCAACACGGCCTACAGTAATGTTGCCATGAAGCGTACTGCATTATTCAAAGTGGCATGAACGTTTCAAGGGTGGCCAAGAGTCGATTGATGATGACGAGCGTCCTGGACATCCTTAAACGTCAACTGATGACCCAAACATTGACAAACACAAAACCCTGGCGAAAATCGACGTCTGACCATTAGAGAGTTTTCTGAAGAGTGTGGGATATCAGTTGGATTTTGTTACGAGATTTTGACCGAAAAATTGAAGATGCACCGCATCGCTGCGAAATTTGTGCCACGCCTGATGACCGACGACCAAAAAGCCAATCACGTCTGGGTTTGTCGGGAACTGCATGATCGTTCAAATGAAGATGAGAACTTTTTTTCAAGAATTATAACCGGTGATGAATCATGGGTGTATGGTTACGACATTGAAACGAAGGTCCAATCATCCCAATGGGTGAGTCAAACGTCCCTAAGACCCAAAAAAGCTCGCCAATTTCGGTTGAATGTCAAGGTGATGCTGACAGTTTTTTTTAATCCTAAGGGTGTTGTTCACTACGAGTACCTCCCTGAAGGCTCTACAGTCAACCAGATTACCTACATTGAAGTACTGAAACGTCTGAGGGACGCCGTCCGACGTAAAAGGCCAGAACTGTGGAGAAGTGATAACTGGTTTTTCCATCACGACAACGCTCCAGCTCACTCAGCACTCAGAACTCGTGAGTTTTTGGCCAATCACTCGATCACTGTTCTTTCCCACCCCTCTACTTACTTGACCTTGCTCCTTGTGACTTTTGCTTATTCCCAAAACTCAAAAAACCCCTCAAAGGAAGAAGATTTGAAACGATTTAGGAGAATAAGGCAAATGCGACGAAGGAGCTGAACGCCATCACAAAAGAAGTGTACCAGGACTGTTTTAACAAGTGGAAACACCGTTGAGATAAGTGTGTGCGTTGGGGAGGAGAGTACTTTAAAGGAGACACCAAGCGGATTCTCTTGAAACTAACTTGAGCCGCGAAACTAACTTGAGCGAAATTCAAACAGTCCGTGTATTTTTTTAACAGACCTCGTAGACTGCAAAACTTAAGAACTAATCACATTTAGTCTAACAGAATAATTCAACAATTCACTCTGGGGATGACTTGAATATGTAGCTCCTGGACAGCAAATTTAAGAAACGTCTTTAAAATTACTGTACAATGAAACCCCCCTTCTCATTAAAATCATTATTAACTGAAAGGCAAAACTTAACCTTACAAACCCAGAAAGAGCAGCAATATATTCACTAAAACACAACAGTGCTGACCCTTCTAGCAAGACAAAAGGTCAACCACAGTTATCACGAACAAAGAAGGCTACATAAAAACTGCCAATAAACAACCACTTGACTGCAAAACATAAGAACTAATCACATTTAGCCCAACAGAATAATTCAACAATTCACTCTGGGGATGACTTGAATATGCAGCTCCTGGACAGCAAATTTAAGAAATGTCTCTAAAATTACTGTACAATGAAACCCCCCCCCCCCTCTCAATTTTACTTACTACCAATTCATAAAAACATCGTTTCACCACATGGTAGAACAATAATCTAGTTGCGATTCAGTGACAAAAAGAATTTCAGGCCTTCTGGATTCATACCTTCAAGCTTTAGTAAAAAACATTCATCATACACCTAGAACACTCATCATTTCATAGACCCACTATCTGAAATACCCGTACCTCTACTTCCAAAAAACTGTCTCAGATTGACAAAGGACACAGTGTCCAAAATATATCATTATTTTTTTGTTTTAACGTTCATGTGATTTTTATTTTAAGATTAAAGACCAGTCTATTACCAGGATAAGTTTGTCAGTTCAAACAATCTCAAACAAGCTTTAATTTCTCTCTGTCCTTCATATATCAATAGCAATTTGCCCTAATACACACACATGCACACACACACACACACACACACACACACACACACACACACACATTAATATGTGTATTGGGTGAAACACACACATTAATATGTGTGTTGGGTGACAAACTTTTTATATTTTTTATAACACCAACAATAAATTTAAAGAGGGGGGCAATCAAAAATAACTATAATTATATAGTTACAATAATTATAGTACAATATTAACAATAGGTATAAGCCTTGGCACAAGAACAATTACACCTAAAGATAAATCAATTCAGTTTCATAATTGCTTAAATTAATAACATAAAATGATTATAGCATGATGGCAGGTTAGTATCTCTATGTCAAATTCCTTTTCATATATTTAATTTGATAGCTGTTTATTCATGAATTTTGATAAACTAAAACTAGTGCTCAAGTAATCAGATGTATTTGTTAACGGTCAGACTTGCTAATCATGTCAATTGCGTAGCCTAAAAATTCAGATTTGGCACCAAACTGTTAATGTGTATTAAAATACAGTAAATAATCCAATCTTATAAATAATAAATCATTATAATATAATATCAGCTAAATTTAAATACTGATAAGAATTTAGCATTTACAAAAACCAACCTACGATGCTTTTTGTTAATTTAGTATTGGTATTTTCTGATTACATTCAATTTTAATGAACTATTAATAATAACTTATTATTAACAGAATCATTATTAGAATTCATGAAAACATTTTTATGTAATAAAACAGATACAGCAGAGCCTTATTAAAATAAACTAATTATGGGTGATAATTTTCCGTTTTAATGTAAGTCATCAAAAAATTATTTTAAAGTGGATAAAATGCAAACAAAACTGTAAGAAAAAACTGTAAAAGATTATTAGAAAAAAAACTGATCAAAAACTTGCATAAGTTTTATTTACAGTGATTAAAATCAGTTAACACATTCACAGTGACTACTGTTAATGTCAAATTCACTGTCCTAAAAAAATGTTACCTTTAGTCCGAATGTTCTCAGATCTATATTAGAAGAGTCACTTTTCAAACCAGCCACCCTTTAGTTTGACAGGGTGTATATTTATTAACAAATAATTTGCCAACACATAATAAAACAGTGTTATAAAATATTATTGATATGTCTAAACTATGTAGAGTTTTTCTTTGCATTATTTTTAGGAAAAATGGTACTTGTCAAATGAATAAAAAACCATAACAGCAGCTATGTAAGCAGGCCTTCCACAGACCCTGCTTATGTGGAGGGATTAATCCATCTTCGAAATACAGTTCATCCTAAGTGACTCTTATAAGCTATATCCCACTCAGGGTCTATTATGAGTTTTACTGTATACAATATTCAATATACAATAAGAATATTATAGCTACATTATTATTCTGTTATAAGAAAACAAGAAAACCTAAAGCATTAATATTTTATTAGATGTGGAATTTCTAAAGCTAGAATGAAGAACAATGCTGTGTACTTACACGTGGATGAGCCATCCTTTTAAATACTTCTATCTCTGAATCATAAATAGCTTCCCTATACAGTAAAATCTTAGGATTTAGAAAAGCTTCTTCCTCTTTTAATGGAGCTATCCTACAATTAAAATAGCAGTAGAATGTATCAGTTTATGGAAAAGTTCTCATGAATATATGTATGACAATGTACTTAAACTCAGCAAAATGTTTACAATATGAAAATACCATACACTACTGTTGATCTTACACAGTAATTAATTCTTAATCAAATCAATGTATTGATCCTTCAATTAACAGAAGCCATCCTTATACCTAGTGAAATACTCCTCATAATTAGTATGAACACTCTAGGATTGGCAGGTTTTATTAAATGTATGTTTCGGCCGTGAGGAGGTAGAAAAGATAGCTTTTAAAACAATATTGAAGGATATCAACAATATACATTCCATTTGACCAGTTATTTGTGGAGACCCTGAAAGTGATAAATTATATTTTTAATTTTTGTCTTATATTTATAAAGGTTAACATTCTTCCCCTTTATTATTCAGTTTTACAATTCTCGTGATATGTTTAAAGAATATGTTTTTGCAGTTACCTTATATTCTTTCGTCCAGTGACATTTCCTCTATAACCCTTACAACATAAGCTGTCTAACAAAGGATTTGAAATTTATAATGATTTGTTAATTAAATAAATTTTATATTTGTTATGGTCAACAATACCAGTTTTGATATTAATAATAATACCTTGGGCATAGGTTAGGACAAACAGCTGCCATTCTTTAACCATACGGTGACCAGTAATGTGACCAGTAATAAACTTCAACCCCCCATAAAAATAAAAAGTTGACCATGTTTTCATTATTATGACAGTAGTAATTTATTTTTACAAGCCTGCTGAGGATAAATTTTGCTTAAAAAAAGCCTCCAAACAAATAGCAGAAAATATTTTTAAAGCAGTATTAGTGGTTTTATTACATTGTTTTTAGAGGAAAAAAATAAAGTAAATTGTACGTTTATTGAATGCTATAGGTGTATGAATGGTCTTTCAATATTTTTCATCTTTTTTTTAGTAAGAGTTGTAGCATGAAGACTTACCCTTTTCAGGCTACTGCCATTAATTTATTTGAAACAAGGATTTGGCTTGTAATTATTTGCTGTCATTATGAAAATAGACAAAAAGGTTTGGATAACCCTGGTTCATGTTTCAGTGTACCAAAAATTACCCCTTTTAATGTCAAGAGGTATCAAAGAACAAAGTTATGTATTTTATTACAGAATATATCTTGACAATGTATGAGTTCACTGTTTATCCAAAACACATATTTTAAATAAACATAATATAATGTGTAGAAATTGAATGAACTTTTTAAAAAAATCATAATTACAAAAACCTTCCCAGCTGATAAATGGGTTTACTTGCTTAATTAATGCTTTGATATGTTGGCTCTTCAAAGTTTCAAAAAATACTTATAAAAAGCCGGCATAAATACTTTCCTTTACCCTTACAGTATAACAACAGCTACTGCAACTTTTAAAATAAATATATTTTTTTTTTTTTTAGAAATGAAGTGAGCCATCCTAGGTCCTAGGTTATGACTTAATAAGAAATTTCAGCAACATTTATTGCATAGTTCTTAATCTGCAACTATTAATTTAATAATAGTAGTATAGTAAACTTTCGATAGTTCGACACTCTGTATACTTCTACACATGCTGTGACTACGCGACTTGCGTCACTGATACGCTTTGTGTATCAGTAAAGATTGATACAGCAGACAGTAATGTACTTGACTGATGTATCGGTCAGAGACCAAGGCAAATTATTGATATTTTAAAATGCACTCCACTCTCTACTTTCTACATTTAGCACGTCGTTTCTACTCTCCCTTCCCTTTTCTACCAAGGTCGTCAGTTTTCTCAAAATGCTGCAGGAGTTAAAATGCTATTGTGATTTGCTCTTAATTTTTTCCTGCAAGTCGTATAGTAATCAGTTATACTGAACTCTGTTCTAGTTATTTCTTTTTTAATAATGTCGGATAGAAAGTGGAAAAGGTGTTTTGTAACAAAAGGTATGAAATTAGATGTTTTAAAAAAGATTGACAAAGGTGGAAAGTGTGAACAAAGTGGCAAATGAGTTGAATGTTGGTCGATCAACAGTACTTGGGTGGAAGATGAGAACTGAAATAGAGTCATGGTGCATGAAAAGAAAATGTTCGGAGTCAATAGGAGAGAGAAAGAGTATGAAGAGGTCTGAGAACAAAAATGTCAGTGAGGAGCTTTACCAGTGGTTTAGAATTAATCTAGAAAAAGGAATGCTGATCACAGGACCGATTCTACTAGGAAAAGCATTGAAATTTTATCAGGACTTTAAAGAATAGAGAGAGCCAGAATTCATAGCAGCACTGGGTGACTGGACAAATGGAAACAGAGGTATGGAATTAAACAACTAAGTATTTGTGAAGAAAACTGTCAGAAAAACCTAAGTAGTGAGAGTGAATTTAAGTAAAAATTTCAATCTTTGATTAAAAGACTTAGTGGAGAACAAATATGTACAACTATTACGAAATATACCTGAATTTCAGAATGATACCTACTAAAAGGTTAGACCTTAAACAAAAAAAGCTGCATCTGGTTATAAAAAGATTAAAGAAAGGGTAAATGTTTTGGCTTGCAGCAGACACACAAAAGCTAAATTCAACTTAATAGAAAAATCAATAAGACCTAGAACTTTAAACAATTTTAAGGCCGGTGATAACTTTGATCTTCCTGTATGGTACAGAAATCAATCAAATGCTTGGATGTCAGAAAATATTTTTAATGAAGGGGTTTCATAAACACCTAAAATCCAACAACCCATTAAGAAGATCCTTTTTGATATTAGACAACACAACAACTCATCCAAGTGTTGACATCATTCAAGACGGAGAAATAAAAGCAATGTTCTTACCCCCAACGTTCCATCCTTTAGACAAAGGAAGTAATGTGATACTTACCAAGTTGTACTGAAAAAAGCTTTGGTCACTTCTTATTTAAGGCCTGGATGATGGGGTTGAATTAGTGGACAAATTGAAGCAAATTTATTTGCTGGATGTTATTGGACGGATTTTCCAGTTATGGGATGAACTCAATCCCCTGGTTTGTTCTTGGAGGAAGCTTTTGAACCCCGAGGATAATGAATTTAAAGAAGAATACAACAATGAGCTTACGACTTTGATGAAGAAGATACCAAACTGTGAAGGAGCTTCAGCTAATGGTGTGGAAGACTGGATGAACCAAGATTAAGAAATCGGACTAACCTCAGGTCAAGATATCATCACAGCTTTAAAATCAAAGACGAGAACAAAAGAGACTCAGAAGATGATGAAGGGAACACAAACCATAACCGAAATTGAACCGCAGCAAAGGGGTAACGTTTATTAAGGGAACCCTCAAGAGCAAGGGGCTTTCGCAATGGACGTTATTTTTCTTTTACAACTACGAGATGAAGCAACACAGCGAAGAAACCAAAATGAAAAACAATAAAAAATCATATACTTTATTTTATAGTAATATGAATATAAAGTGAGTAAACATCTCAGTTTCATTTATTAGTTTTTATGTTACATATTATACTTGTGTTTTTAGATTGAATTAGTGTTTTTACTGCACTCCCTGTGTTAAACTTCCATTAACAGTATATACTCTTTATAGTTCGACATTTTGATAGTCCAATACTCTTTAATTAAATGTTACTAAGGAAAGGTCGATCAATATTCATGTCCAGCCATTACAAAACCTAGTTTTGTCAATTGTAAATACAAATCTTACTGGTAAATTTCAACTTGACTTTATGAGAAATTTTACTTTTAAAAAAATTGTAAACTTATTGAGATATGGTTTCTGTCTTTTCAAAAATGGTATTCGTTAGATTATGGTAATAATTCTTAGAAACAAACTACAACATGTGAAAGATAATATCAAACTAAACCAAATGAGCTATACTCAGAAATTTCTACAATCTTAATAGCTGCAATATCAGTAAAACAGTTTTGTGCATTGACAAAAACGGCTTAAATAAACTATTAAGAAATACAATTATTGGGTGTAACTTATTGCTTCCACAGTTCACATGTTAAGAATTGCAATAAGTAAGGTTATTTGAATTAAAAAAGGATTAAGGATCAATCACAGTACTCCCTTATTCTTAGATAGGATACAAGTATTGCTCTTTTAGGGTAAGTTTGCTTATGCTGATCTCTATCAAAGTCAAAGAGAGGTGTATCTGTAACATAGTTGATTATATAGATGAAAACACCCTTAACACTTTCAAGCCTAACCCCTTAGTAGGCGTCTGTCTCTATTTGCCTGGAAGTTTTTAGCTAAAATATAAAAAAAATCCTGACTTATAATAAATACCATATTTACAAAAAGTTATACGTTGTTGTAAAGGGAATGAAACAAGCTTTCAGGAAATATATACATATGAATTGATTACTTACATATATATGGTGTTATGCTCGTTTGAAAAACGTATAGAAAAATCAAAAAAAATAAAATAGCAACACTGTACATCACTAAACTTTATTATACATATTTTAGATTATATTGGAAATAAATATTACATGTTATATTTCATTTTAAAGCTAAAAGAAAATGTAATTTAGAAATATTTCTTTTAAAATTTAGAAAACTCTAAAATCAGGTCATTTACAATTCCATTCCGTTCATCAGTGAAACATATGTCAATTTAACCTCACCCAAGACAGGTTTCACTGTCACCGTTACTGTCTAAAATCAACATATCTCGTATTGAATCGCTTTCTAAAGTGTCTTTACCCATTACATCTGTAACATAATATCTCTAACAATGAAAATTAATTACAATAAATGACTGAAAGATAAATTTAAAGCTCAAAACAACACACTCCAAAGCCTAAATAAAAATTACACAAATTACAAATTAAATAAACAAAATGATGGATAGATAAGATTTAAAATAAAGACCAACAAACTTGCAACGTAACAGTGAGCAAACTTAACCAAATATGTTTTTGTTCGTGAAATAAACTCTGAATGGCCTAACGGTAAAGAAATGTAAAGTAGAATATAAAAAACGATGTCAAAGATACGCAGGAATTACGTTGCTGTGGAAATAAATAAGGGAATCAGAGTTATACACGAGTGTGTAGGCAACTAGCGTGAACTAAATGGCCTGATCTACACTCGGGCGTAGGTCTGTAAGGTTTAACATTTAACAATAAACGTTAAAACCTCAATAGTAAATGTATATATATATATAAGTAAAAGCAAGAGTAATAATAATAGGAATAAATATAATTGTGAAAAATGTGTTGTCAGTAGAAGTGTGTTTAGTTGCTTTAAACAAAACACCACTCTCGCAAGAGTAAAAATATTCCTTTTCCTAAAGGTTGTATTATATGTTTCCTTATCTATATATATATGTGTTATATGTTTAGACTAAATATCTACCTCTCCAAATCACAGAATTATTACTCAGGTAAAATGAACTTTTATTCCCAAAACATTTGATAATAAGACCTCAATCTATTTATTTAAATTACAAGTAAACCGATGTAAAATTAATTTTATATATTTATTGGTAAGTAGTGATACTTACAACAAGAAAGGATTTTTGTGATGAACATATCTACATTTTAACTTCGCCTTTACACTTTCTGGAGGAGAAAGCACATTGCGACATAACATCTCATATAACTCCCTTTCTGGAAGTTCATCAACAGGTCTTTGCATTGTCTGAAAATCAAATTTGTTATCTATTGTTACCGGTTGTTCTCTGCTTTCTATTAGTTTTTATAAATGTCACTACAAAAAAAATCTAAACATAAAAAACATTGCCGTTTTAAACATGCAAAAATAATGTAAATTAAATAAAAAAACAAATCCAGAAAATTACAATTACAAAAGTGATTTAAAATTAAATAGAAAATAATTGATATTCAATATAAATACTAAGGGACTTTGAAATTAAAATAAAAAATAACTAAAATCTGTAAAATTAGTAACATTCAAGTGCTTTAAAATAAAATACTCAAACAATGAAACAAAATATTGAAAATTTAGATGTTTTTAAAAATTATGAATATTGAGGTATGTGAAAATGGAAAGGAAATTACAAAATCCATATTCCTGCAAGAGAGGCATGGGCGGAGTGCAGACCCAAACATGGTGAAATCTGAGACACCAAGACAGATTTTGTCATCGCCTGGAAGACTACAACTCTGTCTTCCAGGGGAAGGTGCTTGCGATCAAACTATGTGCTGAGGAAATAATAAGGTCTGGCAGGAGGGACAAGACTATCTGGATTTGCTCGGACAGTCAGGCAGCTCTGAAGGCTTTAGGTAAGACTAGTACTAGCTCTAGGCTGAGACTGTAGCTTCTCTAGCAGAGCTGACTAAGTATAATTCGCTCAACCTAACCTGGATTCCAGGACATTCTGGCTGGATAGGGAATGAGAGAGCTGACGCCTTAGCAAAACAAGGATGTATAACTCAAGGACCGTTGAAGAGGGCAGTGGGCATGCCGCCTCAGGAGGGGCGCAAGAGGATCACGGCACATATAGACAGGAATGGAATGCAACCTTGGGGTGTAGCAAATTCAAGGTACTGTGGGGTTACTCAGGAGATTTGTGGGGCAAAGAACTACTCTTCTTAAGTAGACATCAACTCAGAGTTACTGTAGAGCTCGTCACAGGCCATGGGAATCTGAGGGGGTTCCAATACAAAACTGGAAAATCTAGGTCCCCTGTGTGCAAGAGATGCGACGAGGACCAAGAGGAAAACCCAATCCACGTACTCTGTGAGTGCCCTGCTTTGGGAGCTGCAAGGAAAAAGTGGTTTGGCTGGCAGGTATGTACACCAGAGGATATCAGAAATTTAACATCAGGTGGGTACTTGATTTCTGCAAAGAGGTAGGTATCCACTATGCTAGTCCTGTGGTTAGGATGGGAAGAGATTACAAAGGCTGCAGCTAAGTGCTCTACACCGATAAGGTCCCTCCGAGTTTTATTAATAATAATAATAATAATAATAATAATGTGAAAATGGATTATAAAAAATAACTGAAATCCATAAAATTACAAATTTGGGTATTTTAATAAGGAATAAAAACTTACTGAAAGCCAAAAAATTTAGAATACTGAAGTGTTTTAAAATAAAATAAAAATACCTGAAAATTCTTAAGCTACAAATACTCAATATTAATTTTAGATTTATCAAAAATTCTTACCTTGCTTTCAACATTCAATGGAGCTACATTTTTTTCTATGGCATCTAAGTAATAGACTTTATTGCTAAGTGCGCGCTGATGTGTTGGTACTATTGTCAATAACTCATTTGTCATTTGCAAAGCACTGCGGACGTTACCTGTCAGAACAATAAAACTAATTATATTTTTTTGTATACTTGAACTACATAATCAATATGGTGTGTGTGGGTGTATGTGTGTGTAACATAAAATTTAAATAAATATTATTTTAATACTAAAAGTAACAGGAAAATTCCTCATGTTCACCATTCTAGAACCAGAGCTATGAGCAGCATATTTACCTGTTCTTTCTGCAAGGTTATAATCCAAGGTGCGAGTTTTTGTTTGTTCTTGTAGTTGTTATAAATATATGTAGTCGCTTTGAATAGTTTATAATACAGTGATTACTAATATTAAAATGAACATAAAGATAAAAGAAATAATCTTTTCTAAAAAATTTTTGTTATATTTAAAGTTTTCATTATGTTGGTGATTAGAGGTTTATACTTATTTTATAGTGCTGCTTGTGTGAGTGTTATTAGATGTTTAAAACGTTAATATAGAATATCGTATATAACCTCAAGACAATAAACACACCACACCAAAACTACTGACATTTAAAAACTTAAATATTTTTAAACAAACAAAATAATAAATAATCATTATATGTTAAACCTTGCATGTAAGTTGAATAAGCCAAGTATTCAAGAATTTCCCAGCGCTCAATCTCAGTTTTATTTCTTTCTTTTTCTTGGCGATCTAATGCTTCAGTCATCCACAACACTGTGTGGTAAAAGTCTTGCTGATTGTATGACAGTCGACCAAGTTCAAAGCAATCACCAGCTATAATTAAAACATCAAAATAATTTAAAACATTCAAATTTACACTGAAATATAACAATAGAATAATTGGTTTTACATAAATTGTAAAATATTACTAACATTGCATTTACTACTACTTCCTATAGTAAATTAATATAAAATAAAATAAATTCTCTTTAGCAGGCTGAGGTCACTTCCCACAAGTTCAACTTGGAGGATCCCTGTTACTCTTGGATCCAATTTCTGACTACAGTATACTCTCTATATTCCGGTCTTTCACCTATCGATCTCTTCCAATAATCCTGCGCTTTTATCAAGAATGGAAGATGTAAACATAATCAATATGAATACGAGGTCTGTTAAAAAAATATACGGACTGTTTGAATTTCGCGGCTCAAGTTAGTTTCAGGAGAATCCGCTTGGTGTCGGTAGGTTCGTATAAATCAGCTGATTAAAGTGCGGTATTTCAGTCGAAGATATCTTCATTTGTTGATGATTTACACGCAGTTTAGTAAAGAGTGTTTTTTTCGTTTGTCGGATTGTAAAATGGACAGCATGAACGAGCAACGAATTTCTGTGAAATTTTGTGTAAAACTGGGGAAATCTGCAATAGAAACATTTGCCATGCATAACACGACCTACGGCGATGTTGCCATGAAGCGTACTGCATGTTTCAAGTGGCAAGAACATTTCAAGGGTGGCCGACAGTAGATTGATGACGATGAGCGTCCTGGACGTCGTTCAACGTCAACTGACGACCCACATGTTGCCAAAATCAACATCCTTGTGCGCGAAAATCGACATGTGACCATTAGGGAGCTTTCCGAAGAGTGTGGGATATCAGTTGGATCTTGTTACGAGATTTTGACCGAAAAATTGAAGATGCACCTCGTCGCTGCGAAATTTGTGCCACGCCTGGTGACCGACGACCAAAAAGCCAATCGTGTCCGGGTTTGTCGGGAACTGCTTGATCGTTCAAATGAAGATGAGACCTTTTTGTCAAGAATGTTTACGACATTGAAACGAAGGTCCAATCATCCCAATGGGTAAGTCAAACGTCCCCAAGACCCAAAAAAGCTCGCCAAGTTCGGTCGAATGTCAAGGTGATGCTGACAGTTTTTTTTTTTGATGCTAAGGGTGTTGTTTACTACGAGTACCTTCCTGAAGGTTCTACAGTCAACCAGATTACCTACAATGAAGTACTGAAATGTCTGAGGGACGCCGTGTGACACAATAGGCCAGAACTGTGGAGAAGTGATAACTGGTTTTTCCATCACAACCAGCTCCAGCTCTAGCTCACTCAGCACTCAGAACTCGTGAGTTTTTGGCCAAACACTCGATCACTGTTCTCCCCCCCCCCTACTCACTTGACCTTGCTCCTTGTGACTTTTTCTTATTCCCAAAACTCAAAAAACCCCTCAAAAGGAAGAAGATTTGAAACCATTTCGGAGATTAAGGCAAATGCGACGAAGGAGCTGAAAGCCATCACAAAAGAAACATACCAGGACTGTTTTAACAAGTGGATACACCGTTGGGATAAGTGTGTGCGTTGGGGAGGAAAATACTTTGAAGGAGAACCAGACTTGTAACTTCCAAATAAAGTACATTTTTTTTTATGACCTTAGTCCGCGTATTTTTTGAACAGACCTCGTACACAAATTTTATACTTTTCACTGCATGCCGATGTTAGTGACCTTAAAGCTGCCCAGATCTAGTTGTATAGCTTGTGATATACAAATGATTTTGAGCCACATGTTGCTGCAATAGTTATGTACAGTGACTTACTGAAGTGCAAGTTGATGGAGGTGTACGGAAAAATATTTTAATTTTTGTTTTTACCATTAAAGATAAGGCAACCTTTCATTGAAAAGTACATACCAATATACTTATTCCCGTTTTACCATTTCAAGTAGAGTACAAGACCACTTTCCTATGTTTCTTTTTAATTTTTAAGCAATATACATAAATATTTTTCAATTTAGAATGTTTTTAATGGGCCCTCCAGTAATCCAGGGTTTTCAATAATCTAGCAGTATCCTAGCTCCATACCTGCGAGATTACTGAGAGTTTACTGTACTATATTCATTTGCCAACTGAGTTTGTTTTTGCTGCGATGATGAGCATGTTCTCATTAGTGGTTTGCCTTATGTAATTTTTTATCTTTGAACCCTACTTTACTGCTTAGCTCTTAGCCCACAACTTCCAGCTCTAGGAAGGTTATGCCAATGGTCAGATGTTGCAGGAATGCTTTTGATGCTAATGTCCAAAATGTTGGGATTTTCTAAGTTTGGAGCTAGGGTCTGTACAAGGACATCCTGGAGTGTTTCATCTTGTAAGCCACATCAGTCAGCAAGGTTGAACCGTTATAAACATTCTATTGAGGTATGGAATGTGCCTTATTCCACACTGTGGCGACAAATGATGCAACAATTGGCAACCCTTGGTATAGATAGTGCAGGGTTACCACGTTTTGGCTGAATTTTAAATAATGTTTTTCCAGTTGAGGGATGGTTTCATCTGTCTGTGGATGAGGGAGATAGGAGAGATTCCTATTTTCTGTGGAAATTAGTGAACTGGCAAATACGTTAGCACTGTCTTTGTTTATCTTGAACTCTTTAATTTTTAAATAAATAATTTTAATTGAAAATGTAAACAATTTTAAAATTTATGTATATTTTTTTATTATAATAAATTTTAATTTAAAATGAAGTAGTCTGAAAATAACTATAGAATATTTAAATTCATTTCAAATCTTTTAATGACTTCCATATGACAAGATTTGAAATGTAAACATCAATTTTCAAAATGGCTTAAACAAGAGATATTATATAAATAATTTGAAATTTTGAGTAAAAAAAATAATTTTTGAATTGATATAAAAAAACATTTCTAGATTTAAAAGTATGATAGTTTATATATCAAAATATTACATGTATTTGTTATATTAAATTTATGTGGTGATTTACTGATGATTTTTGTTTATATGTAATGTTTTTATGAATATTAATAATTAACAGAATATATTTTGATTAAAGAAACAAATATTAAGTAGATAAATTAAAAAAGAACTTCTGCAAAATATTTATAGAAATTTAATTTTGAAAGAAATTATTAAAATTAAAGCTGGTTTAAAACAATTAAAATTATGGTTTTGTAGTAGAACAAGTAATATTATTTAGGAATGTTTTAACTTTTAAAATTAGAATGTTATAAATTTAATTTATTTTGGCAGTTTAGATAATAAATATTAAATAAAATATATGAATAACTATTGAGAAACAATATAAATTAAAGCTGGTTTAAAACAATTAAAATTATGGTTTTGTAGTAGAACAAGTAATATTATTTAGGAATGTTTTAACTTTTAAAATTAGAATGTTATAAATTTAATTTATTTTGGCAGTTTAGATAATAAATATTAAATAAAATATATGAATAACTATTGAGAAACAATAATTAAATGCAGTACAGTATTAAAATGAAATAACACCAGATCAGTTAAAAGAATGTATTTTAAAATAAACCTTGGTCTATATTGTGTATCTTTGCAAATTAATATTATTGATATGTAAAATGTATTACAGGTTAGATTTAACAAAAAACTTTAAATAGTGAAATTTATCACAATTTTTTATATGATTTTTAGATAAATTTTAATTTTAAATTGAATATTAAAAAATTATTTACATAAATTAATAAGAAACAAAATTCTTGTACTAAATATTTTATAAGAATAAAAAATGATGGGTTTTACTAACTTAATAGCCAAATAGTTGAAGTTATTTTGCACTAAATAATTTTCTTAAATAATCCTACAATATGGTCAAGCTGTAATTCCTTTAAAGAATTCATTCCCCGAGATAGAGTGACTCAAAGGATTGAATATCAGTTATATTTAAAAATTAAAGTCCAATGACTGATACTCTGGGAGAACAATGTCAAGCAGCAGTACAGGTTATGGCTTGTATCAGATCTGCTTGTTTAAAATTTTACCCGGGTCGGCTGTTTATAGGTAAGAGTTGATCTAAAGGAATATAGCCAGGAGGATTCTAAATGTGCCGGGTAGGTTGACCATTACAACACCCACAATGCTTATGCAGACACGCACACATACACGACTGAAATATGTAAATGGCTTAGTTTGAAACCTATTTTAGAAACCTCTATGATAGACTTGTACATTATGTCTTTAACACACTAGTATATAATTAACTGAAATTTACCTGATAATTGAGTACTATACTGAATGCCATTCAATTCTCCTCGTGCAATTGAAGGAGTGTCTAGTTTGTATGTGTCTTGTAATCGCATCAATGCTACAGCAGCTCCAGTCAAATCTTCATCAGTCGGAAACTTCAATACCTCTCTGTATGTACTCATGTTTCTCGCAACCTCTATTTACATATATTCAATTATAGTTTTTAATAAATAAGATTATATCAACTGGAAATATTTGAAATAAGATAAAAATAAATGTAATGTTAAAAAAGAAGGTAAAATACATGGGCTTGGAGGAATGGCTTCAAGTGAAATCAGACTTAATTGGCATAATACGGTTAGGAAACAAAAATAACATTAAATATATTCGTTGATATATTATTGTTTGCCTTTGAGACCTAAAATTCATTCTCTTTAGGTTATTTTTTTGTTACACTAAAAACTACTTGTTACAAGACAAATAAGTGTATGTTATTTTTTAAGGTTTGTCAATTTCAAAATTCAAATGCTATTTTGTATCTGTGTTCTAAAGATGTACAAGATAAATTTTTAGTCAAATTGAATACAATGACCTTAAAATTTGCCTAATATATTCTATTAATAATTCAAAATTTATTGCAAAAACACGTTTTTGACAAGGATGTATTTTTATTTAAATCAATGACTGGACATTTCTGAAATTTTAATTTACAACTCTCCTCATAATGTGTATTATTGGAAATAGGTTATAAAATCATTTAATAGCACTATTGTTCAGACATACTAAGAGGATATCCAAAACAAATTAACAATAATGAAAATTCAGTGGAACCATGTTAAGTCGGACTAGTTAGAACTACAGACTAACAACATAATGAATTTCTGGGTTAACTGAGAAATGTCAGGAAAAAATAACAGGAAATATACTTTTCTTTATTATGGAAAACTTTCTTAAAATATTTATATACCACAATAATCGGTGTAAAATATAAAATACACTTATGGATGTTCTTTACAGTTATATTTATTATTTCCGAAAAAGCAAGCTTCAGTAACATATGCATACTATAAGGTTATCATTTTTAGCTTTCATTACACTGAATGAATCATTCAAACTGACTTTTAAAATAATTTGAAACAAATATGTGCCAATCAATCTTAATAACTTATTTTTTTCAATTGAGCCTAATGCTTTAAATTGTTTTCCATTGTTATAGCAATGTTTGTTTTTATGTTGTCATTGCATATAACTACAAAAACTCGAATATACGTAATTAAAAATAGTAAAAAAAGACAAACTGAAAGGCTAACTCACTTAAACTGAACTCTCTCTTATAAAAACCAGGATACTTAAAATGCATTGGACTCATAGAGTCGTTATGTGAGAGTCCTGTGAAACCAGCACAGTTACAAGCTTGGCAGACACACATAATGCCCTTGCAGTATGCTATGGAGTTGGATAAACAATAGGTCTGACAAAATGCATTGGACTCATAGAGTCGTTATGTGAGAGTCCTGTGAAACCAGCACAGTTACAAGCTTGGCAGACACACATAATGCCCTTGCAGTATGCTATGGAGTTGGATAAACAATAGGTCTGACAAAATGCATTGAACTCATAGAGGCGTTATGTGAGAGTCATGTGAAACCAGCACAGTTACAAGCTTGGCAGACACACATAATGCCCTTGCAGTATGCTATGGAGTTGGATAAACAATAAGTCTGACAAAATGCATTGGACTCATAGAGTCGTTATGTGAGAGTCCTGTGAAACCAGCACAGTTACAAGCTTGGCAGACACACATAATGCCCTTGCAATATGCTATGGAGTTGGATAAACAAGAGGTCTGACAAAATGCATTGGACTCATAGAGTCGTTATGTGAGAGTCCTGTGAAACCAGCACAGTTACAAGCTTGGCAGACACACATAATGCCCTTGCAGTATGCTATGGAGTTGGATAAACAATAGGTCTGACAAAATGCATTGGACTCATAGAGTCGTTATGTGAGAGTCCTGTGAAACCAGCACAGTTACAAGCTTGGCAGACACACATAATGCCCTTGCAATATGCTATGGAGTTGGATAAACAAGAGGTCTGACAAAATGCATTGGACTCATAGAGTCGTTATGTGAGAGTCCTGTGAAACCAGCACAGTTACAAGCTTGGCAGACACACATAATGCCCTTGCAGTATGCTATGGAGTTGGATAAACAATAGGTCTGACAAAATGCATTGGACTCATAGAGTCGTTTTGTGAGAGTCCTGTGAAACCAGCACAGTTACAAGCTTGGCAGACACACATAATGCCCTTGCAGTATGCTATGGAGTTGGATAAACAATAGGTCTGACAAAATGCATTGATACAATCCTTCTACAATGGTCCAGTTTCCTGGAGATCCAATTTAGGAAAGGGTCTGATTTTAACATCATACTGTACTTTGAAATTTTCAATGATGAAATGCACAAATATTTAGGATAAATAAACTTTTAAACAAACTATTTGTCTAATAACACAAGAATATGACTCAAAATGTGGTAATTATTGTATTAAGTATTATTTTGTTATTAATATTATTTCCAATGTTATTGTAATATTATTACTCTAACAATAACAAAGAAATGTATAAATTCATAGGTTAACTACATTATTATTATATTTCCAACTGTTAGAGGAACTGTGGTGACAAAATGTTTTATTGAAACATTGAAATTAAACAGCATGAATTGATAATTAAAGAATAAAAATATGGTAGAACTCACAAATATACAATTTTTTATTTCATACGCGTTTCAACGACTAATTTGTCGTCATCCTCAGTGAGAAATACAAATCAAATTAACTAAAAAAATATATATATGAAACATAACCTATAAAGTTTTAACAAAAGTAAAAACAAAACTTTTGTTAAAACTTTATAGGTTATGTTTAATATATATTTTTTTAGTTAATTTGATTTCTGTATCTTCACTGAGGATGGCGACAAATTAGTCATTGAAACGCGTATGAAATAAAAAATTGTATATTTGTGAGTTGTACCATATTTTTATTCTTTAATTATAACTTTCACTCACAAGCCAGCTCGAATATTATTTATAGCATGAATTGATGTTTATATATTTTTACTTGAAATTACTATAAACAGAGAAACAAACTAATGATATGAAATATATATTAAAACATTGTTTTGAAAAGTGTAATATAACATAAATTAAATTTCTTTCAACAAATTTTGCACAAGGATAACAAAAATGTTATATCAAAAAAAAAAAAAATTGATAAGGAAGATATATATATACCTTGGGCTAAATCATCACTGAGTAATGTGACAGTTTGCTTCCAATCAGAAGTCAGTCTTTTGACAAGTAAATATGCATTTATTGGATTTGCCAAATAATTGGCAACATCTTCACTTGCTTCTTCATGTTCATGAATATAATCTGTCACTCGCCTGAAACGTAATGTCAAAAGATATGTAAAAAGATAATTCTGAAGAAACATATTAAATTATTTAAATATAGCTTACTTGAATTTTTATACTTCTTAGAAAATAAAACTTCTGATAATAAGAGCTTTTATTTATACCAGACCATTGACATCAGCAAATTTAGGCAGCAGAATGCATTTATATACCTGTATAATATGAGTTATAAGTCAAAAATTTTAGCTTGTTTCATTTCAGACCAGCTGTTAGCTTTTATAATCTAATTAAAAACTTAATAAGTTCATTATAAAATGTATTCAGTATATTCAAGTCTTCAATAGGCCCGCAGGATAAAATGCCAGTGTTTTGGATAAACTAGTATGGATTTTATCAATTTGGCTTTACAAGATTTTATTGACTTGGCAATGATGATAGGAATATCAACATGTTGTTTTAACCAACTTGTTCATGAACAAATTGATATTCTGTCCAACATAAAACGTACTGGAAGATGATGAAAACACTTGTGATAGTCTGCAAATCGATTAAATGATCTTTGATAATAGACCTTTGGAAAACATATAATTTTTACAAAGTGCATTTTGGAAAGATAACCTGATTTCCCAAAAAATACGGATTAAGAGAGGAAATATGGTTCTATATTCACCTAAACCGGTAAAACAAGAAGCCAAAATTACAAAAAATGAACTTGAACATTTCAATTTCAACGTATTTATTAACAATAACACAATAAGTATGAATGTTGTAGTACAAACACACGTAAAACTTTACAAAAGATAGTTCTCCAAAAGAAAGAGATGCAAGCCTTACAGATGCAACAGAAATGTGTGCTTTCATAGGTATTTTCAGGCTTCATTGGGTAGAACTCCTACACAAATTTTTTGGTTTTTTCAAGATTTTCCCTAGCCTTTCTCTTTTAGTTTAATATTTTAAAAAATATTGCTCAACCATAATATATTTAAAACGACATTTGGAACATCGCTTATATAAGTGAAATTTCATTGGAAACAAAATGAACTTTCACAACAAAATTATTTAAAAACATCTTTTATTTTTTAAACTTTTTTTCCAGTTCGCAATATTTCTATTTCCTTAGATCAAAGCATCTGATGTTGGAGTTTCTTGAGGTTCAGAAAGTACAGTAAAAGTTTTTAAAAATTAACTTTTCTTTTTATATCTTTACCAAAATATAAAGATATGTCAAACAAAATAGTATCAAAAATATTAAAAAAGAAAATTTATATGAAATATTTATATATGAAAACGGATTTATAATCTATGGTTGTAGCCCATATGTCTGAATGTGTTACTTTCGATCATGGAAAAGTTAATTTATTTTATTACAGTTTGTATCATTAAATACATACTTTTTGAGCAGCTGCAGCCTGTGTTCTTGAGCCTTTATGTAATTTTCAAGTGTTGTAATTAGTGTTGCTTCTGTCTCAAGAAGTTCCTCCATGTCCACAAGGGCTGTGTATAGTTCTGCACTGGCAGTGAACGTAAGCAAAGCAAAGGCCACATAAATGTTTGTCCACCATTGAAACATGACTCTGCAATGAGAATAATATATTAGTTCATTTACATCGAAATAAACTTCTTAAATGGAATATAACTTTTTAACGTTGTTTTATAATATTAAATGTTGAAATAAAAATGTTACTTACCATTAAAAATCGTACAATTAAAATCAACTGTTCAAAAAAAGCATTAAATATGTACAACTTAGAAGCTATCCTTTATATACAAAACAGTTCACTTCATATTTTTATGAACCGTCTCATTTTATTATAGCCTCCTCTATTTTATTTTTATTTTGTTTTGTTATACCTTAAGTCATAGAGAATTATTTTAACGGAAATACTGTAATTCTTTTCCATTTGAAATGTTTAAAAGAAAATCAAATAATTTAAATCAATGGCAATAATTCAATTCAAAGAAATGAGGACAAAACTGAAATAAATTGCATAAAATGTAACTGTTGGCAGCAGATAGTATTCAATAGCAGCATTAAGACAACTAATGTTCTATAAAATAAATGTCAAACTTTGATGTTAATGTATGGTTCCAATTTATGGTATTATTCAACAATAAAAATCTTTGCCAATGAAGAAGAAAACATTTAAAGTTCAGCTATATATTTAAGCCATATATGTTAAAAAAATTAATTTTGTTTTTTTCCCACTAGCTAAATTGTAATGTAGAGTGTTATACTGGTCCATTTTACACAGTTTCGAGTGTGGAATGGAGGTTATCTTTGTACTTTTTTAGAATTTGAACCATTATTTATGGATTTCGGCATTTATAGTCTTTTGTATTTTTAAGTAACATATAATAAAATAAAAAATTAGGCGTTGATCCAATCTTATCTACATAACATAATAATCAGTCACGGGTTTGTTTAAAATGGTTAAAATAGTTACTAGATACATTTTAAAATGGCGGCAGTTTCAATATCTGACAGAAAACAGATAAGCTCTATGTATGTTGAACTAAAATAAATAAATAAATTTGGAGCATGAAGAAGGTAATAAAGAACCTATCCGCCAGCGCATAGCCAGTTATAAGATTTTAGGACAGGGTTTAACGACTTTGCTGCCTATGACAACATCGTCGCCGAGGAGGGGAATCAGAGTTGATAGTAATGCCACATGCGTGTAGATCGCAAGAAGGTCATCAGGTCAAGTGATAGGAGAGGGAGGGGAGCATCTCGTCTTAGTTAAAGTTCATTGTAGACAGTAAATATCTTTTTGTCACGTGCAGTCAGCGAATACTTGCAATTTCTCTTGCTGACTCTTCCAACATTCGAACAAAACCTCTTGCACAATCAAAAACTTCACAATAGGTACGGGAACAAATCCACCTATATCAGAAAATCCTGTCCAGAAATCACCTGATAATTTTAGGCCTACGTATAATTCAATACACATAAAAGACATTAAAAATGATGTAGTGCTTATTTATCAATAAAATGTAGTAATTATTAGCTCAGTATTCAATATCTAATAACTGTATCTAGAATGTACAAATATTGAACAAAATATATTTTTTCAGATTTTCTTTTGAATACAGTAAGGATTTTCATTCTTTCTACTTATTTCGGAACTCTAGATTTCATCTTTGGACAAAATCCGAGATTTAATCTAGGTATAGCTTGCACGAGATTTGGCCGGACGATGCGCAGCGGCCTACTTGGTACTTAAGGCCGGCCGCACACTGCTACAATCATGTTCAAACGAAACATTTTGTTTGCGGCAGGCTGAAAAGTTCGGGAATACGTGGAAGTAAGTGGTGAGGGGGCACACCTGACCGGGCATCTGTTTGCCAAACAAACCGCCCGCCAGTCAGTGTTCGTCCATGTTTGGCTCCTTCTTGTTTGAAGCAAACAAAGTAAGTACGATTTTATCATTTTCCTCTCTATTTTCAACAGTTAATCAATTTTGCATAAATTATAACGCGAATTTAATGATGCGTAATATTGTATAGATGGATTGTGACGCCGAAAAATTAGTCGCTGCCGTCGAAGCACGCCCTGTCATTTACAATTTCAAATTGAAAGAGTACAAAAACAGAAATTTAGTTGCAAAAGGAAATTTATTTCCACCTGCTGATTGCAAAACAAAATTCGCAATTAATAGGGCTTTGCGCGAGAACAAATGCCAGCTATCTGGGAGTAAAGGAACTAAAAGAAAGAAGTGGTACATGATGGATGGTTTAAAAATAAAAAGGTTTGCCACAAAGGAACGATTTTGTTTATCTCGTCATCAAATGACATTTTGAGTCAAACTGAAAATGCATTGCTAGGGTAGGAAAGTAAACAGTACGGTCGTTTTTGAGAAAACTCTTTAAAGAGCACTTCCAAGAAATTCATAATTCCATCGAAAATGTTTTGCTATGTTTGCGCAAGTGTGCGGAGAGACTGAAGGCAAGCAATCATGACTGGTTTGGTTGCAACCATGTTGCCCCGCTTGCAAACATTTTGTTTGCTGCAGTGTGCGGCCGGCCTAAGTGTGATTAGGGGCTTACTGACTCAGTGTTTGTCGACTCTGGAAAGAGAACGCATGCCTAGAAAATGGAGAGCTAGTCTCATAAGTCCTATTTTTAAAAAGGGTGACAAATTGGAATGCAGTAATTATCGTGGAATATCTCTTCTCCCTGTAGCATACAAAATATTCTCAAACATAATACTAAAAAAGCTCAACGTCTTTGCTGAAAATATAACAGATTATCAGTGCGGATTCCGATAGGGAAGGGGAACTACCGATCAGATATTTGTTTTAAGACAGTTACTCGAGAAGTGCTGGGAATATAAAATTGACCTTCATCTTCTTTTTATTGACTATCGGCAGGATTTTGACAGTGTCAACAGAGCAAAATTGCTCGAAATTCTAAAGCAGTTTAACGTACCAAACAAGTTGATCAGACTGATCAACATGACATTGTGTGATAGTGACGGCAAAGTTGTCATAGGCGGCGGTATGAATCCTGAATACCCTATTCTGACTGGTGATGCACCTATTTTCCCTCTTCAATCTTGTAAGGCCAGCTTACATGGCGTTTTGAGGAGGATTAATGTTTCAGGGAATATCATGCAGTCAAATATGTGCACATGCTGATGATATATGTTTGGTTGCCAGGAATATTCCATCGCTCAAAGAGACTTTGAATATAATGAAAGCAAAAAGATAGGTCTCTACATAAACGAGGGAAAAACTAAATATATGAGTACAAGCAGAGGGCGTAGCAGTACGACTATAGATATCGATGGATATTCTTTTAAAAAAGTAAAACGTTTCACATATTTGGGCTCGGAAGTGAATGATGAAAATAAAACAATAAATGAAGTCCAAAAAAAAAATAATAATAATGGCAGCTAATAGAGCATACTTTGCAAATATAACGCTTTTTAAAAATAGGCTATCGTCTCAAACCACTAAGGTACGACTCTATAAAACCTTAATTCGGCCAGTCCTAACTTATGGAGCGGAGACGTGGACTTTAACCGCCGCGACGAAAAATCTGTTGACATTGTTTAAGCGTAAGCTTTTGAGAAAAATTTATGGTCCAGTCCACGATGTACAAACAAATGTGTGGAAGCTTCGATCTAATGCCGAGTTGTATTCCTTATACAAAGATGCAAACGTGGTCCATTTTATTAAAACGCTACGTCTAGAATGGTTGAGTCACATCATAAGAATGCCGAACAAACTTTTACATGGCACTATGATTGGCAAAAGAAGAGTTGGCCGACCAAGAAGACGATTGCTACAGGACCTTGAGGAAGATTTAAGGGTACTTGGCATTACAGCATGGAAACAGAAGGCTAAGGACAGAAGTACATGGTGGGACATTGTTAAGGAAGCCAAGGCCTACCCCAGGCTGTAGCGCTACGTAGTAAGTAGGATGCTAAACGTATTGGTCTAAAAACCACTACATCTTGTTCTTCACTGTGCTTAGATGCGAGGATGGGTAGACAGCTGCTTGCAATTCCACTTCCACCAGTCGGGGAACTACCCCAACTCTACTTTGTTCTTCACTGTGTTTAGATGAGAGGGGCAGGAAGCTGCTTGGCCTTCCACTTCCACCAATCGGCGAACTACCCTCCTGTGCATCTCAAGGCGGTTGATGTCTCCTGTTATGTTATAATTCCTGTGTCTCATACAAAGCAACCGGTTACTTGACGATATACTTTTTAATTAGGATACCCGAAGGTTTCTCTTTCAAACAGGGTTCAGATTTAAAATTCGTATTCCACATGAACTACCCACATTTAACGTCATACCTGGTTTCAAAATTAAGAAACATTATTAAAAGATCATACGAACGGGTAGCGACCATGTACCTATAAAGATCAATTTATATGACTCCCCTCCCTGTAACACTCGAAATCCCCGTTGGATCTCAAGGAAAGCCAACTGGGACGCCTTCTCAAGCTTTTTTATATCACTTGACATGGATTATATGACACCCATCTATGAAATAATAAATAACAAAGACCATTTTGAATGACGCTGAAAAGACCATTCCAAAAACATCTGTGAATCCACGCCGCCCGCCCATGCTGTGGTGGAACAATGAATGCTCAGCTATCCTCCGTTTACGACATAGAGCTTTAAGGAGATTTAAGCAACACTAAACAACTGAAAACCTTCAGGAATATAAAAAAACTTTGTGTGAAAGCACGTATTATCTTTAGGCTGTTTAGAATGAAATCTTGGCCACGGAACATTAGCTTAATTGAACAATTCCATCATCCACCATGTGAAGAAAATTAAGATAAGTGTGTGTGGTACTTCCATTCTATTGCACTGAAACGACCAAATGGAAGATTGATCACAAACAGTGATGATATTTCTAACGTACTGGGAATGTCATTTTCTGCTTTTTCTGCTACTACAGCTTATAATACATTATTCCAGATGTATAAACCGAAGGAAGAAGCCATACCTTTTAATGTTGGGCTGTCTGCAGACTCTCCTCTGAACACTCCATTCTCTATAGACAAATTTGAGAAAATCTTCTGTGTCCTCATTACTATTTATTCCGTCTCCTCAGGACTAAAACCAACTACCCTACACCGTGGGAAAAACCTAGAGCTTTTGAGAGGACATGGCTAGCATTCTTAAGATATCATGCTAGTTGTGACCTATGCTTTTGGCAACATTGGAATCTTCGATGCCAACTTCTAAATATCTGTGGAACTACATTTAGCATTCACAATCTGTGGAGATATTATAACTACCACAAAGTTTAGAATGTTAACTTAATATTTGTATTAGGGATATAGACGTAGACGGGAGAGGGGGGAGCACGTGTCCCCAAAGCTAAGAATTTTACAATGAAAATATTAACCTGTAATACCAATTTATTATACCAATAGGAAGCGTAAGTAGTACTGACGATTTTGTGAACCAAAATTATTACTTAATTATTTATATATATATATATATATATATATATATATATATATATATATATATATATATCTTACACTTTAATGTACTTCAACAAGAATCTTACTTGGTAATTATGAGAGTCGACTTTCGAGAACTATTAAATTCGTGTTCTCATTTTCGAGCTTATTTTGTTACTTCAGAGTATATATATATATATATATATATATATATATAACAATCATTTAAAATCTTTAGTTAAATCACTTACTTTCGTTCTGACAAACATTGTAAATTTATTATTGTACGTATACAAACAAATATATATCTCGTAACTAAAAATTTAAAAAAACAGTTACGTGTCGGTTATTAATTTTTCAGCAAGTTTTTTTTTATTTAAAGTTAAACTTAAGTCATCTAATATAAAGTCATAAATTTTATGTGAGTAAAAGTGTCTTTACTTTTGTTTAAGCTAGCAACGTATCGACAACTTACTTCATGCCTAATATACATATAATAATTTTATAATTAACTAAAAATTAACAATTTCATAAATATTACAATACCAATTAGTTATTATTTTACAGACAATAAGTAGTACCTAATCATAAATGGTCAATAACTCTTGACTCGCGCACCAACTGTATTTTATTTATATATTATAATTCCTGTGAGTGTATACAGAAATATATTAAGTCAGTTAAGATATTGGAATTACTAAATTGGGTCAGTGTAGAAAAAAAACGCCAAACAGCTGTCCGACATTTCTGTGATTTTAATTGCAAAATTATCATAGGATTTCAAGAGGTTCAATCAAGTTTTCAAAATATTCCCAGAGGGATTCCACCTCCTAATTTCTTCGTTACACTTTCCATAACCTAATTCTGGATATATCTCTGCCCCTACTTACCTAATACTAATTTGCCTATAAATTATTTTAGCTAAATTTGTCTAAACCATTTTCGTTCCGAAAAAATCAATTTATCTTCTTCTAATTGTTCTACAGCTCGTGATGTTTCCGTGATTTTTTTAAAAAAACTTTTGTTACTGAAAATTACTCACAAAGTCGTACTAAACACATTTTACAATTACTTCAATCTGTGTGATTTTTAAAGCAGCCAGTGAAGGTTGCGTCTGTTCAGGTACTGTATCTTTACCTCACGAGTCGCATTGTCATGTAAATCCGTAACTCTTCAATGTTCAATTTCTTTTATAAACCACTGACAAAGACGTATTCAATGAAATCGGTACACAAGCCGTGTGAATCATCGATGGTCACACTTCTGTGCCACAAATCGCTTTCGTTTGACTTGGCCACAAGCAAACCGGTTTTAATTCTAGGGCAGTTATATGAAACACTTTGTGTACAAATACAATTGTGCACTTCTTAGTAAACGATAACTCAAATTATATTTCTCGTAAAACGAAATTTCTTTACAGACAAGGGCGTACCCAGGACAAAACTGGGCTGATCTTTCGGATGTAACGTTAGAAACGTAAAGGTCGAATGAAACTGACATTTTAAGAAAATTATATACAATTATATAATTGCTTTATTAGTTATTATAATGATTTGCTTTAGAAAAAAAAATTATTTTCGTTATGTGCCTTATACTTCTTTGGTTTGAAGAGAACTTTTTCAAAACTCTCATTTCAATCCAGTCCTGATTTTCCTTGAAGAATTTCCTATAGACCCCCAACACACAACTCAGTCAGGTTGTCCTCTCCCATTGTACTTCTGAGCCAAAGCTTTACCATTCGAAAAGTAATGAAAGATCAACAGGAGACTTGGAGGACGAAAAGCACATACAATGATTAGTAAGCCCCTTGATGCAGGAGAAAAAAATGGGCCTTTTCCAAAAGTGCAGCCTCTAAATTTTCCCCTGGGCAATCCTTTTTTCCCCACAGATCTAATTCTACATAGATGTCACCAAACTCATAAAACTCCATGAAAATCTTTGCATTTTCTCTCAAATCTTTTGAAGCCACTTTTAGCATGTAGGGAGGATAAAAATGAAAACGGAATAGACCCTTCTAGAAACATTCCCTCTTCTTTCACTGTCTGCCACCTGTAGACTCTGCCAGAGCCCTCTCTCTTACTTGAATCTCAATGTCTGGCTGACATAGATTCCTCTAATAGTCGTTAGGTGGATCTAGATATTTCTTGGTTTGTACTACGTTTCAGTAATAATTAGATAAATACAAATGTATCTTATGCTTAACAGAACAAGTCTGTCTTCACTACGGGCGCTCACAACGCTATTAGTATCCATGTGCGCAGGATAATTAAGTACGTCTGGCAGGGCCTGCAATCTTGTGCATGGCCCACACTCACTTGAAAGTGCCTTTCGTCAAATAACACCTCTGTTACTTGTAGAACTAAGGCGCTACATACAGACACACGTATATACAACTACCACACTCATTTCCTCACTGGGTAGGTACGACCCCACCCACAAAACACACAGACGGCCGCTGTCCATAACCGTCTAGCTCTAACCATAAAATAAAAATAAAATGTACAAGACATACTATTATTAATCCCCTTCACAGTTTTATTTCAAGTGACGCATGGGTACATCCTCACGAGGGACGCAACAGAAGTACTAATTTTGCCTTGCATGCCATTTCAGTTATGAGTAGGCAGCGGAAGAAGAAATGCATGTCTCTCTTTTCATAGTCTCACTAACAAGGTATTTGAAAAAAATACCCCTTCTTTAATATACATAAATTAAAAAAAAAGGAACAGATCACTTTCTCAAGGGATGGTTTGTAGGACCTTTCATTGCTGGTTTGGGATTCAACCCGATTAAAAAACAATTAAAAAATTAAATAATTCACTTTACACTACAATAGTTTACGATAATTTAAGAAGTTCAAATGTTACACTAACTAAAATTTTGTGAAACTGTTCTAAAATCGTACTATTGGAACATCAACAGTATCCATTTATTCTAAGACTGAAGTATCCATTTATTCAACTTGGATACTTAGTCTCACTGCCCCAAACTTGCACTATAGCCCCAAGCCTATAATATGGTCCCAGACACTCAGATATACTGTCGTAAGAAAGTTACGATCTGAGTGACCCGTAGTGCATTTTAAATAAAATAATATTCACTCAAATTATTTTAAAGGAGGATGTGTACAACCAGTTTATGTTATACAACTTCAGATTTATTCTAGCATAGGAAATTGCTTTAGACGAGATCCTATAGATTAGATGTCTTGAATCGTTTTTCAGATGAAAATTTATGAATTTTAATACTTTGATTATAAAAAGATTTGGTTAGACGTGGTTTCATTTTCATCCTAGCGGTTCTGTTGCTTGCCAAGTTCTGCTCGTTCCGAGATTAGGAAAAATACTGTTATTAGATAATTACTTGACGGTGCTGCGGAATGCTGCTCTCGTGTAGTGATAATAGAAACTAAGAACGGAATTAACGGTTTCAAGTAAATTAAAAAATGTTACAGTATATAATGTAAATTTTTACTCTGGGAGGAAACATCTGCCCATTGTGCCTGCTGGATCTGGCAATGTTAAAGAGGTATTTCAATTGGCTAGTAACATATAAATTTATACTGACATTAACACATTTTGGTAATTCCGAATTACTGTATCAACTCAAATTTATTTTCGTATTTACATAAATTATATTACAAAATTAGTAGTAGCAGTAGTAATAATAACAGCAGCAACAGTTAGTAGATTAAAGCTCTTTAAAATGTTTCACATGTCACGTAAAAATAAATGTGATTGGGCTTTAAAATGTTTCACATGTCACGTAAAAATAAATGTGATTAGGCTTTAAAATGTTTCACATGTCACGTAAAAATAAATGTGATTAGACTTTAAAATGTTTCACATGTCACGTAAAAATAAATGTGATTAGACTTTAAAATGTTTCACATGTCACGTAAAAATAAATGTGACCCCACTCATTTCCTCACTGGGTAGGTACGACCCCACCCACAAAACACACAGACGGCCGCTGTCCATAACCGTCTAGCTCTAACCATAAAATAAAAATAAAATGTACAAGACATACTATTATTAATCCCCTTCACAGTTTTATTTCAAGTGACGCATGGGTACATCCTCACGAGGGACGCAACAGAAGTACTAATTTTGCCTTGCATGCCATTTCAGTTATGAGTAGGCAGCGGAAGAAGAAATGCATGTCTCTCTTTTCATAGTCTCACTAACAAGGTATTTGAAAAAAATACCCCTTCTTTAATATACATAAATTAAAAAAAAGGAACAGATCACTTTCTCAAGGGATGGTTTGTAGGACCTTTCATTGCTGGTTTGGGATTCAACCCGATTAAAAAACAATTAAAAAATTAAATAATTCACTTTACACTACAATAGTTTACGATAATTTAAGAAGTTCAAATGTTACACTAACTAAAATTTTGTGAAACTGTTCTAAAATCGTACTATTGGAACATCAACAGTATCCATTTATTCTAAGACTGAAGTATCCATTTATTCAACTTGGATACTTAGTCTCACTGCCCCAAACTTGCACTATAGCCCCAAGCCTATAATATGGTCCCAGACACTCAGATATACTGTCGTAAGAAAGTTACGATCTGAGTGACCCGTAGTGCATTTTAAATAAAATAATATTCACTCAAATTATTTTAAAGGAGGATGTGTACAACCAGTTTATGTTATACAACTTCAGATTTATTCTAGCATAGGAAATTGCTTTAGACGAGATCCTATAGATTAGATGTCTTGAATCGTTTTTCAGATGAAAATTTATGAATTTTAATACTTTGATTATAAAAAGATTTGGTTAGACGTGGTTTCATTTTCATCCTAGCGGTTCTGTTGCTTGCCAAGTTCTGCTCGTTCCGAGATTAGGAAAAATACTGTTATTAGATAATTACTTGACGGTGCTGCGGAATGCTGCTCTCGTGTAGTGATAATAGAAACTAAGAACGGAATTAACGGTTTCAAGTAAATTAAAAAATGTTACAGTATATAATGTAAATTTTTACTCTGGGAGGAAACATCTGCCCATTGTGCCTGCTGGATCTGGCAATGTTAAAGAGGTATTTCAATTGGCTAGTAACATATAAATTTATACTGACATTAACACATTTTGGTAATTCCGAATTACTGTATCAACTCAAATTTATTTTCGTATTTACATAAATTATATTACAAAATTAGTAGTAGCAGTAGTAATAATAACAGCAGCAACAGTTAGTAGATTAAAGCTCTTTAAAATGTTTCACATGTCACGTAAAAATAAATGTGATTGGGCTTTAAAATGTTTCACATGTCACGTAAAAATAAATGTGATTAGGCTTTAAAATGTTTCACATGTCACGTAAAAATAAATGTGATTAGACTTTAAAATGTTTCACATGTCACGTAAAAATAAATGTGATTAGACTTTAAAATGTTTCACATGTCACGTAAAAATAAATGTGACCCCACTCATTTCCTCACTGGGTAGGTACGACCCCACCCACAAAACACACAGACGGCCGCTGTCCATAACTGTCTAGCTCTAACCATAAAATAAAAATAAAATGTAGACATACTATTATTAATCCCCTTCACAGTTTTATTTCAAGTGACGCATGGGTACATCCTCACGAGGGACGCAACAGAAGTACTAATTTTGCCTTGCATGCCATTTCAGTTATGAGTAGGCAGCGGAAGAAGAAATGCATGTCTCTCTTTTCATAGTCTCACTAACAAGGTATTTGAAAAAAATACCCCTTCTTTAATATACATAAATTAAAAAAAAGGAACAGATCACTTTCTCAAGGGATGGTTTGTAGGACCTTTCATTGCTGGTTTGGGATTCAACCCGATTAAAAAACAATTAAAAAATTAAATAATTCACTTTACACTACAATAGTTTACGATAATTTAAGAAGTTCAAATGTTACACTAACTAAAATTTTGTGAAACTGTTCTAAAATCGTACTATTGGAACATCAACAGTATCCATTTATTCTAAGACTGAAGTATCCATTTATTCAACTTGGATACTTAGTCTCACTGCCCCAAACTTGCACTATAGCCCCAAGCCTATAATATGGTCCCAGACACTCAGATATACTGTCGTAAGAAAGTTACGATCTGAGTGACCCGTAGTGCATTTTAAATAAAATAATATTCACTCAAATTATTTTAAAGGAGGATGTGTACAACCAGTTTATGTTATACAACTTCAGATTTATTCTAGCACAGGAAATTGCTTTAGACGAGATCCTATAGATTAGATGTCTTGAATCGTTTTTCAGATGAAAATTTATGAATTTTAATACTTTGATTATAAAAAGATTTGGTTAGACGTGGTTTCATTTTCATCCTAGCGGTTCTGTTGCTTGCCAAGTTCTGCTCGTTCCGAGATTAGGAAAAATACTGTTATTAGATAATTACTTGACGGTGCTGCGGAATGCTGCTCTCGTGTAGTGATAATAGAAACTAAGAACGGAATTAACGGTTTCAAGTAAATTAAAAATTGTTACAGTATATAGTGTAAATTTTTACTCTGGGAGGAAACATCTGCCCATTGTGCCTGCTGGATCTGGCAATGTTAAAGAGGTATTTCAATTGGATAGTAACATATAAATTTATACTGACATTAACACATTTTGGTAATTCCGAATTACTGTATCAACTCAAATTTATTTTCGTATTTACGTAAATTATATTACAAAATTAGTAGTAGTAGTAGTAATAATAACAGCAGCAACAGTTAGTAGATTAAAGCTATTTAAAATGTTTCACATGTCACGTAAAAATAAATGTGATTGGGCTTTAAAATGTTTCACATGTCACGTAAAAATAAATGTGATTAGGCTTTAAAATGTTTCACATGTCACGTAAAAATAAATGTGATTAGACTTTAAAATGTTTCACATGTCACGTAAAAATAAATGTGATTAGACTTTAAAATGTTTCACATGTCACGTAAAAATAAATGTGATTAGGCTTTAAAATGTTTCACATGTCACGTAAAAATAAATGTGATTAGGCTTTAAAATGTTTCACATGTCACGTAAAAATAAATGTGATTAGACTTTAAAATGTCACAAACCAATAAAGTAAACATCGTGGCAAAATAACCTCACTTTACTCATACACAGGAAACGAAAAATTCAATGTTTCTTTATAGATAAGAGCACTATGTCGTTTTATAATACCATATTCTATATACCTACTGTATATTACAATATAGCTACAAGGAATTCGGTTAGGTTACGTTTAGTTAAAAAAAGTTTCAAGTACCTAAAGTAAGTTAAACAAGTACGACTTTAACTTCTCGTGCGTTTTTACGTGGTCTTAATATTTTCTCTTTTGTTATAATTTTTTTTGGCATAAAAGTTATTTCGAATCACTAACATATTTAAATCCAATTAATTAATTAAAATACATATTTGGATTAGGTTTTTCTACAAACAATATACGTTTTAAGCAAAATTCTAGTGTTTTAAAAACAATTAGTCCAAACACAATTTTGGTCTTTGCCAAGAGCAACTAGGATATGTTGCTATCCTATTTAAACGAGTTCCTTTGCTTCGATGAAAGCTAAAAAGTAAAACTATTTCTTTAGAGTCAATTCCTACTTAATTCAACAAAGAACAAATTTATTTTATTTTGTTTTTATTTTATAATTACAATGAATGTAAATATGTACTCTATATACATGTCAGAATAACTATATTAGTTGAAATACTGTATTAGTACAAAATAGAAAGCGAATTTCCTTGCGATTTTTCATTTTCCTTTCTATGTATGGTGGTGGACTATTATTTGTGACTGTTACTATTTATACAAATAGCATTATGTTGTAGTTTCTAATCGCTTTCCTTTCGCATTATTCGTTTGTGAGGCAAGGTTCTACACCGTTAATCCAGTTTCTTTATTTTATTCTTTTCATCCATTTTTAATCCTAGAGAATTATTTATAATATTGTGTGGTAACCATGGCCACAATTAAAAGTTGTCCAATGGAGGTTTCGACGACAACCAGATGGGGGCAAAAGAAAAATTCATTTACATTTTTGAGAAGTATATTTCTAGCTATGGAAACGTTGGCTCAATGCCAAAGCGCTAGACTTCGAACACGAGGATACTCAGTTCGAATCCAACCTACACCCCCAAATTTGTATAACTTAATTGTTGAATAAATATTTGAAATACTGTATCAACATCATTGTCATTATAGGTTAAAAGAAATATATTTGAACTTGACTGGATGAATAAAGACGTATTTTATTAACGAATAAACATTTGTACAAGATATATATCACGAGAATGTGAGCTAATAGAAGGAATTGAAAAAAAACATTCAATTAACTCCTGTAGGGGTTTTAAGGTTAAAAAGTATTAAAGGATGCATCCAAAAACAAAACATTACATGGTGAAAATCGTATTTACAGGCGCGTATCCAGCGACTTGCTTTGGGGGGGGGGGGGCGATCGACGCATTATATATATATATATATATATATATATATATATATATATATATATATATATATATATATATATAATATGTGTGTGTGCACGCGCGCGTGCGTGTATGTAGAAACATAGAACAGAAAAAGTTCTTTCTACGCTTGCGTTAGAAATCGGTAACGTGATAAAGATTCGTAACAAATTAGACTTTTTAATAAATAATTATTCCAGTTTCGATAACACTTATGGCTAGAGAATATTATTAATTTCATAATAAGCTATTATTATAAAAATGGTTTATTAATTAATATAAGTAGTTATTCTTCCAACACGAACAATTCCGGAGTCAACTGCGAATATTACGCAAGCAAAATTACGTATTGAAAATCATATGTTCGAGACTAGGCTTCACTAGCGCTATGTGTTGTTAAAACGTTTAGACGTGCCGAGGGAACGCGTCACATTTTCAAATTAAAAATTAAAATTTTATTTTTTATTTACAATAAAAGACGAATTAACTTAAGTAAAAGTCTAATTTAATAGAAAGTCCTAATTTAATAAGATATTGTCGATTTTTAACCCAAAGTTCTTGAGGGTTGGGGGGGCAATCGCCCCCCCTTGGATACGCGCCTGTATTTAGGATCTTATAAACACCCACGGGGAATTATGTAAATAGTCTAAGGTGAAGTTAGAAGTAGACTATAAAGTACTACCTTGAATAAAGGATCAGTAAAACATATGAAGCTATCTAAAATCGACAGACCCGTAATCACTGTAAGCAAGTACTTCCATGTGATAACAATGCTTTCACTGATAAGATAAAGTTTGCAAATTTTACTATTGTTTTATTTGCATTATATTACAGGCGAGGAATTTTAATTATTAAATTACAAAGCGTTCAACTAGCACAATCACAATCAGCCATTAGGAAACCGATGGCCAGAACGGATTAATAAAAAAACAAATGGGGTAAAACTTGACAAACACTGCACCAACTACGATTTGTACGTTTTTAGATATAATACTTAAAATAGATTCTAAACACGGAGAAAATTATTTTAAGTGATACGAGCTATAAATTTGAAACAAATTTACAGTATTACAATATATAGCAACAAGTAACAGATTTGGTTTGGTTGGGTTAGGTTATGAAAAATAACAAGTTTTCTAATACCAAGTATTCTGCTACATTGTAATTGTTTTTATAACAGAACCCATCCCAACCCGATATGTTTTGTTACTTCCAAGCTCAAATAGGACCTAACTTCCTAACTTGAGCAATCGTTTAATCAACGTTGGGAACTATTATTCATTTTTTAAAAAGGTCCTAACTGGATTTTTTGCATACAACTCTCAACATGCCCTGGCAGTTATATTTAAGGATGGAGGAGTTATGTAATCTAATTTAGACTTAAGCCTAATAGACAATGTGTAGGACCAGTGTTAGTATAGAACACATGTATTGGTAAGCTTAGTATCATAAGATAACCAGGTGTGCATAATTCGTAGACTAAGTTAAGCCAGCATGTATGTGGACAAAGCCGTAGAGACGCATTACAGACAGTGTATGTATAAGGCCGCGGACATACAGAAAGCAACTGGTGATCGCAACGCAACGTAAACTTGAGTTGCTATTAGAAAAATTGCTAGTCGGTTTACACGATTATTCATATAAAGTTGCTAGTTTAGTTGTCAGTTATGTCGTCATCAGAGGAAGATTGTAAAAACGTTACAAAAAAGACAATTCACTGTAGGCCTACATCTCTTTAACGTTATTCATGCAAGGCAAAGTTAATATATTGCTGTGCAAAATTCACGAAATTACCCAGACCAATTTTTTAATTATTATCATATGAGCATTAGCAGTTACGACTACCTTTTAAGTAATGTATTTTAGAAAATCAAGAAAAAACAACAAATAATTGGCGAAAAAGATGGAGAAATAAATTTCAGCTGAAGAAAGATTAACAATAACACACAGCTAAGGTTAATTGCTCATTTATGTATTTATTTTTATGTATAACTGCAAAACTTGAAACAACTTTACATAACAATGAAATAAAAATTAGTTTTTAAACAAATGCAATTTTATAGTTCAAGCACCTATTTTATATATTTTTAACAAATTGTTGGTAATCATTCGTATTCTCTTGAAGTACTGGGATTCATAATCATGGCCAGAACCAGCAATATATTGTTTTTCCGACACACTATACCTGTATAATAAAATACTATTTAAAGAAACAGGAACACAAAATATACAAATAAAAATAATATTTAAATACGATATCATTCTTGAGAAACGCATACACATACACAACAAATACTGCTAGCAACTGAGAAACTGAGCAACGAGTTTACAGCATGTCGTGACCGGAGCAACTATAGTTTCTTTGTCACTCACTAGTCGCGTTTTTATCACTTCACTATAAATATGTGCTTTCAACTCTATATGCTGTGAAATAGCAACTCAAGGTTGCGATGCCGTCACCAGTTGCCTTCTGTGTGTCCGCAGCCTTACGCTCGTAAGGACTGGTCACCCCTGTTCATAAGAGTTGTACCAGATCTTTCTTTGTAATTAGTTTATTGCTAATTATATTAATAAAGTTGTATTTTTACTTCAGAATTAAATTGAGTTTTTTAAAACCCTAATCTGCCGTAAGCAGATGTAACACCATTCTAGCAGGAAGATTAACTTAGCCATTGTCTAGGTACGATCACGTGAAACAGACTCGACTAATGCAGTTAAAAGTCAGAAATTAAACATTTATTTATGCAATGAAATGGAAACGTTTAGTACACGACGCGGTGTCTGCTAACATATTCGTGGGAGATGCGCCGGCGATATATCAGCTGATGTCAAAACCAACTGCTAAGGCCACTGCGAACCCACGCTCAAGATTGCCTTGAGAAAGTAGACGGAGTGACTAGGCCTGATCTTACTTTCCAAACTATTGTTTTCATATACCGCGGCAATTGTAAATTAGATACTTTTGGTATGGTGTGAAATGAGCAAGAAATTTGAAATTCAAAACATCAACAGCTGTGTTTCGTTTGTACACTTCGCAATGTAACAGTTTCCATGTCATTGTAAGTTCATGTATTCGCAAGTTCTATAGACTGAAGGCCTATAAGTTTGTCCTAAAGGGTTCTTTACTACTTAGAGAACCCATCTGGCGTCATATTGTGGTGCACGTGGTCTCATTATCTATGCTATAAAACGTTCACTAGTCACAAAACATAAAATATTTTTAAACTTCTTTGAAGTGTGTGGTACAAGTAAAATGTAAAGTTCCAAATTCATAGCTTAAAATATGTTCTAAAATTGTCAACTTATTATAAAGGTTAAGAATAATACTGTTTTTAAATAAATAAAACCTCTTAACCACAAAAGATTTTATTAAAATCCTTTCGATTGCTAAGGAAATGTTTACAAGATATAATTAAAACAAAACATTATACCACAGTTGCTCCAAATTGTTAATAGTACTGTACCTGGCTATAAATGTTAGTTAATAGTTGAGAAAGAAACGGTCAACACAGGTTTAATTTGTTTTACACATATTACTTAAAAGTGCATTTTTCTAAAGAAACAAAAGTTGTTTTAAATAATTCAACCAATTGTAAATTAGTTGAAATTTAAAACATAACCTCAATTTACGAACACATAAAATTGTATAAACTGAGAATTTCTTTTAGAAAGAAAATTACTATTTTACATTATATTCTATTCAGCTGTACAATGTAGCAACAAGTATCCGGTTAGAATAGAATGATCATAAAACAGGTTTCGTAACTGCAAGTTTTCACTGAATTCAGCAACGTTAACATATGTTAGGAAAATTTTTTATTTTTTTAAATTTCATAACTACACCCTGCCCTAACTCAATACTTTGTACTTATATTTTACTATAGCTGTATAATAATATAGTGCGGTAATTCCCGAAGAATTACTTCTGAAAAAAGTGTTTGTAAAGACAGATTATGTTTTTTTACGAAAATAATTAATGTAGTTTTAACCACTATTTATGGCTTTAAAAATACGTTTTCATCTTTATAAACCCCTTTCAAATAACATTAGCTACGATATATCAAAAATATTGTACATTTATGATTTAATGTCTCTAGTTAAAGACGTTATATAACGACCAATTGTACACAAAAACTGAACCTCAAAATAATTTTTTTTTAAAAATATTTCTTAACGTCGATTTTATGAAATCCTCTTTGGGAGCTAAACAATATTAAACAACATTCTTACATTAAAAATAATAAAATGAAACGAAAAAAATCAACATTTCAATTTAAAATATCAAGTCAACATGAATATTAAAATGCCTTGCATGCTACAGCTAACAGAAGACTGTCAGTGGGTCATGAAATGTTGAGCAATGTATTGAAAAATGTGTTTTCCAAGTTCAGTTTTTATTTATAATGGCGGTTATAAAACTTATTTAAACATATTGGAATTTATTTAGTGTTTGACCACTATTAGCCAATGTTAATATGTTGATTTATATAATAATTTGCATTTAAGAATGATCAACATGAGCTACAATCTATAAAGTTTCTTAATTACAATGAGGGAAACGATTTAGCAAAGTGAGCAATGAATAACACGAAAATATACAGAAATGCCTTGAGTGCATTGGTAGAATTAGTATTTTTAGTTATTGAATGAATTCCAAAGAGACAATGATTAAAAAACGAACATATTTTTGCTTTACATAGATTTGTTAAATAAAAATACATATGTTTATGGACCTAATAATACATTAGTAAGTTTTTTAAAAATAGCTTTCATAAATATTGCTATTACAGCATTGAAAAGAAAGCAAGCTTTGCTATTATACCTATGTAATCCCTATCGTAATCTTCAACTGTTGCCTAGTACGATATAATTAGGCTTAATTACTAGTAAGTAGGTGTTAATATCAGTAGCTGATAGTAAAAACGAGGTTTAAATAGGTTAAATAGACAAATCAGGTCACTAATCTGAAAGGCACCAGCTCCAGTCAGGCGTGCTAATTGTGTAATCAGGCAGACGTATCTTGACTTGTATGTTAGGAGTACAGTAGACGACTTTTTGTATAAATATGAAGTGTCTTATCAAGAATGCAATTAATTATACGGCAAACATTTGACTCCTAGCCTAACCGAACCTAAACTTATTTTTTTATTAATTTTATTCTCTAAATTTGTTAAGCTGGACGTTTATGAATCTAACCCAATTATTTACATTTTACTGGTATTTAGTACATTTTCAATAATTATTTGTCCTCTTCATTCATTTCTCCCGATTTTTTTTTAAAGTTTTATAGTGCTTTCCTCCCTATATATTAGTTTATACTGTCCAGTTTAGCAAATCTACATTTTTTATTAAGTGTTTTCAAAGAGTTGAAAGCTGGCACAGTTGTGCTGTGGTTTTAAGCAGCGCCGGATTTCCTTAGCAGCACTTGTGGATTAGCCCGGGAGCTCCACCAATTTTACAATCTACACAGCTTCATAATGCCCCCTCAAACCTAGGATACAGTAAAGTTATATATAAATTGGTAAAAGGAAAGGCAGTCCCACTCACTCTAAACCGCAGATCGACAGGTTATACCCCAGATTCACGGAGGAAAGCACATAAATTCAATCGCATAGCCTATATGGGCGCCCCACCACTAATGTGTACAAGCGCTCTCAAACTAAAAACAGGATTTTGGATTTAAGGCCAGTTTCAAGCTCCTGCCACACTCATTATATTTGAGAATGAGTAGCAGGTAGGTGATGCAGAAAGATATGTTGGAGCAGGAGGGTAGGATAACGCAAATGGGTTGGCTGAAGTTATGAATAGGTTGGGACCGTTAGGTAGGCTGGCCCAGATGGGCAGGCTGGAGCAAACGGATAAGCTGGAGCAGGCGGGTTGGCTAACGCAAATGGGTTCGGCATGAGGATAGGTTGGGGTCTTTAGGTAGGCTGGCCCAGATGAGTAAGCTGGCGCAGATAGACAGACGGAGCAGACGGATAAGCTGGAGCAGAAGGATAGCCTGGAGCAGTTGGGTAGGCTAGCGCAGATGCATGGGCAGATTGGTAGGTAGGCGAGACCAGATGAGTAAACTGGAGCAGACGGGTAGGCTGGAGGAGATGAATAGGATGGAGCAGATAGGTATGCTGGAGCAGATGAGTAGGCCGACGCAGATTGGTAAGCTAACGCAGAGGGGCAAGTTGGAGTAGACGGTTAGGCTAGAACAGACGGTTAGGCTGAAGCAGATAAGTAGGCTGACTCAGACGGGTAGGATGAAGCAAACGGGTAGGCTGGGGCATATGGTTAGGCTGGAGCAGATGAGTAAGCTGGCACAGATTAGTAGGCTGGGGCAGAAGCATAAGCTGGAGCAGATGGATAGGGTGAAGCAGTTGGGTAAGCTAGCGTGTATGCATAGGGTGTAACCGTTTTGTAGGCTAGCCTAGATGGGTAGGCTGGAGCAGATTGGTAGGGTGGAATAGTTAGGTAGGCGGGACTTGAGTAGGTTGGCACAGATGGGTAGGATGAAGGAGATGGATAGGATGGAATTGGTGGGTAGGCTAGCGCAGATGCATAGGCTGGAGCAGTTGGATACGCTAGCGCAGATGGGTAAGCTCACGCAAATTGGTAGGGTGGAACAGTTAGGGAGGCTGGACCAGATGAGTAGGCTGACTCAGATGGGTAAGCTAAAGCAGAGGGGCAAGTTAGAGCAGACGGGTAGGCTGATGAGTAGGTTAAAAAAGTAGGTTGGGGCATATGGATAGGCTGGAGCAGATGAGTAGGCTTTCGCAAATAGAGTAGTTGGAGCAAACGGGTAGGGCAGAGCAGGCGGGTAGGCTGTCGCAGATTGGTAGGTTGGAGCAGTTGGGTAGGAAGCACAGATGGGTAGAGCTCAATCTTGAAATTATTCCCACCAACCATTGAACAAAATAAACTACTTAAATCTTGTGTAACATTGTGACTTATAATGCATCAAACACAGTATAGTAAATTTCAGAGTATTTTTTCTAATCTGTATATCTTCACTGACTCCCATATAATGTTTCTTTGGACATTTCTTATTATATTATCAACTTCATTGGGTTGTATACTACTTTGTGAAAACCTACTTTTAATCAGCCAAACTGTGGTTAAATAAGCACTTGAAGTTTTATTCACTTTAATTTGCCACCGCAGAACTTTCCTTATTCCGTAAGTGCACGAAAAGTTTAGACAGCTAACGTTGAATAAGGTCTCTGTAATGACCTATTACAGAGACAGATGTGATCTTGTGCTCACGACACGACCAAGATGTGATGTCAACGTGCCGCTCGCTACATTGCAGAGAGGAGAGCACCGTGTTCTCAGGCTCTCTACTTATACATCTTTCCATACCAACTTCCCCGTTACGCGTCACTTTTGTGAACTTTGGTGAGGTGGTGCTTTCGTTACTGATTGCAATGATACGCTTGGTCAGAGGAACGTCAACATTGCTAACTCGTACTGACGAAAAATCCGAGTTACGGAGGATGGAGCTTCCATCTATAGAGGGCCGATGAAAGTTTTTAACAGGCTCTACTATAATCTTGATTTTTTATAAACTAATGACGTTTTATTATAATTAGTTTTACTAAAAGTGATTTCAAGTGTAGGTATGAAATAGTACTTACAAACGTACCTTGCCATTACAAATTGTATGGTGTAATATTGTATTTATTAGACGTGAATATGCAAACAGAGTTTTGAAAATTATTACTCTTTATATATATATATATATATATATATATATATATATATATATATATATATATATATATATAAACAACATAGGTTATTCAAATACAAGAATATTTATTAATTTATATCCAAAGCTTTTCGTTGGTAAAAAAATAAAAAATTTTATTCCTGATGATGTTGGTACTGTTTACCAACGAAAAGCTTTGGATATAAATTGATAAATATTCTTGTATTTGAATAACCTATGTTGTTTTAAATTATTAAACAAGAAAACGTATTATATATATATATATATATATATATATGAAGTTGATAAATTACTATTGTAAATACTTTCCACCACTAAGTGCAATAATTTTACCTTGTTGTAATGAGGCACCTTTCGGTCACTTGACCATTGTTGGACATGTAGGCCTATACATAGGGAAAACAACCAGATCATTTAAAATAAGATTTGAAGAACATTACAGAGCAATCAAAAATAAAAATACAAAAGTATCGAATGTTACAGCACCCCTAATATCACATAAACATGAAATAACAAACTACGAAAATAACCTAACCATACTTGAAATAAATAATAACCCAATAGAATTAAACTCACTAGAAAAATACCACATTTATAAAAACACACACAACAATTTAATGAACTTACAAACCACATATACAGAAGACATACTATATAAAAACATCATACACGCAGATCAAGAAAAAATGCGCGTAACGTCAACAAATACCAACATCACGGAGCGAACATCTACACCAGAAAAATAATCTGTGATTCGACAATGGTCAAGTGACCGAAAGGTGCCTTATCACAACAAGGTAAAATTATTGCACTTAGTGGTGGATAAAAGTATTTACAATAGTAATTTATCAACTTCATAAAGTCAGTGCAACGGAAAAATAATGGACAACGAAAAATATCAAAATATATATATATATATATATATATATATATATATATATATATATGTTCCATAACATTAATACACTGTAATTTAAGATTCATAATTTGTCTTGATTAATTCTAAAACAATTTAAACACAAAAGTTTTCGTAAACAGGATAATGATTGATAATTGTTGATAAACGTGCGTAGACTTACAGCAGGCACGTTGCATTACTCCGGCTTATTGTGGTGCGCTCGTCTTTATCTGAGGGTTGTAGGAACTTCTAGGTAAAACTTCGATAATTAAGATTAGCAAAAGCTAAATATCCAGTTATAGAAGGTTGTAATATGGTTAAAAATTGTAAAACTTCCGATTATGGTGAGGTTTATTAGAAAACATTCGTTTCTAAACGCCAAATTAACACTGAGTAACAGAAGATTCAAGGGAACTGAAAAAAATGTGATTTATCGAGGAATTCTAGTTCGAGTTAGCGAGGTTACAGTGTATTTACGTATCTTTAATTAAATTATTTAAGTAATAAGAAGGCTAATACATCCAGAAAAACTTCGGTCTAGCAAGGGTTTTATATACAAATATTCTAGTTGTAGAATAAAAGTTATCACAGAATCCTATTTTGATATATATTTTGAATCGCTAAATTCGAATTAGCGAGGTTACAGTTTAATTGTTTTGCGACGCTATTCCAGAGAACTGGTAAATGGAAAATATAGAACTGATGAGATTTGCGAATGTTAATACACGAAACGGATCTAAAACAAAAAGGACATGCTCTACAAAACTTACCAGAGGTTATAAACGTCACAGAATTTTTGGTTATAAATAAATCCAAACAGAATTAACACAATCAAATCAAATTTTAAAGAAAATTATAGTGTTATAGATACCAAAGAAGTTAATAATAGGAAGCGAAATATATAGAACTAGAGATATAATAAATGTGTGTCAGAGAGTTAATACGACCTTTAGTTTTACATCTTAAAATAATAAACCTGATTTCTCTTGCTTGGTTATTTACTTCGCCTATACTCCGTGTAGGTCTGGTGTGAGCCCTGGAGCCGGAACTACCTGCGGCCACCTCCCTCTCCAAAAACTGCAGATGTTTCGCCGATGATTCACCTAACAGTTATCTCTCTACGATTTTTTCAATAATTATTTAAAACCTAGGTCTACTAAAAATGTTAAGGAAACTGATCCCTTATATATTTTAAAATTAACTTGCAATCTGTGCTAATTTAAAAACAGATTTATTACCTTAATTATAATAAATTTGTTGACACTTATAGTCGAGTTTGACATCATTACCACATAACGTTTTTAAGAGGTTACATATAAGTGATAAAAATTATCATAAGATGTTTTGTAAAAATAATATATCTTCTTAGTAAGATAGCCAGAGGAGACTCGCTGGAGGAACAGCTGAGGTTTGGGGGGGGAGGGGTGGTCGCTGGTAGTTCCGGCTTTAGAGTCTCACTATAACACTATACAGAGTTCTAGTATTCTCAGCCACCTAATTATTTAAAGACCAATTGCTTGAAGGTTTTCCTTGTTTTTAAAAGAACTATTTAGAATGCTCCAATAGCCATTTTTATAATGTTTCATAGAAAAAATTATACTGTTTCATTGAGAAAATTAAACAAGACAGCCATTCAGTAAAACCACATTGGCTTTAGTACTTTTTAAACACAATGTTAACCAATGAGTAACAATTTAATTAGTTTCCGGGATACGTTGATCCTAATACAAGTTCCGCAAGGTAACGTTTCTGCAAGTAACCACTGCATTGTTAGCAGTACACACATCAATTTACAACTGGTCGAAATGACAGTAACAATGAAACTAATATTTATTTCCGTGAAAAAAGGAAGTTGGTAACACTGTTGACTGCAAAATTTATAGTTCTTTTGTTAGCAAATCCGACCTTCTGCTTTCAGAAAAAAAACAATTTTTGTTATTTCTAACATTACATAATCGACATATGGTTTATACGGGACTCAAGCTATCTAGCATAGCTGTTAGGCATTCCTCAGTCATAAAAAGTGCGCCATGACCTTCAAACTAACCTTAATATCACACAACCTCCGCGCCAGCCCTGTTATTTAGCATTTCTCAGTCATGCAAAGTGCGCCATGACCTTCAAACTAACCCTAATATCACACAACCTCCACACCAGCCCTGCTATTTAGCATTTCTCAGTCATGCAAAGTGCGCCATGACCTTCAAACTAACCCTAATATCACATAACCTACGCACCAGCCCTGCTATTTAGCATTTCTCAGTGATGCAAAGTGCGCCATGACCTTCAAACTAACCTTAATATCACACAACCTCCGCGCCAGCCCTGCTATTTAGCATTTCTCAGTCATGCAAAGTGCGCCATGACCTTCAAACTAACCCTAATATCACACAACCTCCGCGCCAGTCCTGCTATTTAGCATTTCTCAGTCATGCAAAGTTCGCCATGACCTTCAAACTAACCCTAATATCACACAACCTCCTCGCCAGCCCTGCTATTTAGCATTTCTCAGTCAAGCAAAGGGTAGCAGAAACTTTAAACTGACGCTAAAACAACAAAACCTCTACGTCAGCATTTCAACTCTTCAAATCATCAAGCAGTAATGTAGAATGCCTAAACTTGAGAGTATAAACTAAATTGAAGTGAATACAGCTCAACACTCGAAATTGAGCCAAGTAATACTATTACTAACGAGACAAATAAATAACGGAAACACACTGTAAAACAGCAAGGAAAAACTATGGTAATAAATTAATTACGTTCCATAATCCCACTTGCAGTTGCACTTGTAATTATGCAGAGGTCCACTGATGATGATGATGATGACACAAGTCATTGAAACGTGTATGAGAATAAATTGTTTATAATTGTAAGTTAACCTTAACTCACAAACGTCAGCTTAAATATTAGTAACATAAAGACCCAATTTATAAAAAATAGTAATAAAATCTATATAAAATAAAATAAGCCAAAAATAGGGTTTAGCTAAATAAGTACATAATACACTTTTAAACCACAAAAATGTTTGCTACACAATATACGGTATTTTGTTAAAAAACGATTTTAATTATTCTTAATAAGAATTCGACTCTAATCTGTCATTTACCAAAGGTAGTCCACAGCGCCCCTTTAGGCTTAATGTTGTTTTGCAAATTTACATTAAGAAGTACTGTACTCCTAACATATACGCCTAAGGCAAGTGTGTTACGCTTGTTCATTACACTACTAGCGCCTTACTGGAGCTCATGGGATGTCCCCGAACATACAATTTTAATATTATGTTGACTAAATTTAATTTCTATAAAAAAAAATCAGACGCAATATCTTTTTAGCACACAAATCTTATGAGTATGTCCTGGCAGTTAAAATAGTTGGCAGTCAACAAACTTGGCATTACTGTCCGTGCAGTTAAAGACTGGCAAAGCGTACGTTTTAGGAATTTTTAGTAGTCTACTAAACAAGAATCGAAATCAATAATCGATAGTCTAGGAAGCTCTTATGAATGAAACGCTCGCTATCTCGCCGAAGTGATGGAAAGTTTAAAACGAATTGTCAAACATAAACTATAATAATTTTTACTGAAAATAAGTTTTACTGGTAATAAGCCTTAAACAATAAATATGTAGCACAGTAGCGTGATTATAATGTAAACAAAAATACCTCGGTTTTACAAAACCTTTAAATTCACGAATTATCAATACTGTACTACTGTTCAATTACATTACACTTTATATGTGCACATTGAAAGTTCTGTAGATGGATATTCTACATCGGAAACGCGTCAACAGTTTACTACTAGGAGTGGCAGAAAGTTATAACAGACTTTATAAAGCCTAGCAGAAATAGTATACAAAGTACTTGAACAAAATATTGTTTAACAAACACGCGTACGTGCGCACACACAGGGGGCGTAATTTTCAAAACAAATGTTACAGCAATACGTACAAGACATATTACTCTTAATCACATTTAAATTTTAATTTTACATTAACACTCATTACGACAGAATGGCGTACCCAACTACATCCTGGCCGGGTCAGCTGTTCCGCTTCCAGGATTCGAAGAGTAAGCACTTTATACATACGCAAATGCAGAGGAAGTTCACCATCATTTTCCGGTCTCGTAATGAAGCAGATTACGTGATGGGATATTGCCAAACTTACAGGAGGAATGGCACTGAACCATTGACAACTAGCGGCCACCGGAAGCGTCTACTTTATGAGAGATGTTTAATTAATGACTACTTGAAGAAAATTATAGAGGCTGTGGATTTATTTGTTACGTTTCATGGTCCAAAACAACCTGCTGTCTTTGTATATTTCGTTTTGATGGTAGGGCTCATTCAATCTTCTACAATCAATTGGGTTATGAGATGCTTGTTTGATAACAAAATTACCAACAAAAATTTTTAAGACTTTCTTTGCCCATTTGATAGGTAAATTACCAACAAAAATTATCAAGACTTTCTTTGCCCTTTTAATAGGAAAATTACCAACAATAATTATCAAGACTTTCTTTGCCCTTTTAATAGGAAAATTACCAACAATAATTATCAAGACTTTCTTTGCCCATTTGATAGGAAAATTACCAACAAAAATTATCAAGACTTTCTTTGCCCTTTTAATAGGAAAATTACCAACAATAATTATCAAGACTTTCTTTGCCCTTTTAATAGGAAAATTACCAACAATAATTATCAAGACCTTCTTTGCCCATTTGATAGGAAAATTAACAACAATAATTATCAAGTCTCTCTTTCTTTGCCCATTTGATACGAAAATTACCAACAAAAATTATCAAGACTTTCTTTGCCCATTTGATAGGAAAATTACCAACAATAATTATCAAGACCTTCTTTGCCCATTTGATAGGAAAATTACCAACAATAATTATCAAGACTTTCTTTGCCCTTTCAATAGGAAAATTACCAACAATAATTATCAAGACCTTCTTTGCCCATTTGATAGGAAAATTAACAACAATAATTATCAAGTCTCTCTTTCTTTGCCCATTTGATACGAAAATTACCAACAAAAATTATCAAGACTTTCTTTGCCCATTTGATAGGAAAATTACCAATAAAAATTATTAAGACTTTCTTTGCCCATTTAATAGGAAAATTACCAACAATAATTATGAAGACTTTTCTTATTCAATTCAAAAATTTAATGGTCAACTAAAAACAACTAGATCATGCATGTCTAAAAAAATTTTTAATGGTTTTTAATACACAAATTTTAAATAAAGAAAATTCATTATTGTTTAACATTTTTTGTATTTTATATATTTAAAGTAACAAAAGTTTCAAGTAGAATCGAAATTTTCTGTTTTGTATTCAATACAAAACACAATGGATTTATCATATAAAAAGTAATAAAAACACTGTAAATTTCCTTTTCATACTGTTCAAACAGTAGGCATTTTCAAAAAATTAATTATTTTTTTAATCTATAAAATATATAAAATTAACGAATTTTAAAATTTATATATTTTTAGTTTGAATTTTTTTATATGTGGCCGAAGCTGGGGAAGGGGAATTGGTTCCTAGAAACCCACGCTTTACTTTTCCCAAGCCTATAGCAACCGTTCTAAATTGCGTAAGATCAAATTTTCTTTTTAAAATGGCTTGACAGTTTTTCAGAAGCTCTCGGAGAGAAGTTCAGAAAGCTTTGAGGTTGTCGCTCTTCAGCGCTGGAGCTTATTGCCCAGTGAAGCATTCAAAGGGGCATCGTAATTAAATGTTCTGAATAGCGCAAGCAATCCATCCATTGTGCAACAAATGAAGCAGAACCAACAAGCCTACTGGATAATTATTTACCGTACTTATTATTCACAACGGTATGAAACCAACCGAGACCACAGGCGTAACGTAATCACTCATCCATGGTAATACACGGAACCCAATTGAAGCATATAAAACTATTAATTAAACTAATAGTTTTGTAGGTAAAATAGTAGGCCTATAGGTTTTCTTTTAAAAAAATGTGTTTAATCAAATAAAACATGCAGGCAAAAAATTGAACTTATTAAGACTGTTACATTGTATGTACAGATAAGTAAAATCTATTTTAATCTCTGTTGAGAATAGACGGATGATGTTTTCAAAAGATATTTGTTTTTGCTTTAATTGTACATCACATCATTGTAAACCTGCTTACTGTGGTCGGCCTAGGAAGCTTAGTGCCGACCATATTACCTAGGCATATTTACCCTTTTGAGCAATCTTAATGGTATGAAAGTAGTTATTATTATTATTAGGTTGAAAAAATATATTACGAAAAACATATGGCAATCATTGCAAATAATTTGATTTGAACAATATAAAAGATCAAGGCTAAAATTGTATGAACTCTACCAATCAACAAAACGCTTTTGTAACTAATAAATCTAACGTCTAAAATTAGCAAGAAGCCTATTCCGAGAAAATGGCAATGCTTCATTTCTCGTTAAACTGTATTCAAAAAATCTGAAAGACGCCGCTAAAAGCTAGCTGCTCATTTGTTGAGTTTTGCTAGGAACTTTTAATAATTATGACAACCATATTATTAAAGCGTGGACTGTATTTTTGTATATGCATTTACGCTGGACAATATTTAACACATAAGGCGAAACGATTTATATAATATTGTGTCACGTTTATCTGTAATTGTGACATTAACTTTTGTTGTGGGCAAAACACAAGACTTTTGTTTTTACTTTTGTTAAAACTTTATAGGTTATGTTTAATATATATAGTTTTTAGTTAATTTCATTTGTGTATCTTCACTAAGGATGACGACAAATTAGTCGTTGAAACGCGTATGAAATAAAAATTTGTATATTTGTGAGTTGTACCATAATTTTATTCTTTAATAATAAGTAGTTTACTTATACGTGATTGTATATTTACATGTACATTAATTGACTTCAGTCATGGATTTCTAAATTTCAGTTCGAATGTAGAAATTGTTTGGGACATTCAAAAATTAAGCAGTCTTTGCTTTTGACGGGTAATTAAAGTTAAATTCAAACCAAAACGTAAAATGTAGGTTTTACTATATTTCGACTTACTAAAGATGTTGAGATGAAGACTTTACTCAACAATTCTATTTCTTAAACAAAATTTGTTCGTAATAGAGCCACCAATCCTAAAGACAAGGCTGACTTACGTTCATGGGTTTATGTGACTTTTTGGAATGATGCCAAAACATATGTTTGCTTTGTGTTTAACAGACTAAGCTCTCTGCGAGGGCAATAACATCACCCCAACAATACTACAGGAACTGATTAAAAGCTTGCATTTCCTGTAATGAGATAAGCAATACATTTCTACTGTTTGTGACGAAATTCATTTATTACAGAAGAGTTGAATAAGCCTCTATTATTAACTTGCGACGTTGCCACTTCTCACTCACGACACACAGATGAATTAATGAAATCCAATCTTCCTTGCATAGTTGTGCGGTACATTAATTTATCTGTGATTGTATCACATATCGTGTAAATTTAAATTACAAATTGCAGTTTTAACATTAATTTATACGACTTAGTCCATTAAGTTTTCAATGACCTAGCGAGTTATTAGATAAGTTATAGATATCAGATTAAGAGAAAATTTTAAAACAAAATCATTTTCTTCAAATTTACATATTCTTTGTACTTACTTTTTTGACCCAGTATCGTGATAGGTAGCGAATCTGTCAGTGACTGTTGTAAGTACGGCTTGGATTAACCCTGGAATGGGGTCCTACAATGGAGGAACTTTAATGGGGAACATCTATTTTTTATGAACACAGATTTTCATATTGTATTTGCATTATTGGTAAAAATTAGGTAAAAATACAGACGCACTGACCGACCATCCTATATAGCCTGACTGATCAAATGCATGAGTCCAAGGATATGGATTGGTGACCTATTTGCTCGGTACAGTCAAAAGAAAAATTAGAATGGTACATTATAAAAACAAAGCTAGTGTGTAAAATGGACACCATTCCAGGGCTAAAGACTAATGCGTTACTCATCCTAAAATCAGGCATGTCGGTAGTTTTGAAAAAAAAAATATAAGCAACTCAAATAATACGCAAAGTACGACACGAAACTAAGAAATAAATCTTCATTCGTGCACGTAAAAAAACGTACACCGCAAACACTCCCTTCAGTAGGCATCTACACATTTATGTAACTAGAAGTGTAGGTTTTTTATATTTACCTCACGACAACGTTGCCTCTTAATAACGAAGCGACTGACGGAATTATTTTGTCAGATTCGTACAAACGATGGGATCATCTTCCGTGTCACTTTGAAATATGTTTTACATTTTTTAAAGAAGTATTTTTTATCACAAATCTTCTCTAATTCAACGATTACATCTGTTTTTATTTAAGCCTTACAAATTGTAAATCACAGATCTTTAGTACTAAGTAGGCCTACTTTAGGCTAAATACTTAAACTAAAAATTGACGAAGAGCTAATAATGAGCGTGTGAAAACCAAAATAGAATTTATGCATTCGTTCACATAAAAATACAAACGGAAATACTTGAAAATGCATCTGTTTCATTTGTGTATAGCTTGATAAATTTACACGACACAAAATTCCATCAGTAATACAAAAAATGTACGTATAACAAAAAAAAAATATTAATAATGTTTATTTTTAAAGCTGAAACTAAAACTAAATTCAATTACTTTTTAATAGCGAATAACGGCTTAAATATTATACACACAAATAAGCAAGTAATATACACACAAACAAACAAATAGTATACACACAAACAAGCAAATAATAAACTATACACATTAACAATTAATATACATACGAACAAGCAAATAATATATACAAAAAGAAGCAAAACATTTACACAGAACAGAACAATTTATTTGTAAACGTGCGAACAATTAATTGATTTTACCAAGACACATTTCGCCTGTTAAACTGCATCTAGGAAGGATCGCATCTTTCCTACCGCAATATCCGGCTTTACGCCGCCGCCGACAGCCCAAACCGTCCTTAACATTACGTCAGCTGGTTGTGCAAGCAAGTTCATTGCTCAGCACCGCCAGCAGTTTCCTCCAGTTTTGGTCTAATATGCTTACATCAAAGGCCAGTTATTTAAATTATATTCCTTATAGATAAACAGGTTCCTATCTGCCTAAAATATATCTTATTTTTAGTGCTATAATGATGACGGGCAGTTCGGGAAATTTATTTTTTCGTAAACAATGACCGCAATTGCGTTTTTGCATATTTAAAAACATGGTAGCTTCTATAGCAACTCAAATTAAAAATGGTAACAATTGTGTATATTTAACTCGAGAAACGGACAGCTGCCTTTAATCCACAACACGAGCGCTCGCGCCCACACACACACACACACAAAATGAAATAGTTTGAACGTTGCCGCCGAGTCAACGCCTTAAAGATCCCCCCCCCCCCCGACCTGTGAAGCTTTTGGGGAGCGTCATGTACAGTATCACGTCGTGTGCTCCTTGAACAAACAGCTGAAAAGGGGAGTTGAGAATTAGTAGGCACTCCCCACTGGTGTGTAGGGTCATGTGACGGCTACACTTGAGCAAGTTGTTAAGCTACACATTCAATTATCTTCCCATAAAAACAGTTACTTATTGTTGAACAATGTTTCAAGTTGTTTTCATGTTTTCATTAGCATTTGTTTTGATTTATTTGGAACACATAAACATAACTTGGTTCTATGAGCAAACATTTTTAAATCATTCAAATTCACGATTGCAACTGAATAATATATTTCTTTCAACCAAAATTATCACGAATACTTTACGTTCGCAAAACAATATGTTTTGTGAAAATCTCATATAAGTTATGATTGGTAAAGATGTGAGGACGAAATGAGATAATTTATCTGTAAAATTATGCGACAGTCAGCCAGTATGCCTATTATTACCTGGGGATTTATGACAAACATGGGCACGGCTGTATGACATAATTAGACATACTCTCTATCGGTGTCACAATGAGGTATCTACATGGGAACTATTATAGCTCGCACGGACATGGTCTCTTCCATGCTCAGAAACTTGATAACCTCATTTCCCTCGCGGAAGGGATCTGAGTAACATGTGTTAAAACAGAACACTATATCAAGTATGAATAATTACGACTCAGACGAATAGCCCAATACCAGTATAGCTTTAAGACATAGCAAGAGACTTGAAATGCTATCATATGGAGTTCTACTCCTCTCTCGCAGCTAGGCACAGTGGCTGCGGCACACATATCACTTACACTTTAGTGTAGTGTACACTTTGTTCTTAAACAAGAATCTTACAACCATTGAGAGTAAGAGACTGATTGTCGTCACGTAGTCGCCCAACCACTTCAAGGACAACGCAGTCTTCTAATGCTTGAAAATGAGAGTACTACAGCATTGGAACGTGGACTCGTAAAAAATATCAAGAAAGGTTTATATTTAAATAAATTAAAGTGAATGTGATATATTTATCTATAGTTTGTTATTGTTTTACTCTTTAGAACAGTCATTAGGTTACTACAGAGGGCCGAAACGTCGAAGATATTAAATTAAATTAACTAGTTATATAAGTATTGTCTTGTGCTCTTCATCGGAGTCCTGATGAATTATTACTAAATACAAGACATAATGTTTTATTGTTATACAGAGGACGGTCTAAGTAAAACATCCGTTAAATAATTGGTTGTAATCTTTCAAAACAAACTTTCTAAATTATATCAAGTGGGCCTAATATATATACGTAAAAAAATTAAGTCAAATTATTTAGGTAAACAAAGAAAAATTTTATTTTAGTTATTATTTCACACACACACACTCACACACACACACACACACACACGCGCGCACGCACGCACGCGCGCACACACACACACACACACACACACACACACACACAAATATATACAATATATAGGGAGAGTATGTAGTAATAGTAGGAATTAAAAAACTACCCTATTATACAAAATAAAGCAAATTTAACGAATGCTACAAATTATGTAGACCCATTTTGCTGTACTTAAATTTGAATTTTAAAACTATTTACCGAAATAATTTCGAAACGAGTTTAACGTTTCGTATTTCTTTACATTTGTAATGTAATTTAGGCAATTTACACCTGTAAACACTTGGAGATAAAAATTTAATCGTTTGTCAAAAAAGTACGCGCCTTGGAATAGATAAAGGTTTAAGCTACGTACATTGTGATATATATATATATATATATATATTATATTAAATATGGTGATGTTTTCTTGTAATATAGTTAATAAATTAAAAATATTTCAAAAACAAGAATACTTTTAATGAATATATTTATTCAAAGCTTTTCGCCGATAAAATAGTACCAGCATCTTCAGGAAAATAATTATCTCTATTTATCGGCGAAAAGCTTTGAATAAATATATTCATTAAAAGTATTCTTGTTTTTGAAATAGTTTTAATTTATTAATTATATATATACATGAAGGCCAAAATTTTACATTTTGACCTAAATTTTCTAAAAAATATTTTATAGTTGTGCAATTTGACTAATATTTGTGATGGTATTACAATAATTTAAAAGTTGACTTATTACTTTTATAAGGTAAAATTAAAGCAACTTAATATAGTATACGATAGTTTTATTATCAATTTATATTTTTCTACTTTATGTAGTATTTACAGGCCTGGCCATAATAACGAAAATGTTAAAACGTTGTCTTTGATTTGATTTAATAAATTACATGATTGTCTCGCAAATCAATCGTTTTATTTACAGATAAAAAACCTTCCAGCGAAAACTTTTACTGAATCATAATAACATTCAAGTGATATGATAGACTGCATTGGGTAACCTAAACTCTTTAACAGCTGTTGAAGTTGTAGACTGTGTCACTGTAAAAGCCTCTACATTGTAAATCTTAAGATTTTCCATTAAAACCTAAAATTTACCAACTCTTAATGATAAAAGTCAGAACTCTTCCGTGATCATCGTTAAATCTCGAACTTTACCATTACACTCTCGGTATATCCTAGCTTTACTTCAGACACGTAAATGAACCTAACCTAACCTTAATGGAGGTGCTCGTTGTTACCAAGAAAAAAATTGTTTTATTCTCAAAACTAACATTTACCAACTGTCACTGATAAAACGTAACATTCTTACTTACATTTTACCTATTCGTGTTGTTTAATCCTAAGGTTTACTATTACTAGTAAAACCTAAGATTTACCAATGTACTGCAACAAATGTACATGCCGGTACTAAGGCGCCCAGTTATCATTATTTTAAGATCAAACAAAATATTCACGGTACAGTACAACTTATACGAAACTGAATTGCATATTTATCTTTGATTCTCTAAGTTAAATATTCAAGGCCAGATTTCATGCAGTGTCTATAAATGACTAAATGTTATTGTTGCACATAAAGCTAGAGACTGACTACGTGTACATACCAATATACTGCGAGACCGCACAGACCGATGTACAAGAGGGAACTGGAAGCTGGCAGTCTATACTCGCTGTATACTAGCATAGGAGGCGGTGGAAGGGGGTGACTTTCTACGCCACAATAGGCCTCATAGAACAACCCTTATTCTAACTTCACAAACAATAACGGCATATCAAAGTACTACCCTGGAGTTTAAGATGTATATTCTCCTACTTAGATTATAGGTCTATAATATTTTTTTCTCGTAATCAAAGTTTTTAAATCCCAATACACAAGTCTCTCATGAACAAAACAAGAACATAGAAACTTGTTATTTGACTTTAGTCTGGCGATGAAGTCCCCTCCCCCACAAAAATATCTTGTTAAAAATTCTCATTTCCCCTTTTACAATTAATGAACTATAACTGCCTTCCTAAGCAAAAACATTGTTATACATTCAAGTTTTTTTTTACAAGAACAATTTGAAAATAAAATAATAAAATAAACAAACCTTTAAATTTTTTTATTAATTACTATGAAATTGATTTTAAAAACTAGCATAAAACAATATGAATATTTTTGTAAAGGATAATAATCCAGTCAAGTAATTTTGTTTATTAGGATTGCTCTTGTCAAGTTTATTTTACTGCAAAAACGTAACCCTTATATTTAACACTAAGAAAACTAATATGAGAACACAATTATTACTTCTACATTTGGCAAGGAAAAGTAATATTTAAGTATAGAATTATACACTTATAGTGCAGAATTACAAAGTGGAAGAATTAAATTAATCCAAAAAGGAGGGTTACTAGATCAATAGCTAAGTAATAATTTTTAGTTAACGGTAAAAGAATGATATTCTGTCTTCTTGTATTAGTAAACTTAGTGCAAAATGTAAACGTTTTTAAGTTAAAACAGACTTGATAAGGACAACGCACTAATTACAAACGTTGCGACGTTTGTATTGCAAGCAAGATTACTTTTGACTTGCGTATCAACCGTTTAATTATCCTTCACACAAAACATTTATGCCAGTGCCTAAATAAACATTATTATAACAATTTGTACACATTTTAAGTTACCTATTATAACAATGAGGATTGAAAATGTAATCGAATTACGTCCCTCAAAAGATAGAGGTGTAACTTGCACCATGCAACCGCTTTCTTTCTTGACGCCGTTTAGCAGAGATTTTATTAAGTTATTTAATTTATACCTTGAGCAGATTTGCAATAATGAAGGGGCGGTGAAATAACAAATAACATTATATATATATATATATATATATATATATATATATATATATATAATACGTTTTCTTGTTTAATAATTTAAAACAACATAGGTTATTCAAATACAAGAATATTTATTAATTTATATCCAAAGCTTTTCATTGGCAAACAGTACCAACATCATCAGGAATGAAAATTACAATCATTCTGATGATTGCCAACTGTTTGCCAACGAAAAGCTTTGGATATAAATTAATAAATATTCTTGTATTTAAATAACCTATGTTGTTTTAAAATATGTATATATATATATATATATATATATATATATATATATATATATATATATATATATATATATATATATAGGCCTATCACGTCATACATCACTTGGATTTTATTTAATGTACTTAAACAAGAATCTAAATTGGAATATTTGTGAGTCGACTTTCGAAAACTATTAATTACTTGCTCTCATTTTCAAGCTTATTTTGGGTCTAAATGAAAGCACGTAATTAATAATTCTCGAAAGTCGATTCGCAAAAAAACGAAGATTCTTATTTAAGTACATTAAAGTGTAAGTGAAAACACATACCTTAACCTGGGTGAATTTTATGCCTATCGTTTACTACCTAATTCACTAAGACTTCAGATAATCGAAGTAAAATCTAGAAAGCTGTGTATTTCGTTCGTGTTCACTTAACACTTGTTTCATACCTGACTCACGTTGTTGGCCAATCTGTGTCTCGTATAACACAATCTTTTCACAGATCTTGTTAACGATTTTGCTAATTAAATACCCGACTTCCGATTAACTCAAGGCAATAACAATGGAGAACATGTATCTGTGACTTCCTGGCTTACATAATATTTCACTTAGGCTAAGAAGTAATGTCTGTGTACATTTCGTAGCTAAGCAGTTTGTTATATTTAATTACTTTTTTCTTTCCAGGTCTGAAGTCAAAGCATTTCGATATCAATGTATCTAGTATGGCAAGGCTTAGCTTGCATATAATATTCTAGAACCATTTCCATTTTTTGTTATTTTACACATTTTGAAAAAACTTGAAATTCAATATCTTGCTTGTTAAAAATCAAAATATAATAAGATGATTAAAAAAAAAATAAAAATAGGTTCATGCCATACTGCACCGAACCGTTCGAAGAGGAGTTGCGTGGCGCAGAGCATTTGTACAGCGAGCTGCGCAGTGGTGCGCAAATGTGTGGGACTGCGAACAAGTTTCAACCGCTCGGTAACTCGAAAAAAAACGTTTGCGCACGTTTATTATAGACGAGTTTAAAGTGTAGCTTGAACTTGTAGTGGAATCATGAACGAGTTGAAAGAATTATTTAATATTATTTGAGTAATTTCAAAGCTGAAATTAACACAGACAAAAATAGGTTAATCACTCGATAAAATATAAATTTACATACAAATTGTTAACAATAGTTCGGTAATTGTTAACAATGATGAGCAACTTCGCTTTTCATCTTTATTGTTACTCCATACAAATACAACTTTATATTAAAAACTCACATCCTTATCAAGTAATTTTATCTTCGACAATTTTATCAAGTAAAACCTACCCTTACCGAATAATTTCGTGCTACTTTATAAAATAGTAATAAGATAAATGATGTAGAATAAAATAGCACCCTGTTTTATACAGAAACATTCATTTTCTAAATGCAGAGCATGTATTGATTCAGGGCACACATAATACAGTTTCATGTGTTAGTGCATTGAGGTTATGATAAATAAATAACAATAACCCTTGCTACAAATATTTAAACACCCTTAATGTACATTTCGCCAACACAGTTAGCATCATCAGAAGGTTACAAACATACTGTATGTTTGTAACCTTCTGATGATGCTAACTGTGTTGGCGAAATGTACATCAAGGGTGTTTAAATATTCGTAGCAAGGGTTATTGTTATTTATTTATAATGATTACGCTACTGTGCTCTGTATAAAATTTCATTGAGGTTATGTTTATATTTTTCCAAATTGTAACTATTACTTAAGGTTTGCGACATTTAAACTACCTTTTTTTATTATATATATATATCTGAGTAACATATACAACACCTACGAATTCCTCGTTCACTTGGGTGCTGTTTTGCGTGGTGTCGCGAGGTTCTGTTAAGTTCAAGACAGGGCAGGTATGGACCAGCCTTGCTTTTCTTGACAGACAAATTTCGGCCTAAATTACATAAAAACACAACGTAACGCCACTGGAGTTGCAATTTATTTACTAAAAGTGTGTAATTTTGTTTTCCACACAATGCCACTAAACCTCAGGCATAAAACTGACGAAACGACCACTATAGAGCTGACTATAAATGAAAGTCGCATACATGAAAATCGCTCCCTATTGACGTCAGAATGCATTCGCATCCCCTTCAAGGACACTTGACTGCAGGCCGTGTTCATTATGCACCTTGCACTCTATGCAGTGCATTAATAACACACGTCTCTTCAATACAGAGAAGGGGAGGGCTGAGCTAAGCGAAGTTCCATTTAGCAAGTCCCAACAAATACGCAGCTTCAATCGATATAAAACATCCACATAGCTGTCGCCTACTGTACTTATGTACCAACAAAATTATATAAAATTGAACATGTCTATTACACATTTTAATAAATTTTATTAAACATAAATCCAAAATCATGAAATCACGAAAATGCTATTGAAGAGTGAAATTCAATACGTTAATCATCATTCATTAAATTAGACACTGAATCTGATATAGAGAAAAATAAGAGAAAGACTTGAAAATCCACTTTGTGTAGAATTAATCACTCACTTGATTTAAAACCAGAGGCCGGTTCTGAGACGGGCAAGTCCTCTGAAAAGGATGTTTGATATATTCATTCCGAGGGACCAAAATATGTAGCGATGTTCGGCCCTTACTGTTAGAGACAGTAAAATTATGAAAGCTGTTAGGCTAAAATAAGAGATAGTGAGATAGTATAATAAACTAATGCGTTTAATAATGTCTGAAATAGGACAACTTTTAGGAAAGGCGTTAGCATAGGGCGTAAGAAGATAAGCATAAGGACCACCAATCAATAGAATGAAACTTAAACATTGAGTATTTACAGTAGTCTGGTATATGAAACTCTCACCTTTCTGGTTGCACTCGTGTAACACATTTTAGGTTGAGAGGGGAAAGTAGGATAGGATTTCACCTAAAGAAAGATGGTGAATATAATGCAGAGGTACGACGTTAACTCTGTCTTGTGTATTCTAAAGAGTATGGTGATTTTTAACGCAAAAGAGCCACGTTCGTTCAGAATGGCACGCTCGTTTAGAGCGCGTACCTAAGCAATTACTGCGCCGTTGATGTTAGCGTGTAACGTTCCATCGCTCATTGACTTTCATGCTTTCGAAATGTGGGCAATGGTAGAGTTTGTGTTGTTCATCACACGATACACGAAGAGCGATAAGGTGTGGTCGACTGGTATCCTTTAGGAGTAGTGGGTGGGCGTTGCCTTCAGTCCACTGCGGGTTGTCTAGGTTGCTCCCTGTTAGAGCTCGCATGAAAGGGTACTAGAGTATTTGAGAGTAAAGAGGGACATCCAGAAAGAGGGATTCCTCAGGAAGGAAGGCGAAAATGTCATTAACCTTTGATAGGGCGTATGTTGCACGTTTTAGTCGGTGTAGTAAGGCATGGAGAAGGGTTCTAGCTGTTTCAGGAGCTGCCGGTCCAGTTTGTGTAACAAATTTGTAACCAGGAATAACTTAGAGACTTTTGTGATGTCTTCCCTAAGGCGGTTAAGGCATGAAACAATTAAGGCGGTTAAGGCTTATACAATTGATCAACAAAATATCGAATACGCTGAGGGTAATTACTTGAAATTGCGGGAAGATCGAATATTTTCTGAATGTGGAGCGTAATTAAGCGATTGTCTTCTTTTTCGTCCATAGAGTTGGCTGCTAGGGCCGGACACTGAAGTAGGTGGGCTACGCCCACCCCGGGATGTTGGCACAGCGTACAGGCTGAATCTGCGCTTAACCCGATGAGGTGCAGATGGGCTGCCAGGTAGTCGTGGCTAGTGGTGGTTCTGAACGCAGCTACCGCTACATCTCTAGGCAGCTAATGCTACATCTCTAGGCAGCTACTGCTACATCTCTAGGCAGCTACCGCTACATCTCTAGGCAGCTACCGCTACATCTCTAAGCAGCTACTGCTACATCTCTAGGCAGCTACTGCTACATCTCTAGGCAGCTACCGCTACATCTCTAGGCAGCTACTGCTACATCTCTAGGCAGCTACTGCTACATCTCTAGGCAGCTACCGCTACATCTCTAGGCAGCTGCTGCTACATCTCTAGGCAGCTACCGCTACATCTCTAGGCAGCTACTGCTACATCTCTAAGCAGCTACTGCTACATCTCTAGGCAGCTACTGCTACATCTCTAGGCAGCTACCGCTACATCTCTAGGCAGCTACCGCTACATCTCTAGGCAGCCACTGCTACATCTCTAGGCAGCTACTGCTACATCTCTAGGCAGCTACCGCTACATCTCTAAGCAGCTACTGCTACATCTCTAGGCAGCTACTGCTACATCTCTAGGCAGCTACCGCTACATCTCTAGGCAGCTACTGCTACATCTCTAGGCAGCTACTGCTACATCTCTAGGCAGCTACCGCTACATCTCTAGGCAGCTGCTGCTACATCTCTAGGCAGCTACCGCTACATCTCTAGGCAGCTACTGCTACATCTCTAAGCAGCTACTGCTACATCTCTAGGCAGCTACTGCTACATCTCTAGGCAGCTACCGCTACATCTCTAGGCAGCTACCGCTACATCTCTAAGCAGCTACTGCTACATCTCTAGGCAGCTACTGCTACATCTCTAGGCAGCTACCGCTACATCTCTAAGCAGCTACTGCTACATCTCTAGGCAACTACCGCTACATCTCTAGGCAGCTACCGCTACATCTCTAGGCAGCTACTGCTACGTCTCTAGGCAGCTACTGCTACATCTCTAGGCAGCTACCGCTACATCTCTAGGCAGCTACTGCTACATCACTAGGCAGCTACCGCTACATCTCTAGGCTAGTTTCGGGGTATGGGAGAGTCTATCAGCTTAGCCCAATTCTTTCCTATGCTGGCTTGCCTGTAGCGTGCCCTGGTCTAGTTACAGCTTGGTTGATTACGGTCTTTGTAGGAGAGTAGGACTGAGCTCAAGGTGGTTGCTGGAGAGCAGTGCCGTTTTTAGCGAGAACATCGGCCTTTTCATTCCCTTCCACGCCAACATGGCTTGGGATCCACTGCAGGTGTAAGGACCGGAGCCACCTTCTATTAGGTTGAAGAGTCTCAATCGGTCAGTTGTTTTCTCGCAATAGGTGTACTTGCTGTTTGAGGGTGCAATTATTGCAGCTTGGCAGTCTATTAGAAATAGGCTACAGCTTTTTGGTTCTGTTTCAAGTCTTCTAGCCTTTTGCTGCATCATGTATTGCAGTGATCTCCCCGTCATAATTTGTGTGAGGCGCCCCCACTGCTATGGAGCCACGGAAAACCTTAGAGACATATCCAGCTACGGTATTCCCTGTTCCCAGCATGGATGAACCGTCACTGTATATGCGGAGCCACTGTGGTTCTGGATATTTGACGTTGATCGTCTCTAGCTCAGCTATCCTCAGTTTATAAGATATTTTCGGAATAAAGTGGTTAGGATTATAGGATCGCTTTTGGAGATTATATAGGTTATTGTGTAATTCGCCGCAGTTATATTGAATGACTTTATTAGCGCTAGAGATTCGCCGGACCAAGTGCTTAGAACAGTCTGAAATTTAGATACATCTGATAACGTTTCACTGTCATGTATGCTTACGTCTTACAGGCTGTTAAGTAACACCCATTCTAGCGGATTTCCAGAAAAATGTTTCAATTCCAGCTTGGGTAGCCGAACTATAATAGCATGTTGTATAGTTAATGGGTTATTACCCCGGTTTCATCAGCTGTCTTAACGTATAAGACATTGAATGTTAAGAGCTAATTCGGATATATGTTGCCTGTCGTCGGCTAGTTTGCTAGTAGTAACTTCATCAAGTTCAAGATTTTGTAAAATTCGCTCAAGATAAATGTTAAACCAGACATTTCATTTGTTATTTTATGTTTATAGAATCGTATGTAGTTTTTCTGAGGCGTATCTAGGCCAGTCAACGTATGACTGAAGTCAGCTCGTCAACAGTTTTTTTATTGAGTTCAAGCTGGCTTTGATTAAAGTAATCTCTGTTGAATAGGCTTTCATATTAATAGCAATCTCTGACAATGAATTAAATGTCATGGACATTTACTGAAATACAACAATTAAATACTAAAATTATAACGTGTAATGTTGGAATTATTGAACAGTATAGTTTGCGTTGCTAGATAACTTCAAAACAATTAAAAGGTCGTGTAACAGCGTTAAAAATAATAAATAATGCTGTATTTATTGTAATAATAAATAATGTTATACCAACGTTGAGTTAGATGTATGTTTGTAAACATTTGCAGTAGATAAGCTTTGTCAGCCAGGAATGTAAACAAGCTATTGTTCACCTCGTCAAAGCCAATATGTTGGCTGTGAAGGTTCCACAGCTAATTCATAGAGTAAATATTACAAATAATAAGTTCTCAATACACGCGTATAAAGAGGTCTGACTCGTACGGACGTAGCAGAGTAACTTTCCTCGCGAACACGCGTATAAAGAGGTCCGACTCGTACGGAAGTAGCAGAGTAGCTTTCCTCGCGAACACGTGTATAAAGAGGTCTGACTCGTACGGAAGTAGCAGAGTAACTTTCCTCGCGAACACGCGTATAAAGGAGGTCTGACTCGTACGGAAGTAGCAGAGTAACTTTCCTCGCGAACACGCGTATAAAGGAGGTCTGACTCGTACGGAAGTAGCAGAGTAACTTTCCTCGCGAACACGCGTATAAAGAGGTCTGACTCGTACGGAGGTAGCAGAGTAACTTTCCTCGCGAACACGCGTATAAAGGAGGTCTGACTCGTACGGAAGTAGCAGAGTAACTTTCCTCGCAAACACGCGTATAAAGAGGTCTGACTCGTACGGAAGTAGCAGAGTAACTTTCCTCGCGAACACGCGTATAAAGAGGTCTGACTCGTACGGAGGTAGCAGAGTAACTTTCCTCGCGAACACGCGTATAAAGAGGTCTGACTCGTACGGAGGTAGCAGAGTAACTTTCCTCGCGAACACGCGTATAAAGGAGGTCTGACTCGTACGGAAGTAGCAGAGTAACTTTCCTCGCAAACACGCGTATAAAGAGGTCTGACTCGTACGGAAATAGCAGAGTAACTTTCCTCGCGAACACGCGTATAAAGAGGTCTGACTCGTACGGAAGTAGCAGAGTAACTTTCCTCGCGAACACGTGTATAAAGAGGTCTGACTCGTACGGAAATAGCAGAGTAACTTTCCTCGCGAATACGCGTATAAAGGAGGTCTGACTCGTACGGAAGTAGCAGAGTAACTTTCCTCGCGAACACGCGTATAAAGAGGTCTGACTCGTACGGAAGTAGCAGAGTAACTTTCCTCGCGAACACGCGTAGAAAGGAGGTCTGACTCGTACGGAAGTAGCAGAGTAACTTTCCTCGCGAACACGCGTATAAAGAGGTCTCACTCGTACGGAAGCAGCAGAGTAACCTTCCTCGCGCACACACGTATAAAGAGGTCTGACTCGTACGGAAGTAGCAGAGTAACTTTCTTCGCGAACACGCGTATAAAGAGGTCTGACTCGTACGGAAGTAGCAGAGTAACTTTCCTTGCGCACACGCGTATAAAACGAGCCGAATTTACTACACAGGTCTGTCTTGTAGTCACTAATAAAACGTCCTGACTCCTATACAGCGTTCTTGCCAGCTGTATAAACGGTACGACTAGCATACTTTGGCAGTTGCGTTAATGCAGCAAAGTTAAAACGGTGCTTGCGCCCGGAGAACCTTCTCACAGTCCTGACTCGTAGCAAAGACTTACCGGAATAGCGAAGTTAAAACGGTGCTTGCGCCCAGAGAACCTTCTCCCAGTCCTGACTCGTAGCAAAGACTTACCGGAATAGCGAAGTTAAAACGGTGCTTGCGCCCAGAGAACCTTCTCACAGTCCTGACTCGTAGCAAAGACTTACCGGAATAGCGAAGTTAAAACGGTGCTTGCGCCCAGAGAACCTTCTCACAGTCCTGACTCGTAGCAAAGACTTACCGGAATAGCGAAGTTAAAACGGTGCTTGCGCCCAGAGAACCTTCTCCCAGTCCTGACTCGTAGCAAAGACTTACCGGAATAGGAATGTAAATTTGATAGAATCATCTAGAACCGACGCAGGCTTGCCAGCAGTATTTTATGGCGTGAAATATATAAAGCAGAAAGTCTCCATTCAGTACTGTACAAAGGACAAATCATTAAAATAAGCCAACTTAATTTTACTTCCTCTCCTGGAAAAGAAAGATTGATCGAGGATAGTTTATAAACAGACATCATATCTAAGCATAGATAGAACGCTGGAAGAAGAAAGTAAGGTTGTCTATAATAAAGACAGTGGGCTAATGTAAAGAAAATTTGAAGACGTTTAAGTTGGATAGGTGGAATTACTATAAAACATTTTGCATATAAATTATAATTTTTTTAATAATTAGGATGGATTCTGAACTGACAATGGGATACATCTCGCGAAACAAAGTGTTATATGGTAAGGCTATTTGCCTATAGGAAAATATCACATTTGTGTGTGTGTGTGTGTGTGTGTGTGTGTGTGTGTGTGTGTGCGTGCGCGTCCGGAAAGGTTTATAAGCTAACAAACCGGATAGGTTTATTTATAAATGTCAAAGGACTATGCCAATTAGCATCTTCGTATTGTTCGTATAAAAGAGTGCCCTACCATCTATGGTGATTATAAAGGGTATATATAATTTTGTAAGAGAGTGACGTACGCAGGAATTTTTTGGAAGGGATCTCAGGACTACCAGTTTACCGAAGGAGTAGTATGAGGGGGTTCCGGGAGCCCTCTCCTGGGAAATTACACTAAATTAACTCTTTTATATTTAAATCTGGGCCAAAATAATTGTCACATTTAGACCTGTATTTCAATATGATTACGCAAGTAATTGTATACGACTTTTTTAATTTCTCAATTAGGAATTTGGGTATTTCTTGTTAGTAATACTAAAACTAAACTCTTTTTTTATTCACATGAGAGGATAGCAAATGTCTTCATAATTTGATGTCAATACGCCCAGGCATTTAGAGGCCAATGCTTTCAAGACATATGAGGTTAATGGTCCATCTTTGCGAATGTATATCAGATGCCATCTCGGTCCCGTTTGGTGCGCTACTGTTCGGTTCGTTTGGTGCGCGAGACATCGAGAAAAAGTCCAAGTCGTAGTTTATCGTAGCGTATTACAGGGCGCAGCTACACGCATATAGCGTCAGTAAATTGGTGGGGGTACTGACATTGTGTACGTGCCGTTTTCAGCGTCACCCATGGTTTAGTCGTATCGGGTTGTACATACTTACCGTTTGTTTGCCGTTGCTTGATTCGTGTGGGTAGTTTACCTACAGAGCTACCGGCAGTGCTCCGTCATATTATCCAAGCTTTTTTGTAATTTTAAGGCTACCAGCCACTATGGCTATTTTCGCCTATGAAGGATGGAAAATGTGAATTAAGATGGGGAGACGGAACACCTGATACAGGATATAGGGGAGGTATTATGGCTTCATGTATGTGGGGTAACGTATTCGAAGAACCCTACATTCTATTGAGGACGTAAAGATATGTCACCGGCGCATGAGAAGAGCCCTGGCCCGAGGCAGGTCAAAACGACAAGGTCTTTCCCAAAAACATTTCTAACACAAAACGTCAGATTTACAAAAAAATTACAATGCAGAAACGGGATCGTATATAATTTATTTTGTGCACCCTTTCTTATTGAAATTAGTACTTTTACCTATCTGTAAATACTTATATTACTTAGTAAAATATAACTACTAAAAAACTACCCTATAGTTAGGTTATGTTTGTAGGTCAGGAATATCTCGACAGCGCATGCGCAGAACATAAAACCGAGCTTGACTCACTTCTATACCAGGGTTCTTCACTTCTCGTGCGCCGGTGACAATACCTGTTACACCCTCTTAGAAAAAATAAAGGATATTAAATGCTTTATAGAATACGATAGTACTAAGAAAAGGTTATAATGAATTATCAGTATAGGGATCAATAATGAAGAAAAATTATAGCAAAATTTACGGACAGGGTAGCTTTCCTGAAGTGAACTGCTTTCTACCGCCTTGAAGAGAAGTGTCTTATCCGCTACTATGATTCAAAAGCTCTTATGGAGACGAAGCTAGCGCAGTCATTTGTCCCGAAGTGACTTCAGAGTTACGGAAATATCCGAAGATGTTTAACGTATGATTTAATACTACAGCTGTTGTTATTACTCGCAGATCAAGTTACTTATTGTATTGTATATTAACAGTTATTAAAATATGTTTGGGGAAAATTATATTATTTCCCGATACATAAATGATAAATAGACCTATAGCTTTCTATACTGACGTATATAGTTGTTCTGGGTTGTTAATGATTTAAACTATATTTTTAAGAGTAGCCTATATTTAATAAAATTTTAACACTTAGTAGTAGAATTTAATTTTAAAAGTGCGGTGTAATAATAACAGATATATTACGTTCTGTATTGTAGGAAGGAGTTTTACGCCTTCTCTACAGAACATTAGAATATACAATAAATATCTAAGGAAAATTTAACTTTGAGAGACTTTTATAACGTTTAGTTAGGCTTTCTTCTACTCAATAAATATTTTATTTTATACATCAAATTCCTGAAGTTACTTTTCTTTCCACAGCGCTTTGACTGACATGTTTTTCCCATTCAAGTACTTTTCTGTGAACAACCTCATTAACGTGTCGTATATCCTTGACCCATGAGCCCCCGAGTGATTACAGTGGAAACCCTACATTGAGTACTCATTACGTCACCATGCGCTTCTAATTATATAACTAACAAATAATAAGAAATAGAATATAAAAATTGTAAATAACAAAATGAATAATTGTACGCCGTGATAGAAACCCACACATTTTACAAATATATAACATAGTTAATATATACAACAATAATAGGCTATAAAAATAAATTTTAAACTATTCAAATTTAATACTTATATTTTTGCGAAAAATACAACTAAAGCAGCATAAGATTATTAAAAAAAGTGAAGAAGGTAAAAAGCCGTTATGAAATTGTGAAAGTAATGAAAATGCAAGACTTCGGATATCAACATTTATTTGTAAATTTGCCTTGTTGTAAGATCAACACTGGATATATAAGCTTAGATAATAAAATTAGAAATAAGATCTGAACCAAGATAAATGAAATTATGTGGCACGTTTTGCAAAATACTAAATACCCCCCCCCCATCCAATAAATCTGTTTGCTGCTATAGTCTTCTTTATATTTATAAAACCACCTAAAGTATTAATTACCATAATGGTTTTGAAATCTTAGACGAATTTAATCTAGAATCACGCGCAACCAGGCGAATCTCCGAAATTATTTAAATCGTTTTTCAAGGTTGCCAGACGTGTCCTTGGGGAATGTAATTCTACCCTGTCTTTCATCTCTCTACTTAATGGCCAGATAAACTAAGAGTAAAAACCACTTAAAACATCTGCTGTTTTTGTTTTACTTTACTTTCGCTTGAGATAAGAAATGACCAGTTTTTTTTATATAAAAGCTTCGGCCAAAACTGTGACGACACAATTCGTTAATCACTGTTTGCTTGGACTAGTCTTATTTTTTACATGACGCTTGTAATCAGGCATATTGTAAAATTACATTAAAAATATTAATTTTCATTTTAGAAACAACTAATATAACAAAATAAATTTTTTTTAAAACCAATTAGTACTCAACAAATAAAAATTGTATTTTAGTTTCTTTTCATTTTATTATTACAATTAAAAATGAATATACATATGTCCGAATAACAATATTAATCTTCAAGGGGGTGTATAGACTTTCAAACGGAAGCGACCCCTTGCGGAGGTTTGTTCCGCACAAAAAAACGTTTAAATTTAAACGGTTTTTGTTGTTATATTTGGGTGACTTAACAATGAAATACTATATAAATACATTGTAAACAGTTTCAGAAATCATTATTGTACAATTTTGAATTTCTAAAGTCATATTTCTAAAAATATCTTGAATTGTTAAAACGTGTAGGCAATGTATACTAGAGGCGTTTCAGGTTATTTTTCTGTAATAAAGTAATTTAACCTCTAAACATAAAAATATTTAATTGTGATAGTATACATATAAATATGAAATTAATTATAATATTTAGTGAAAATAAGGAATGTTTTACTTCAAATATAACACTCTACAAACTAGTGGATGAAAAAAATATTGCCTTTATAACACAATAGAGTAAACTAAAACTAGCAGAAACTTAGTCTTTCTTGAAAAAACAACTCATAATTGTTCATTTCTAAGCTCTCTGAACATGACCTAGTGTAGCGTGAACATGACCCACTCTCATGAGAATTATATTTCTTCTTGCTGTTCTCCATTGACTTATTGGTTCAGTATATCATAGCATTTTTCAATTTTTACTAAATTTTTTTTTCTAATGGTCAAACTACACTGTAATTGCTTCCCGCCGGATTTTTCTCTATAACGTCAAATTCTGACAGATTTTCAACAAATTGTTAATTTCGTCATTTTCAGATTCACCTATTATGTCTTCATTTGTTTCATTTTCAATTTTATTGGCTTCTTCATCAGGTTCATCATCTGACAGAGGAATCCCCATTTGTGGGGCTGTATTTATTTTTTGCCTTTCCCAAAAATTTAAGGCCGATTTTTCCCTGCGGCATTGTATTGGTTCAAGATTCGAGAGCTTTTAATGTTGCTACTTGAAGCCCATATGCTCAGATTGTCCGCGTATAGTAGCACTTCCACCCTTGTCGTCGCTCTGGTGATATCTAGGATGACGTTGATCATTAAATTGAATTATTGGCAGCTGATTACTGCTTATTGTGGAAGGCCTTGCCTTTGCAATCTGAACTTGGAGCGATAATTATTAAACTTTAAACTTTACTTCTGACAACTGGAAGGACGTTTTCTTAACAAATAATGATACGTGCGGAGAAAAACTCCGTATGCGCTTTCTCGAAGGGTAAGAGGCAAAATAGAAAGCAAATTTCCTTGCGATTTTCTATTTTCATTTCTATGTATGGTGTTCGAACTTTTATATTTGTTTGTTACTATTTATACGCTCTATTTGTTGTCATCTCTTGCATTTTGTTGTAGTTTCTTTTCACTTTCCTTTCGCATTGTCAGTTTGTGATGCAATGTTCGATACCGTTTATCCAGTTTGTATGTTTTATTTTATTCTTTTCATTCTTTAATTTTAATCCTAGAGCATTATTTATGATATTGTGTGGTAACCATGGCAGCAATTTAAAGTTGTCCAATAGAGGTTTCGACCACAACTAGATGGAGGCTAAAGAAAATTTCATATACATTTTTGAGAAGTATATTTCTAGCTATGGAAACGTTGGCTCAGTGCCAAAGCGCTATACTTCGAACACGAAGTTACTCAGTTCGAATCCAACCTAGACCTCCCAAATATTTATAATTTAATTATTGAATAAATATTTGAAACACTGTTTCAACGTCAATGTCATTATAGGTTAAAAGAAATTTATTTGAACTTGATTAGATGAATATAAACGTATTATATTAACGATTCCAAATTTGTACAAGATATATATATATATCAGGAGAGTGTGAGCTAATAGGAGGAATTGAATAAAGATGTGTTAGCAATAATTGGCACAAAGACTGTTTCTGTACTCTATCGAATCAGCCACAGCCATATAAGTTTTAAATATAATATAAAATCCTAGATAACAAAGTTGAATCACACTGAGGTCAAAATCCTCTATTTGACCTGAGTACAGTTCGGTAAAACCACTACGAAATATTTCATCATGTTATAATCAAACAAAATAGTCTGCATTTCAACGTACATTGAAAAATCTCGACTTTAAAAATAAAATTAATTAATTTAAGTTGCTTGATGTAGTCATCTTTAATTCACTGATTAAACTAATTTTAAAAATACTTAACTAAGTGAATACGTAGTTGCTTACTTGCTGACGCGTTTTAAAACATTGGTTCCTCTTTCGAAGCTAACTCTCTACTGGCGACATCGGTTAGGTGAGGTCATAAATCCATTCCCGTTAGAGCCTTTACACCTAACCGATGCTGCCAGTAGAGGGTTAGCTTCGTAAAAGGCGAAGCTGGGGGAATGTTTTAAAACGCGTCAGCAAGTAAGTAACTACGTATTCACTTAGTTAAGTATTGTTAAAATTAATTTATTTATTTTATCCTTTAGAAAATTTTTATCAAAATATACTTTCGTTTGTCTTATATTTTTCAATATTTAATTCAGTTTGTATATTTGTGCCTCTATACTTTAAACAGTTTTCATTTTAGAAACTCAAACTTAGAATAATTTTTAAAATGTGTTGAAATATTTCTCTACTTTTCCAGCGTTTAGTGGTTAGATGATGCTCGATAATGAGGGCACTTAAGTAAAGTTCTCGAAAGTCTACTCGCATATACCAAGTAAGATTCTTGTTCAAGTACAAGTTTTGTGTGTGTGTGTGTGCGCGCGCGCGCGCGCGCGTGTGTGTGTGTGTGTGTGTGTATTTGAGGACTACGGAGAGATTTAAGGGCTACCCCTAAAGTCATTGAGATATTTAAGGGCTACCCCTAAAGTCACGGAGATATTTAAGGGATACCCCTAAAGTCATTGAGATATTTAAGGGCTACCCCTTAAGTCACCGAGATATTTAAGGGCTACCCCTAAAGTCACGGAGATATTCAAGGGCTACCCTAAAGGTACGGAGAAATTGAAGGGCTACCCATAAGATGATTCAGATATTTAAGGGTTACCTCTCTAAGTTCACAGAGATATTAAAAAGCTACCCCTAAGGTTATGGAAATATTTAAAAGTTAAATCTAAGATCACAGAGATATTTAAGGCAATTAAATTACTCTTCAGACAAACCAACACGTAGGTCACCAAGCAACAACGTGCCTGATCAAAATCGTTATTTTTTTACATTGTATTTACGCAATTTTATCAAGTAATTGAAGGGAAAAAGGAAATGTTGAGACTCTTACATCTGCTAAAATTACTTATTTTCATTAAATGTGCAAAGGAAGATTGAAACTAGTGAAATATGTAGAGGGGCCGAGGGGGTTCAAGCTCCTATCGAAATATATAACAGTGATAATTATCACACATTTTAATAAATATTTTTAAAGAAACATCTAAAACCAAAAGGTATATTAATATATAATGTAGAAGTTTTAATAATAATATTAATATAAAATGAAATTATAATTGTTTTACAAAATTAATTCTTGAATTTTGTATTTCATTACGTTCGGGGAATCTTAATTAATCACTTAATCAATAGTTTATGACTATCCGAACTTTAAATTTTGTAAATTTGTTAAAACTTACTGAGACAGAACGTTTTCGATCGCTATGTGACGATCTTCATCAATGTCTTCTGCTGGGAGATGTCGGGTCAAGCGGTGACTGTTTTAAAGGCAGGGTTTTCGATAGTATCAAAGAATATGTGTGATTTGTATTGTGTTTGTTCGTTTAATATGTTTGTACTTTGTGTTTTTGTGTGTCTGTAAATTTCATATTGTTCTAGTGTGTTGAGATGTGGTCCTTTTTTGTTGATGTTTAGGATTTCTAGGTTATGGTAAATGTCTGTGTATTTGTGTCCTGTTTCTTTTATGTGATTGTAAAATGTTAAGTTAGTACAAACATATTAAACGCACAAACGCAATATAAATCTCACAAACTCTTTGATACTATTGAAAACCTGCCTTTAAAACCGTCACCGCTTGACCCGACATCTCCCAGAGGAAGATACTGATGAAGATCGCCACATAGCACAAACATTCTGTCTCAGCAAGTTTTAACAAATTTACAAAATTTAAAGTTCGGATAGTCATAAACTATTGTTTAAGTGATTAATTAAAAAAAAATTAATGTAACTTATTAATAACAAACTAATTACTTTGCAATTAATTATTTGCACTCCAAAAATTGTATCTCATAAATTATACTTAATTACTACTCTTATACATGGCTTTTTGTAATATTACTCAAATAAAAAAAGGTATTGTAATAAATTGAAAATGAAAGGAACACATTTTTTTATTTTGTGGGAGAGTAGAGTAGCCCCTCCCCCTGAAATACACCACTGATTTGAAACAACGTAACTGGTGGATGGGTGACAATCAAAGAGAACGCTCTAGAACACCTAATTTTCAAATGAACGATACCCCTTTAGCCCATTGGTTATAATTTTCTTCATAGGCTTCAGACAGTGTTACACAGAAGACTTGAAAGACTAAGCGTGTTCTCGTTACTGAAAACTGTGGGGAATGCGTCCTTAGATTGTAGCTAAGTAAGCATAGTAACCGTGAAAAATTGTTCTTAAAGCTACAAGCGCTAATCTCTCATACAGGTGCTCTAATGTTGCCAAAGCTGTATCCCCGTCCCCAGCTTGAAGACAACTCAACTACTGAATGTTGTATTAACTACATACGTGTATGAGACTAGATGGAACCCTGCCACTCTTTGCTGTGGCACATTGTGGTTGCATGGATGATACTAGATGGAACCCTGCCACGCTTTGCTGTGGCACATTGTGGTTGTATGGATGAGACTAGATGGAACCCTGCCACGCTTTGCTGTGGCACATTGTGGTTGCATGGATGATACTAGATGGAACCCTGCCACGCTTTGCTGTGGCACATTGTGGTTGTATGGATGAGACTAGATGGAACCCTGCCACGCTTTGCTGTGGTACATTGTGGTTGCATGGATGAGACTAGATGGAGCACTGCCACTCTTTGCTGTGGCACATTGTGGTTGTATGGATGAGACTAGATGGAACCCTGCCACGCTTTGCTGTGGCACATTGTGGTTGCATGGATGATACTAGATGGAACCCTGCCACGCTTTGCTGTGGCACATTGTGGTTGTATGGATGAGACTAGATGGAACCCTGCCACGCTTTGCTGTGGCACATTGTGGTTGCATGGATGATACTAGATGGAACCCTGCCACGCTTTGCTGTGGCACATTGTGGTTGTATGGATGAGACTAGATGGAACCCTGCCACGCTTTGCTGTGGCACATTGTGGTTGCATGGATGATACTAGATGGAACCCTGCCACGCTTTGCTGTGGCACATTGTGGTTGTATGGATGAGACTAGATGGAACCCTGCCACGCTTTGCTGTGGTACATTGTGGTTGCATGGATGAGACTAGATGGAGCCCTGCCACTCTTTGCTGTGGCACACTGTGGTTGCATGGATGATACTAGATGGAACCCTGCCACGCTTTGCTGTGGCACATTGTGGTTGTATGGATGAGACTAGATGGAACCCTGCCACGCTTTGCTATGGTGCATAGTGGTTGCATGGATGAGACTAGATGGAACCCTGCCACGCTTTGCTGTGACACATTGTGGTTGTATGGATGAGACTAGATGGAACCCTGCCACGCTTTGCTGTGACACAATGTGAACGCATGGATGAGACTAGATGGAACCCTGCCACGCTTTGCTGTGACACATTGTGGTTGTATGGATGAGACTAGATGGAACCCTGCCACGCTTTGCTGTGACACATTGTGGTTGTATGGATGAGACTAGATGGAACCCTGCCACGCTTTGCTGTGACACATTGTGGTTGTATGGATGAGACTAGATGGAACCCTGCCACGCTTTGCTGTGACACATTGTGGTTGCATGGATGAGATTAGATGGAACCCTGCCACGTTTTGCTGTGGTACATTGTGGTTGCATGGATGAGACTAGATGGAGCCCTGCCACGCTTTGCTGTGACACATTGTGGTTGCATGGATGATACTAGATGGAACCCTGCCACGCTTTGCTGTGGCACATTGTGATAGCATGGATGAGACTAGATGGAACCCTGCCACGCTTTGCTGCGACACATTGTGGTTGTATGGATGAGACTAGATGGAACCCTGCCACGCTTTGCTGTGACACATTGTGGTTGTATGGATGAGACTAGATGGAACCCTGCCACGCTTTGCTGTGACACATTGTGATAGCATGGATGAGACTAGATGGAACCCTGCCACGCTTTGCTGTGACACATTGTGATAGCATGGATGAGACTAGATGGAACCCTGCCACGCTTTGCTGTGACACATTGTGGTTGTATGGATGAGACTAGATGGAACCCTGCCACGCTTTGCTGTGACACATTATGATAGCATGGATGAGACTAGATGGAACCCTGCCACGCTTTGCTGTGACACATTGTGGTTGCATGGATGAGATTAGATGGAACCCTGCCACGTTTTGCTGTGGCACATTGTGGTTGTATGGATGAGACTAGATGGAACCCTGCCACGCTTTGCTGTGGCACATTGTGGTTGTATAGATGAGACTAGATGGAACCCTGCCACGCTTTGCTGTGACACATTGTGATAGCATGGATGAGACTAGATGGAACCCTGCCACGCTTTGCTGTGACACATTGTGGTTGTATGGATGAGACTAGATGGAACCCTGCCACGCTTTGCTGTGACACATTGTGGTTGTATGGATGAGACTAGATGGAACCCTGCCACGCTTTGCTGTGACACATTGTGGTTGTATGGATGAGACTAGATGGAACCCTGCCACGCTTTGCTGTGACACATTGTGGTTGCATGGATGAGATTACATGGAACCCTGCCACGTTTTGCTGTGACACATTGTGGTTGTATGGATGAGACTAGATGGAACCCTGCCACGCTTTGCTGTGACACATTGTGGTTGTATGGTTGAGACTAGATGGAACCCTGCCACGCTTTGCTATGGTGCATAGTGGTTGCATGGATGAGACTAGATGGAACCCTGCCACGCTTTGCTGTGACACATTGTGATAGCATGGATGAGACTAGATGGAACCCTGCCACGCTTTGCTGTGACACATTGTGGTTGTATGGATGAGACTAGATGGAACCCTGCCACGCTTTGCTGTGACACATTGTGGTTGTATGGATGAGACTAGATGGAACCCTGCCACGCTTTGCTGTGACACATTGTGATAGCATGGATGAGACTAGATGGAACCCTGCCACGCTTTGCTGTGACACATTGTGGTTGTATGGATGAGACTAGATGGAACCCTGCCACGCTTTGCTGTGACACATTGTGGTTGTATGGATGAGACTAGATGGAACCCTGCCACGCTTTGCTGTGACACATTGTGGTTGCATGGATGATACTGGATGGAACCCTGCCACGCTTTGCTGTGACACATTGTGGTTGCATGGATGAGACTAGATGGAACCCTGCCACGCTTTGCTGTGGCACATTGTGATAGCATGGATGAGACTAGATGGAACCCTGCCACGCTTTGCTGTGACACATTGTGGTTATATGGATGAGACTAGATGGAACCCTGCCACGCTTTGCTGTGACACATTGTGGTTGTATGGATGAGACTAGATGGAACCCTGCCACGCTTTGCTGTGACACATTGTGGTTGCATGGATGAGATTAGATGGAGCCCTGCCACGCTTTGCTGTGACACATTGTGGTTGCATGGATGCGACAAGATGGAACCCTGCCACGCTTTGCTGTGATACATTGAGATAGCATGGATGAGACTAGATGGAACCCTGCCACGCTTTGCTGTGACACATTGTGGTTGCATGGATGAGACTAGATGGAACCCTGCCACGCTTTGCTTTAGCACATTGTGGTTGCATGGATGAGACTAGATGGAACCCTGCCACGCTTTGCTGTGACACATTGTGGTTGCATGGATGATACTGGATGGAACCCTGCCACGCTTTGCTGTGACACATTGTGGTTGCATGGATGAGACTAGATGGAACCCTGCCACGCTTTGCTGTGGCACATTGTGGTTGCATGGATGAGAAATGAGGAACCTAACGAAGCACACGTTTCATAGAGGTTTAATTATTCAATACTTTAGATGCTAAGGCGTGTAATTTTTTGATCGAACCTCGAATAGTTGACAGAATCAATCTAAGAAATGTTTTCGCAGTTCCTCCTGGAGCTTGCAAGAAGTCCTTCCCAAACTTAGTCATTTATCATTTGCATTATGCGTGCATAAATGCCCTTATGTTTTCCGCCTTAATTTGGGAATTCTTGATTGAAGATATAATAGATCATCGGTGTTGTAACTGTACACGGCGCAAATCCACATCAAATAAAGCCGTCTAGGCTGGATTACGACGTAATCATGAAAAAGTACCTCGATTAAGTTGAATATTCAAAGTTATCTCGATTAAGTTGAATATTCAATTCAAATTGTATAATAATCTGGGTGGGGTTCAGCACCATGTTAAGGAGTCTCCTTAAACTAAGAACATTAATTTTCAAATCCCCCTAATTGCCGCCACTGGGCTAACTCAATGAAAATGCTGAATTTACGCCTATGAATGAGTTATAAATGCACGATGTTGTTTTTTAGAGTACGGCAAGGTTATAACAACTCGATTCATGACAAATGTACTAGGCTATTGCATAAAAAATTAAGTTGGAAAATAAGGCACAAAATAACCTGTACTTTCACAAAAGGCCGTCTGAACCTTTCCCTTCCTTTAAAAGTTGTCACTTCGAGGATTTATCAAAATAAAGGAATTTTATAAACTTAACAGAGACGGGATCAACTGAGTTTTGCCGTTTTTACATGTATTATTTAGAGATATATTCGAAACAAAAGAACTGGTTTTAACTTTCTCAAACCATAAAATTGAAAATTTTCAAACATAACCTCAATTTACAAACACTAGAAACTGTATAAAATCAATGTTTCATAATATACCAAAACATTATGTTGTACTATAATAGGCCTACTATATAAAAAAATTATTAATAGTATCGGTTTGATATTTTATTAAAAAAAAATAATTAAGTTTACTAACGAAAGTTTATAACGTGTCTTCCAATACGTAGGTTTTATTATTTCGACTCGGAGAGTATTCTTAAATAGCGATAATTTATAAGTTCTAAGATTGATCAAATACAAGTCGTGAGACATAGCAAGACACTTGGCAAGCCAATGCGCAACTGTCTACTTGACATTTAGATTGGTGGGGATTATACTATATGATAGATTTTTAAAAAAATCATTAACTTTATAATTTCGGTTTATTTAAATTTTCAAAGATTGCTGGCCGAAATGTAGGTGCAGGTAATGTTGGCTATAAGTTTTATGTTACATTTTGATCTAACAAGTCTGTATTTTTGTAAACGATTCCATGGAATGTTTCTGAAATCATTAATTGCTACAAAATACCAATTTTGAAAGCTGATGGGTTTTAAATTTACCTTCCGTCGTTTATATTTATAATAGTTTATAAACTGGTTTCTACTACATTTAATCAAAACGACGAAGCCTTTTACGTAAATAAACAACTAAAATAATGTATTACAACTTGAAAAATATTTACATTTTAAAGTGCTCCAGTAGTTAGGATAGGTATATTTTTTATGATACCAATTAAAAGTAAAAATTCATTTCCTAAGTAATATGATAGACCCCTATACATTTACAAACAATTGAAAATAAATTAAGTTTTCAAAAAACAGAATAAACTTACAAATACAAAAACTTAAAGTTGCCGCCCCTTAAATTCAGCATTAAATAATTATTTTGTTTAATAAGTTGTACTGAAATTTAACAAACCATAAAAAATTCAATTCTAACCTAACTCTTATTCAATTAATACAACTTAACCCTTTCTCTGCTTCTTTCAAATTTAAACAAAAATTACCATTATAAATAGGTTATGGAACACTCAGAAATAAAGTACAGCACCTTTTTAAACTATAAATAAGAGAATGAAATCTTACATTTTTATGTATTGAAATACACCGACTGCTTTTCTCACATGACAAAGACCCCGAACCGTAAACTTATCTTAGTTCAACATATTAGCCAAACACCAAAAGTTTAATTACTGTTCTTGCACTGGTTTGAAGGACACAACAAACTAGAATTTACACACATAATAACGAAATTGGAGAATAAGGAACGGAAGACAACACAAGCTAATAACAAACAACCTAAACACAGAATCAATATGGAGGACAATCAGTTTAATGCGATTCTGCCATCTATCAACTAGTGGCAGGAACTAACTTCTCTTAGTACCATTTGTTGAGTCCATCTTCACGTGAGCTACTAGTAATCACTAAACACTTTTAAATGTTTTAACTTGCCTATAGTAGCACTTACTTTGCTTGTTGAAGACGGCCGTTTCGAGAGATGTGTCCCTTTGTCAACTCAGACCGTAACTGATCTCAAGGTTTACGTAGTAAAGTAAGTGCTTACTCAACAAGCAAAGTAAGTGCTACTATAGGCAAGTTAAAACAGTTAAAAGTGTTTAGTGTTCTCTTAGTACATAGAAACCAAACAGACTTGTAATAATATAAAAAGCAGAACTTGGGAAAATGTCTCAAACAGGCTACATATTTTCGGTTACAAGAAAATTAATGATAAATCGTTTTTAAAGTTCCTAAGTTTTCCATATAAAACTTTCATGAAAACCATTATTTTGTAGCAAAAATGAAATTTAATGGTTATAAATTATTAATTTATTAAAATATCACTATGGAGGAAAAATAAGCTGATTGATTATACAATATTAAAAAAAAGATAATAAGAGATTAAAGTAATAAATAGCATAACATCACCAAATATAATTTTAGTTTACATCTAAAATCATTTCTCCTAATAATAATTATAACAAAATAGGAATTTATGTGAATGAAAATTAATAATTTGTTTTGTAAAGAAATTTACTATAAAATGTTAAAATTTTTACATCTTAATTTTTTTAAATTTAATTACAACTCTGTTATTTTTTAAAAGAATTTATATTTCTGAAAAGTATACATTTCAAAACTATAAGAGTAGATAAAATATTTAGTAACTTTTGCTGACTTTTATTAGTAAAATATACAATTTAAAACTTTCAGCTTTTTGATACAATATAGCCATGTACATTTTAATAATTAATTAATGCTCCTAATACTTCAGGCACAAATAAAACTAAAATATGTATTAATAACACTTATTTATTGGTAAATCTTGGTAGTTAAATTTATATACAGAGCATGCATACTATACGTTTTACAATGAAGAAGTCTCTGGTTTCCTTGGCCCCTCCCTTCTTGTGCCACTAATAGGCTATACATATTATAGTCTCCTAAATGGCCAACACACACTGGCAAATTATTTGAAAGCTTGATTATACCTTTTTGTTCATAAAATATTTGACAGAGAGCTATTAAACAATTGTGCTTGTTCTCCTAAACTCCTCAATGTTTTAAAATTTTTCCTCTACTCCATATTATTCTTTGAAGGATTCAAGAAATTGTTCTAAGACAAATAGGAACTACAAGAAGGCTAGCAGAGGCATTCCCATTACAATATTGTTGTTTTTAAACTTTACCGAGACTTGGCATTCTCATCAAGAATAATTGCTTTTCTGAAGAGCATATCTTGTTTTTTGTTTCAGTAGGAGGCTTTTGATAACTTTAACAACTGGGTGTAGTTTGGTTCATCAACAGATCCTTGTCCAAAGAGAAAATGTACATTAAAACTTTACTCAAAGTGAAAAAAATTGTTTTAAAAACCTTTTCAGCCAAGATGAGTTTTGGCATTTACTGGACAACTTACATCCTTCTACTCATTCTCCTTCATAACTAAAAGGTGGTAAGCAAACAACTCAGTTTGTCAGTAGATGACAGAGAATGATGCCATATGTTCAAATTCCAAATCGAAAGGGCAGAACAATTGCAAGGCACTTGTCCTGTTTAACTGAATGATTGACAATATTTTTAATGCTGTCAGAGAAGTATCAGAAATACAAAAAAGTCTTTATTCCTGCACTACTCTCCCTGGATAGCTGCTACTAAATATCTGATAAATAGTTTAATCCGATGCTCTACTAACCTGTGTAGCAGGAATAATTCTTCCTTCAATATTGCCTTAACTTTATATCGAAGAAACTGTAACAGTATGATGCCCAGTCAGTGAATACAACAAAAACCACTTTCTATCTTTCCACAAGATACTCTAGAATACGAACAGTAAGTGTTCTGTACGTAGTTCCAATTAAAATAATTAATACACCAAGTAGTAAAGAGACATTATCTTTTTAATATAATAATAATCACATAAACATTACAATAGCACACGCAACTTAATAATGTTCACTTATACGTGACCTTCACTGGTAATAACCTGTTTGTAGCTAATTCAGTGTTGCCACCTACACAACATCTCCCTTCCAAGTTATACAACTCAATCTTAAAATTAGAAAAAATCACGAATAAGGAATTAACAGGACAAATTAGAAAACTCATGGAAATTAGAAAATTTAAATCTGATACAATTAGAGGTTAATTTTTCCGGTGCTTTTACCACTCTACCACTTCTTCGTACTCCATTAGGACTTGCTGATGATACTAAAACATCTTGAGATGAAGTATTTTTATTAGATGAAGAAGCATCTGAAGATGCCATCACAGGCAATGGTAAATTACTCTTCACTTGTCGGTGATCAATGGTTAGTACTAAAACTGACTCCTGGCAGTGCTCATCTGATGCGTTCAGCACTGTAGGTTCCTTTAACTTAGATGGTTTTATATACACAGAATTCCAACGCATCACTGAACCATTATTTGTTTTTAGTATGTATGAACGAGGAGATGTATGTGGTTTTACTACCACCGCTGATTTTTTCTGTAGAGCACATTATCGCCCTCTTGAAATATCTGCTTAGTCTTGGATGTTCTGTCATAAAATTACTTCGTTATTTTCTGTTTCAACACTTTCTCATCTCTTATATATACACAATGTGGTTGGAGGTTGCAGAGTGTTGTAGGTGTTGTGGATCGCAGATGACGACTCATAAGAATTTGAGCTGGACTAGCACTCAAAACAGACAGAGGGAGGCGTATTATGATGTTCTAACATTAGGCTGAAATCAGTATTAGATGATTGACTTTTCTTCATCATATTTTTAATAGTGCCTACAGCCTTCTCACTCATTCCATTACTTTTTGCATGGTGAGAGCTAGTAGTTACAACTTTGATGTCCCACTGTGAAGCAAAGTCTCTAAACACCACTGAGTCGAATGGCATGTTGTCAGCTACTATTATCTGTGGAATGCCATGAGTAGCAAATATAGGCCTTAAAGCTTTAACCACATCTAAGGCTGTTTTTCCATGTAAGTGTATAACATCAATCCAAAACGATAGATAATCCACAACAATCAAATAGTTCTTATTAGAAAATTCCATTAAATCCATAGCAATCTTCTCATAGGGTAATTTTGGTACTTCATGTGGTAGTAATGGTTCCTTAGTTTTAGCAGGTCTATTTGTTTGACAATGAGGGCACCCATTGATAATATTTTCAATCTGTCCCAACATCTGAGGCCAGTAAAATACTCTACGAGCCCTAGCTTTTGTTTTTAAAAATCATAAATAACCTGTATGTAATTTGTTTAACATTTCCTTTTGTAATCTAAGAGGAACTATTAACTTTTGATTTAAAAATACAAGACCTTCTGAAACATGAATATCATCTTTCAGTCTAAAATAACATCTAATATTATCTGGAAGACAATTTTTACTTGTAGGCCAACCTTGAAAATAATAATTAGTAAGAGTTTGCAATATAGGATCACTCTGTGTTTCTTTTATAAATTTATCTTTATTAGCTTCCTTTATTTGCAAAATAGCTGCATTAGATGCTATCATATGAATTGTATCAGATAAGAATTTGCCTGTATCAGAATCTTCTGGTGAACTATTTTCGCAGTCACGAGACAATAGATCAGAAATATACATTTCTTTTCTAGGAATGCGAAACAAATTAAGATCATATTTCACTAGCTTAAGAGCCATTCTTTGAAGTCTATTGGATCCATTTGTGAAATCCTTTTCTTAAGAAGAGATACTAATGGACGGTGATCTGTTCTAACACTAACAGTTGGTCCATAAATATAAAGATGGAATTTTTGGGTTGCATATACAAGACTTAGGAGTTCTTTCTCTATCTGAGCGTAATTTACTTCTGCATTATTCAAATAAGCCAATGGCTTGTTCTCCTATAATATACAACATTCTAATGCATGTTTAGATCCATTACACTCTATTGTAATTTCTTTTCTTGGATCAAAACAGCTAAGAATTGGAGCCTCAGTGATAAGCAACTTTATTTTATTCAATAAATCAGTATGATGTTTCGTCCATAGCCATTCAACATTCTTTTTCATCAGTTCTCTGAAAGGTGCTGAAATCTCAGCAAAATTAGGAATAAAAGCTCTAAGATAATTTAGAAGTCCATTTACAGCTCTTTGTTACAAGTACGTATTTTAACCTGATTTATAGCTTCAACTCTAGAGGGATCTATTTTCATACCATCACTATTAAATACAAATCTAAAAACTTAACTTCATTAATACGAAATTGAGTCTTTGAAGCATTAAATTTTACGTTTAACTGACGTGCTCTATCTAAAACAGCTTTCATTGTTTTATTATGTTCCTTCTGACATTTTGCTTTTATCAATAAAACATCAAAATATATTATTACGTTAGGAATGTCACCAAAATTCCTCATATTAATTTTTTGATCTCTTCAGGGGCTACAGATACTCCAAACGGTAGCCTTAAAAATTTATACACTCCAAATGGTGTAGCAAAGCCACAAAGATCTGCAGAAGCCTTATCCAATTCAATATTATAAAACCCATCTTTTAGATCTAACACAGAAAAGACTGAATTTCCTGATAACTGTGCACTCATATCCTGAACTGAAGGAATGCTCTCTAATTATAACTTTATTAAGATCCTTAGGGACAAGACAAAGGGGTAGACTTCCGTCCTTCTTCTCTATTATCACTAGATTACTAACCCACACAGGTATGTCTTCAACTTTAGATATAATACCATCAGCTTCTAGTTGCTTTAATTTAGTTTTAAGTCGATCCTTAATCATTAATGCCACTGAGAGGTTTCACTGTGGGTACTGCATCAGGATTAATGGAAATATGACACTTATAATTCTTTATCTTTCTAGTGCCACTAAACACATCAATATTAGAACTGATAAAGTTAGTTTTACTGATTGAATCTATTTTCTTAATAAGACTTAGCACAGTACGATTGTAAACCTAAAATGGGCCTATCAGATGGTCCATCAACTACAAATAAATTAATCAACTAGTCCATCAACTACTATAAATTTTAATATAACAGATTTATTGCTTTTAAGTAGCTTAACTTTACTTTACCTATAGTGTTAATCTTATTTCCACTATATGCTATGAGCTTTATTGTTGTTTTCTTTATCCTATTAACACCTATATCCATTAAATCTTCTTTGTCAGTAGATTAACATCCGAACCTGTGTCCAGTTTGAACTTAATATTACTTCCTTGAACTTCAACCACAGAACACCATTCTTTAGGCTGTGATTTACTAGATTGAACACAATCAATCACAAAAGAGTCATCACTATCAGAGCTACTACCCTTATCATTATCATTGACATTATGTATTTTTTTATTTTTGCAACCCACTGCAAAATGATTTGATTGCATTTTTTACAACGCTTACCATGGGCTGGACATTTCCCATATCTGTGTTGATATCCACATTTTTTTACACGAATACTCTTTAGATGTTTGATCATATGTACTATCAGTGATGATTTTTTATTATAACTTTTATAGTTGTTTTTATCATGACGTTTCTTTTCACAGTATTGACCAACATTTCTCCTTTAATTTCTTTCACTTGCTCTTTACTACTCTCATTAACTTTAATAAACTCTATGACCCGAGTTAAATTTATATCTTTTTCTCTTAGAACTCGTTCTTGAAGGTCATTGTCCTCAATATTTAAAACTACTTGGTCTCTAATAAGATCTTCTTCCTGAGTTTCAAATTCACATGCTGAGGCCACGGTTCGTAATGTAGTCACATACTATCAATAGTTTGACCTTGTTGTCTACGACACTTCAAAAATTTATGTCGTTCAAACACAACATTCGGTTTAACCGAACAATGGGTATCAATTTTTTTAAAAACTATGTCATATTCAGTCTTATCTTTATCAGTATCAAACTTAAAAGTATTAAAACTTCTAAACCCTCATCTCCAATAAGACTAAGGAGTATTGCAGTTTTAGTTTGTGAATTTTTTTTAACTTCTCAGTGGCTAGCATGTAATTATTAAATTTCTGTTTCCACCTCCTCCAGTTTTCTGGTAAACTACCTGAAAAACTCATCTCTTTTGGCGGTTTAAATTCCATTATTATCCACTTATTGGAAATTAAAAATCAAATTACTAACCTTAGTGACGATTAACGTAACAATAATGTTGAGGTTATACTGCGCTTCAGTTAAAATTGTATAACTTAAGTCAAAATTCACCTGACACCATGTTCTGTATGTGGTTCCAATTAAAATAATTAATACACCAAGTAGTAAAGAGACATTATCTTTTTAATATAATAATAATCACATAAACATTACAATAGAACTATGCAACTTAATAATGTTCACTTATACGTGACCTTCACTGGTAATAACCTGTTTGTAGCTAATTCAGTGTTGCCACCTACACAACAGTAAGTTTTAGAGCATAGCTATTCTAACCAGTTCTCTAGAAGTGATGTTGAATCGATATATGTCACGGAAAGTATTGAGAAGTGCAGAAAAAGGATCTAAAAACATAAAGGTATTCGAAAGATTGATAGCCACTGAGGTAAAAAGTCCAAATATATTTTATTCCTGCATAAAACCGAATAATTTTAATTATAATACTAGATTATTTTAACTGCATACTAGACAAATATTAAACCTGTGTAGGAATATAGAAGTGTGATATGTAATTACTGCCACAATAATCTAAGTTTGTATATTAATCACTTAAACAATAGTTTATAACAATCCGAACTTTAAATTTAGTAAATTTGTTAAAACTTAATGAGACAGAACATTTTCGATCGCTATGTGCCGATCTTCATCAGTGTCTTTAGCTTGGAGATGTTGGGTCAATCAGTGACGGTTTTAAAGGTAGGTTTTCGATGATATCAAATAGTATGTGTGATTTGTATTGTGTTTGTTCGTTTAATATGTTTGTACTTTGTGTGTTTGTAAATTTCATATTGTTCTAGTGTGTTGAGATGTTTGTATGACAGTCATTACAAGAGGTACAAAATCGAACACTATTATAGTGATTATGGCTAAAATGAGACCAGTTTCAATATAAAAGTAATGAGATGTGACTGCTTCAAAAGTCTGGGAAAACTTCCATCCAACTCAAAATATTTTTTGATGAAAAACTGTTTTTATTTTTCCAACCGAAAAAGTATTATAAAATGTCTTGAGATCTAGGGGAAAATAATACAACCGGTTTATTAATATTATTTTATTTGTAGCCTATTTTTAAAAAATGAAGATGGAAATTATATAGTGTATAAAATATTCGTCACTTTAAGTACATTATACATATTTATTATGGAATGATTAGGAACAATGGTTAGGGTCATATAACTAGTGACAATGAACAAAAATGTTGAACGTAATACTACTCAATCTGAGAACTTACAAAAGGAGTCCTTACACAAAAAAGAGGCACATTGATTTATATTCTACAAATAATCATTCAAAAGAAACAACATAATTTTTTTTTAATACGTAACATGATCATATTATAGCTTTCTACATATTGTGAACAAACTATATAATTTGTATGAAACTCTTTCTATAAAATATAAACATATCAGTGTTTTACATAAACATGCACACTGAATTACATTCTACAAAAATTATATTGAAAGAAATTTTTTTAAATATTAACATGATCATATATAACATTCTAAATATTCTGAACAAACTGTATATTTTCTCAAACTTTTTTCTATAAAATATAAATATATAATGAGTGTCTTACATGTTAAATATTTATTCATGCGAATTACATAGTAAAAAACATGTTTATCTATGGCCTAAGTACATTATTGATACTAAAAATAACTATAATTAAAAATTTTTACTACAGTATAATTAGATAAACAAAGTTGTACCAGACATAATGGTATTTATTATCCATATACTTATCCTAACTTTTTTTGATAGCGTGATTGAGAGATGTAATTGTTAAATATTTAGTTTTGAACATTTTAAAAATATCAAGGGTTTATTACAAATTTTAGGAATTTATATAATTTTACTAAAAACTGTGATTGTGTTCTAGTTTTTGTTATTACTTGTTAAAAACAAACCAAAATTTCAAAGTACATACATGATTGATGAAAAACTTAACACAAATATAAGAATCTGTTTAAAATTTTAACACATCCTGCAGTGCATGAGCATTCCAACCCAAAAACAGCTGACTTCCTGTGACTACAATTTGCAATCTTTTAGAGTGATTCTGTATATTGCAATGCTTCCCCCAGAGAATGTGTTAAAATCTTGTTTTAGACATATGCAGAATTTATATAAATAAGATTAATTGTTCCTACCCTAATTTAAACTCAGGACACTCTTGCGCATTAAGTTCATTTAGGCAGTGACACCTGGTGGGGAGAGTGTTGAGCACATAAAAACACTAGAACTTTCCACTGCTATGGTCACGTAACAAGTCTAGATGCAGACCAAATACACTGTCAGAGCAAGGCAGAAAGGGTAAGTCTGACGGTCTCCTGTCTAGTCCACAAAATCTTTTACAACATTTAATCTCTCTCTCTCTCTCTCTCTCTTTGAACTCATGTTCTCTTTGAATATATATATTCAAACAAGTATGAAAAACAAATACAAAAATATTTTATGGTGTTGTACACAATTCAAAGCTTTTCGTTGGCAAACAGTACCAACATAATCAGAAATAATAAAGAATATCATACAAATCTGTGTTACATTAGACTCTAATTATTTAAGTATATTTACATGCTTATTTGTATGATATTCTTTAATATTCCTGATGATGTTTGTACTATTTGTCAACAAAAAGCTTTTAATTATACATTACAATAAAATATTCTTATATTTTTTTATTGTATACTCAAAAAACATATTTTATTATATCATGTTGTCCAAGTGTATAAGTGATAAAAATCAAACCTGTGTAAAGTTTTGATTTCTTTTACTTTGTTACTGATGAAAAGTGATATAGTTGTACTTATTTAAATATGGATTGTGTTTTTAGAATAATAATAAGTTCAAGGAATGTTTGATGAGTCAAAAACTGGAATTGGTTTAGATTTCTATATTTCATTGAATTTAAAAGTGCCATAATTGTTTTCATAAGGAAAAAATAATTATAAATATTTTGTCATTTTTATGTGCCAGTTTTTGTCATAAAAAAAGTAAAAGGATTTTAAGAATGTAAACAATAAGCAATAAATTTGAAATCTTGATTTCTTTAATTGTTGTGGAAAATTTGCATCTAACCCTTACTAATCCAGATTAATGGATATCAATAATAGGCCACTTTTTGCAAAGAGATGTAAGATTATTCAAGAACTCTGGTGTAACATTTTAATCAATAATTTGATAAATTGTTTAGGAAAATCTATTTCACCTACCTTAGGCACCATCCCCATTCCCAAATTACTGTAGTACTGAAATTAGAAATAAATCATAGTTCTAAATTTATAACTCTAAATAGGACATAAATTTAGGACATATATTGTTTTGGAATTATTATCAATATATTTCTGAACTTCTTGCTTATAATTAGAATTTATCTAATGTTACTGTATAATAAAATCACAGATAAAAATTTTCAATTTAAATAACAAACTACTATTTATTACTCTGTAAATTTTACACTTTATGTAATATGTGTAATTATTAACATATTGGAACAAAATCTATTTAATAAATTATTGTAACACAACTATTATCAAAAACTTAGATAATATGAAATAGTTATATTTTTCTTAACTAAAGTAATAATTATCAATTCTATGCTTATAATAAATATATGGTAATTCCAATGATAATCTAGTTTTTAAAGTCTTCAAAATTTATTAACAGATTCTATTCTATATATTCATAAGAAATAGCTTTTAAAACAATACTTTACTTAGTTGTATGTTTCTCAAAACTACAATTAGTTTATCATGCAGCGTCTTTTATGATAATCAGAAATTCTGTAGAAGAGTTATTAGAAAAAGGTAATGCAAATATTTATTTATATTTAAAAGCAATCTATTATTTTATATGTGATTTAAAAATTGTTTCTCCTCTGTACATGTTGATATAATATGACAAATGCATTCAGAGTTTAACAAAAAAATTCACCAATATGTAAATCTTATTAATTCTAAAAATTTTAACAAATTTTCTTTGTTTATTCTTTTACATTCATTCCAATACAAAAAGTATATCTTTATGAATAAATAACATTATTATTAAAACCAAATCTTTTATTTATATGCAACATTTAAGTTTCTTCATATTCTTCTTATGAAATATATCTTTTCTATAACTTCTTTTCATTAGCTTCTCTACATCTGCATGTCCCAAGCACATTCTGATTTTTCACTCATAGTCATGTTTCTAATGTTATTGCTCATTAACCATAGAAACAAATTTGAAATTGACAAAAATTATATGAAAAATAGTCTTAAATCAATAGTGATAATGATTTAAAGTAATCAACTGATTGGTGATATAAGGAATATGAACTGTTGTTCTTCAGTTAATATGATAATTGTATATTTATGTAGAAATTCTGAAAAGACAACTAATAGGGCAGGGATCATAAAAGGCATAGTTTGGTCGTCTTGGATTTTATCTACAAAAATACAACAAAACTTGTAACATCATTTTAGGTGATGTTACATATAAAAATAGATTCAGAAAACAAACGTGAAATTAATTTCAAAATATAACATATAATTTAAAAAAATTGTAAATCATAAATTAAAATCCATGGGAGAGCCTGACATCTATGTTTAGAAATTGGAATAACCAAATGTGCGAAGAACAAGTGCGCGGGAATTTTAAATGCTCGCCTTGATTAAACCCCCTCTCGTACTAAGATGCAGCCAGACACGCACGTCTCGAAAACGGAGAAGCAAAACGGATGATTTTATTTTAAATTGTATAAAAATGTAAAAGTTACTTAAAGTTTATTTTTTTTGATAGAAGAAATGCTACGTTTAAGACACAACACCAGGCGAGAGAAAAAATCATGGTAAGGCCGATTCAAGATGCAGACTGATGAAATCTAAGTACAGGAACCACGTTTTGCTACACCAGTTTTGCTACACCAGTTTTACTACACCAGTTTTGCTACACCAGTTTTGTTACAACAGAGCTAAGTCATAATATTAAGACATTTAGTGATCAAAGAGGAAAAATTTAATTTTTAAAACTTTAACCGTTCAATGGCATGATACTGCTAGTTTTCTTTTTAATAATAGGGAAAATGTAAATTCATTTGTATGATGTAGTAAATTGTTTAAGTCGAAAGGACTAATTTAAATGTATGTTAAATACGCAAAGCAATCTCGAAAGGATGTCAGGCTCTGCCATAGATTTTTTTTTAACATGTAAAGGTCTGATAAATATTAAATCTGTAAAATGTAGTAAAATCTGAAAGTAACGTAGTATTTTTAATGTGATTTTGTTTGTAATGTATATACATATATTTCTTTTTGATGAAGTAAAGTTTGATTTGTTTAAATTAACATTTGTGGTTTAAATTATTTAATGAACACATAATTCTTATTTTCAATTAAACATTTGACATTGCAGGTCAACTATTTAATTGTATGACTAAACCTCTGCAATATTTAATATCAACATTAATTCCTTAAGAATTAATGTTACAAAATTAAAACGTTACAAACTCAAGGACTAAATATAACAAAGCAAAGCAAAAAATCTAGATATAAAATGAGATTTTAAAAACCTCCCCATCTAATTCATCAAGTAAGTAAAACATTAATTTTTCCAGATACACAAAAATTTTTTTTAAAATATATTTACTTTTACAATACATTTTATTGAAATATTTGCAGAGAAATTATCTTGTTACAAATACATGAAACAAATAAATGCAACAAATAAACAGTTGTTTGCCTCAGTTAATTTTTTTAGTTTTATGTAAGAGTAGAATAAGCAATCCCATTTTAATCACTATTCATTTTTGATGCACGTATAAGTAATAAAAAGTATTTGACAAATAATTTATTATGTTAAATACTTACATAACTAAATATTTAAATATAAATCATTAATTTAAATATTTATGATTTTTTAAAATTAATAAATGATATAAATAAGTATTTATAATAAAAAGAAAAATTATATAACTACTCAACAAATTTTGTATCCAGATGTTTCAATTGTATGAAGCTCTTAACATTAGGCAGTTGGTGATAAAAGTCACTGAAAAATTGCTACTAAATTGCCTGAAGCTAATTAAAAAGTTCAGTTCTGAGCAAACCTGTCACTACCAACCCTCCCAGGCAGAGCTTACTTAAGTTATATGACATCCTTACTTTTTGTTAAAGTTATCTGTGTATGTTTAGCTTTTATGAACATGCTATGCCTATTTTTAAGCATTGAACATATTAACATAAAAAAATAAGTAATTTTTAGAGTTGAAAAAGAGTTCAGTTGGTACCGAGTATATCTAGTGCATATTTATGTGTATAATATACAACTAATTTGTTTTCATTATAGAGAATCAATTGAATTATTTTTTGTAATAAATTAACTGCTCCTATAATATTGTGTCTCTACAGCACTATTCGGTTGATCACTAACAGGTTATACAGACATTGAAATAAACTTCATTAACACTTATCCCATTACTGTGAAACTGAGATAAAAAGAATAAAATACTAAGATTAAAGACAACAAATCCAGTAGTGACCATTACTGTACATACAATTTCAGAGATATTAATCATATTTTATTTATCAAACAGAATTAATAAACAATTCCAATTAAAAAACAAAATCATCTTTAAAAAATATAGAGAGAAAAATAAGTTAGACCAAGAAATTAAATTATTAGTACAGTTCAATCTATAATAGAAACATTACTTAAATAAGTGAAAAATATATAACGCTATTTGTTTAAACTACAATAGAGCTCCAAGTACACACAGTTGTGAAGGGACTATAAGAAGCAAAATTAATAAACACATATATTACAATTAATTCAATGTTATAAATATTCTTGTATACATAAGCTATAATAGCTGCACTAAACTACAATTAGGTTTTAATAATGGACTATTTTATACTATCACATGTTGAAAACCATTTGTATCACAAAATACATGTATACTAGAAAAAAAACTATTTTATCAAGTGGAATAAGGGCAAGTATGATTTTCAAATAACAGCCTCAAAATTTATCCATGGTCTGAGTTTTCTTTGATTATTTCAAGGTCCATGGTTATTTTATTTGGCTCTAATTACAAATATATTTAATAAACTTGAGTTAATTTTTGAAAAACAATTGATAAATGATATCAATGTAATGCACAGTACTGACCCAAACATAAGGTGAGATTATATTTAAAAAACACATTCATAAAAACAGAACTTTTCTGATAAGTGCAATCCATAATTTTATACAATTATCTGTTACAATGGTTATATTAATTCTTTTTACAAAAAGTACACCCCAATTATCCATGTATCATTCAAAGCTGCCACAACATAAAAACAGGGATCTTGGACATAAAAATATAAATGGTTTGATACTTTATATAGGAAACTTTATGTTTGTTATAGGGAAGATGAAAGTATATTAGTTGTAAGGAATATGGAATACTATATCAACCACAACATTTCAAACATACCTGAAACTAGTCTGCAAATAATGTAGAATATACAAAAATTAAAATAAATAATCCCCATTTGTCAAAGGTCTTTTTTAAATTTTAGTAAATAACATTTTAAAGATGTAGGAGAAGAAGGTAATACCTTCGTTTTTACCTTTTTAGAAAAAAATTATATAATTTTTTTTTAAACATGAAAAGGAAATAATGATTACTTATATATCCCAAGAAACGTCTGTGATAGCTAAGTAACTTCAACTTCAGAATTATAAACTGAGTTTGGAGTGAAGTAAATATATGGTTCAAAAACAAGAGCACTAGATCAAAGGACAAGAGAAGTTCAAAATAACTTCACCATAAAATATTTTTTCAACTAAAAATGCCTTAATTATAATAGGAGACATAGACTAAAAGTCTTTTTAACAATTGACTAGAAATTAAACTTTACTGCACCTTCATGTAATACTTATTCACTTACAAACAACTTTCACTTTTAAACAAAAGTCTGGCATTATTATTATTCAGAATTGACTTATATACATTCCCATTATCGTAATAATTTAAAGAATACAAATTTCACTAAAAATTTTAAATAATAGGACTAGAATTTTAAAAACCATGATAAGATTTTTTCAAGTTTATATACATAATTAAATACACTAGAAAACAATAATAGGAATTTTTTGAGTTAAGATAATAACATTGTTTTACAACTTGCTGTTTTTCTTTTATATAATGTGGTTTCTTATTGATATTTATTGATTACATTTGAAAAAAAACACTACTTACTAAAATTTTTCCATAGACATGTTTCATACTTGATCAGTGCATTGTTTGATTTTGGGTCTTTTATCATCTAGTATTTTCTGTGGTTGGGTTTTGTGGCGATTGTATAGTTAGAAATTTTCCGTTGAATTTAGTTTATAAAGTGTAGAATTTTTAGATTTGTGTCAATGTTGTGGTGTAACTTGTTCAGTATATTTACAGCCGAATTTGATTTGGGTTGTGTGTTTTTGATGTCTTTAATGGGTTCCTTTTATTATGTAGTGGAGTTTTTTCAACATTTGAGATATACAATCACCAAAAACTGAGTATGACACATACTAAATGATAAAATACACTCACAATAAAACACTATATTTGAACACATTACTAACAACCACTTTATGAACCACACATCACAAAACATAAAAGCACCACAGGCTCACAATAACATAAAACATCTGAGCAACAGTCTTGTCCTGAATGAAATGGATCTGCTGAAAAATGTAAGTAAGTAGTGGTTTTTTAATATGAGTTATCAATAAGTAAACATTGTTGTACAATTTATAAATGACTGATCTATAAAATAACCTAAAGTTATAAAATGTCTACTTTTTATTATTTGATCCTGATACAGACACTTAGCAAGCACTTTAAAACAGACCAAATCCATGGTGGGTTCAAATTTAAACCTTAAGTAATTAGAATTAAGAATTGCCTTAAAACCCATTCACTTCATATTTTTCAAAATAATTTGTTTAAGTAAAATTCTTGAACAAAATACATCTTGAAGTTTGGTTGAAATCAATTATTTTTAATTATTTTGTTTTGACTAATTTTTGACATTTTAAAATAGCTTTAAACATTTTTTCAAAACATTTAAATATTTTTAAATATGTAGTCAAAAGTAATTAAATAATTTTTAGATAATAATAACAAGTTCATTAGCCCTTTTAAGACCATTAGCCAATATATCAGCACTTTGAATAGCATTTTAAAGAGACCAGGGCTGATAAATCGGTTTAGAAGATTTAAACCGTTGTAGTTATCTTGAAACTCAACAGATCGGATTACTATTACTACCATAAGAAACAATATTTCATGTAGAACAAAATGGTTTCTCTTTCACACTTATATGGCGATGAAAGAGGATGATATTTAGACGGCTGCAAACATCCTAACAACAGTTTGCGCTTGTTAATGTTCTTATTGTTCATGTTGTCTATTCTGTATTGTATTACAGTGATCACATGTACATTTTCTTTACAAATTTTGTAATTATTTATTGTAAGAATATCTTTTGAATTATGTAGTATCATTTCAATAAAATTCTAATTTTTTTTGATTTTTTTCAAATGGAAGTTAGTTTTTTAGATGTGTACAATGTGATAAGAGACTTCATGGGCAATGGATCCCAAAATATACTTGTTGGAATTTCAGTTCACATATATTATAGGATACTTATAGATTTTAGGAAATAATATTGATAGGTAGACAGTAAATAGGGTTGTAGTATAAGAACTGAACCATGTGGGGAGAGGAAATTCAGACTCATAATAATGGTAGCAAATGTATAGTAAAGTTTAAAAAGGTTTTCATAAGTTTAGATTTTTCAAATTCCCAATACATGTAGAGAGCCTCTTAAAGATAAATTTGAGTAAGTTTTAAGTTCATAGGATATTTTTAAAGGTTTTATATACTTAGAAAACTGGAAAAAAAAATTATTGATAGTAACTACGCAAAATTGCCTATGTGTATGAATATTTGAGAAAATTATTGATTTATATCATAAATATTTAATAGCCAGATAACTGTGGAACAAATAACATAAAAATCATATTTCATTTGTATTTGTATAGAATCTACCAAACATTTAAAAAAGTACTACGAAAACAGGAACAACCCCGTAGTCTTTCTCGTATGCAATTTGAGAAATATGAATGGTCTTAAAAGGGTTAAGTATAAAAATAATAATACATTTTTATTAATCAATCAATCTACTTTGATTACTGAAAATAATGCTTTCTAGTCTTTAAAAATTAAATAAACAAGGAAGAAATAATTTGTCTTGATTTTTAAAAATGTATCAAATTTTGTTTATTAAAACAAGAAGTATTATAAACCTCATACTTTGAAATAAATAAGTATACTGTGAAAGTTTCTAATATTTATGGTGATAGAAAAGACTTATTTTAAAAAAGAGATATATGCTTTGGAAGCAAAAAGGTTGGATGGATTATCATGAATTATCATCACAAGAAAAAAAAGAAAATAAATATAACATTAGTTGATTCCATGTTCACATGAGCTACTAGTTTTTAACTAATAACACTTGTAAATATGTTACAGTTGCCGATAGTAGCACTTTTATACATAATATGATAACACCCAATTGCTTTTTGTGTGATTGAAGTTTTAAAACTTGGAAGGTTTGTGAAAGACCTAGGTTTACTGATGAATATTCCAAATGGATTTGTTTGTATAGTGAAAAAATTATAATAAAAATAATATTAATAATATCTATTAACTACTGAATAAATTAAGTACTTAACTAAAACATTAAAAAAGAAGTATACATAATATGTTTTAAAAAGAAAGTTGAGAAATAAATTCCTGTATGAATTCTGAAAATTAAAACTAGAGGCGTGGATAAATTTTAAACAAAACATATATTTTGAAAAGAAAACCTGATAAATTTTAAAATGAAGAAGCAAATAGAAAATGTGAAGCCTATTTAACCTTTCATAAAACAATGGTAAATATAAAGCCAAAAAATACGATCACAATGTGCAATTTTAAAGTACTCAACTTACAAGACAGTTAAATCTTGTTGCTTCTTAAATTTATCTTGAAATCATTACATTTAGAAACGGATTTTGTTATAAAAAATTGTACAATGTACAAAATATTTTCTACAATATAGAATATTTTTAATGTAATTTGTTATCGTTTTAAAATTAGGTATATTTTTAGTTGTCTGACAAAACAAATATACACTCCATAATGATGAAAGTATTATTTGTCAATAATAACAATTGTGATGACCATAAAAAACCATTATAAAATCCCAGATTTTTTTTACTTACTTAAATTTTATAAAGGAAGGTAAAATCTCCATTTTAATTAATTATATAAATAATTTGATACTAATGTTTATGACAGGACAAAATGCAATTACTGCACAAAAAGAATATATTATTTTTACTGTATTATCAGAAAGTATCTTAAATATAAATTATCTTAAACCCATATGTCTACTATTAAGCTTTAGCCTAATTAAGTTTTCCTAGTGGTTAAAAATCAATCTTATTAAATGTTCAATTGAAATCATATCAATGCTATAATATAAATACCATAATATACAACTTACACTGTAATAACAAAAATAATCCTTCACCTAAATGTAGTGTAAATTAGTTAAAAACTTTCAACTAATTATAAGATGAAAATAATAGCGTAGGCTTATAAAAATTACTATTATAAAACAACAGAAACACAATTGGTAAAAATCATGAAAAGATTTTTTAAATGATCTTTTAGTAATAAAATCTGCGCCTATTTTTTAATACAGTCGGCGCCGCTTATTGTGATCACGGTTAATGTTATCATTCGGTTATTGTTATCGTTTCATTGAAAAACAAACACGGACGTATATTAATACATTGTAATTAGGCCGCTTATTGTAATTATCTGTTCGCTTATTATTATCATTTAATTTGCCATTCAAAATCATATGCGTCTACGTATACTAGCATAGACCAAGTAAAAATGTCTACAAAGTAGTGTAAACAGCACGTGCAACACACAATGACGCCAAATTCATAGAATGTTTATTTTTAGAATGACAGAAATACTTTATAACGGTTTCAGCACTTAGCACAGTTCTCAGGATGTCTCCCTTACTCTTTGTTTACGCAAACACCCTAGCCTCGCTCTTTAGTTGTTTGTTAACATTAGTTGATGTTACTACTGAACCATTTACAATACAGCCCTACTGTATTTTTTAACAGTGAATTTTTATGAACATTTATTACAGTATTTCAGTGTGATTTTATATAATTTAATTTTAAAAGATCTTTTTCGTTTGTTTTGTAGAGTTTAGTGTCACTTGAAGTTTCAAAAGACAGTATAGCAAGATGTCCGAATCTCAAAAGAAACGACGCGATTTAAGTCTTAAACAAAAACTTGATATTCTAGATAGGTATAGTAAATTACCAAAAATGAGTCAAAGAAACGCTGCTTCTCAACTTGGCGTTTCTCAACCTCTCTTATGTAAAATATTGAACAACAAAGAAAAAATCTTGTCATTATCAAAGTGTAATGCAAATATTGACAACAAAAGACATCGTTCTGGGAAGGATCCGCAAGTGGAATCAGCTTTGAAATTGTGGTTTAAAAATGTTCGCAAAAACGATGTTTAAGTTGACCCACTAATGCGTCTAAAAGCTGAGGATCTTGCCAAAAAAATAGGAAAACAGGATTTTAAAGCCTCAGATGGATGGTTCAATCGATGGAAGAAAAGGGAAAACATTGTTTACAAGAAAACGTGTGGTGAAAAAAGAAATGCTTTTACGAGAAGACTACAGACAGTTACATATAGAGGAATTCTTTGAGAAAAAGTAAATGTAAATTTGAAGTGTAAATAAGATTGAAATGTTTTATAATGAAGTTTTATGTGTTAAAATGTTTTGATAATGTGTTTTACGTAGTTCTATATATTTTTTTCAATTATGCTAGATTCAGTGTTTAAAAAAAAATCTACAGTGGAATAAAATAAACTGACATGAAATATGCCCACTAATTTTAACAAGTAGAAAACTAAATTACAGAAATTCTACTACTGTACATAAAACTGTCCGGAATAGCATCAAAATTTGGTAAGTACAGTTTAATTATAGTGTTACAGAATTAGAATTACTTAATGTAATGATAGGCTTACATATCGTTCAGAACAAACAATTGTGGCAATAATACAGTGAGTTCAATGCAGTACGGCTGTAAACTACATTGTGATTAAGCGTTCGGTTATTGTTATCGTTCGGTTATTGTTATCAAATATGCTTCTGAAAAATATGATCACAATAAGCGGCACCGACTGTATAAAAGAAGTTTATTACAAACAAGTATTAAGATTTCAATAATATATTGAAGCATGAATATTGTAACAAAATTTACACAAAGCAGCATTATCTCTGTAACTTTACAATTTTTCTTTTTAGTAATAATCCCTACAATAATCTGATTAAAACTTTTTAAATTTGTATTTTTTTAAAGAATATATCATTAAGATAATGGGTTGAGTTTACAAATTGCATCAGTTGTTTTTGTTATCAGGTAATAAAAAAAGTGGATTCTTTTCTTTGTAAGTAAGAACATTTCCTAGAAAACGTATTATATAACTTAAAAATAGACAAGTCAGTAATTCAATAACAATATACTTGTTTATGAACAAAGAGATGAGAAAATAAATATGCAGCTTTGTTCATTTCTGTTGAAAGAAGTATATATATCCAGCACATAAGATAATAAAAAACAGCATGTAGGGATTGTTTTAATTTAAATGTGGTGTTTTATTTACAACTATTAATACTTGTATGGTACTGTTAGGTATGAACTTCATTTATTTATTTCTATTGAATTATTTTAATATTTTTCCTTTTAATTTTAAATATTAAAAACATTTAGTTTTTCTTAGAAAAACTCTAATTAAAAATGTGTTTATAATTTTTACAGAAGAAAAGTTTCTATATTTCCTTCTTAAAAATATTATGTCTTCAAATTTTATACATTTTTTAGCAGACTTTTTTTATGTTAACCCAGATGTATTTGTATAATTCTAAAAACTGAAAAAAGATTCTATGCAAAAAAAAATTATTTTACAAAAAAAATAGCTTACAGTTGGTAAGCTTTCCTATAGGAATTGTCACCAAATCGCAAAAACTATGTATTCCATGTTATTTTGTAAAACCACCAAAGTAAAAAAATTATATTACTGAAGGAAAAGTTCTTTATCAAGTTTTTACACTTTAAAAATGGAGAGATTCCTTTTAACTATATACAAAATATTTAAAACTAATTCAAATTTACAATTATTAAAAAAATAACAATAATATGAACTATTATAAAATTATGAATAAGTTCTTAAAAATTACTATGCAATATTGTGTATGATGAATATAAATTTTAAATTACTGTTAATTTAAAGAATAAATTATTTTTAACTACAATCTTTCTAAAATAATATTCTAGTGTCGTGGTTAATCTACATAATAATATAAATTCATTTGTGTATACTTGGTTGTTTTGACCAATTTCTATGTGTAACAACTTGGGAAACCTAATATTCTTGGAACTAAATTCGTAAATATATTACCTTGTGTAAATGCATTTAATTCATTCTAAAATAAATTAGTTGAAGTATATCTAGCTTTAAAAAAAGAAATCTACAAATTAAGTTTTAAAAAAATACCTTTCACAGAACAATAACTTTTAGAGATTTAAAAATGATCAAAACTAAATCTATCGGATCTAATAAAATAAAATATTTCTTAATTTCTCTAATGTTTTTTTTTTTTTAATGCATAGTCTGGTAAAATGTGGAAGAAAAACTGGAAATGACTGTATCCCTTTCCAGCACTTTACCTAAAATGACATGCACACAAGTTTATCACAGAGGTTATTGTGCAAAAGAATAAATTCATTTTCATTTTTATGGAAGGCCCCCCCAGAGGCGGGCCCAAGCAGACCATCAGCTGGCTCCAGCAAGCTCCACCAAAATCCAGGTGAACAATTTGTTTAATCTTACATCTAATCGCTTGTATTGCAGATTATTAATTCCATCAGTCATCATTCTTTTATGACTGTTGTATAGCTTTTCATACCTGGAAATTAAATTTCAATTAATTTCACTAAATGAAACATCATATACTAATCATAATTATCTAAACACTAGTGCAGATAGATTTCATGGCCTCTGATTTTTTCTTGCTTTTCCCATTTTTTAAAGTCAATATTTAGTAACAAACTTTTACTAATTATATAAATTATTTGTTTTTGATACTAATGTTTTAACTTTTAATAATTACATAAATTATTTGTTTTTGATACTAATGTTTTTTCTTTAACACATTCGCTACCACAATGTTAACAAAATAACTATTGGTATAGACCAGCCGGCTCACATATGTGCTGTACGGTCTCATCCTGGACTGACGTCTCCCATATGAGCCGCTCCGGTAGTTGAAATGGACTGACGGCTCATATTTCCGACACTGTTTGCCTGTTACTTTTATTCTTCTGACAAATCAGTGGTTTATTCTAACGGTTTGATATATTCGTATCGGACTATAGACATGTCTGATGTTAATGTGGGACATTTGGTCTCTCAGTTATCATGGTCAATGATGTCAAAATACTCCTAACACATTGTTTATTCCTTCATGCACCATTCTTTCCCATTAGAATCATAAAGAATGTTCTCTAAATGGTATTTTTATTACAGGATGTAAACCTGTCACAAGTGATGAGTGCGTTTGTAAATATTCTGTTGGCCTACTGTATATAGAACACAAATGTAAACATATTTTGTCTCTGATACAATATTGTTTATAATGTCAGCATCTTTTTAATAAGATATGTAGCCTATATAAGCAATCTATCTAGCATGACTAGCCAAAACAAGTTAGTTTTGAGTTTGTTGGTATAAGCCTTTGTATGACATTTCTCTTTTTACACACACACACACACACACACACATATATATATATATATATATATATATAGTGTTATTCCTAATATATTACACATCTAAGCTCTGTTTTATGCAAGTAGTAAAATTCAATAGCCTATATATTTTTTATAATTTATTAAATTTTACATACTTTTACAAATTTTTTTCATCAAAATCATATATGGTTTCGGATTTGAGAGGCTACTTTGTAGTGCCCCATACATGGGAAGTCCGTAACATAAGATTTTTGTGCTGTAGACTTACCGGCTCATATATGTGCCATCCTAAGAAAACACTAAAAACAGCAAAAACAAAAATATACAACAAACACACTCATGCCAAGGGTTTGTATGAAGTATAATAGGTTATTATAACAACCTTCCACTTTTGGTCTGAATTGAAGGTCAAGCTCACGATAACATGGTCTGAGTGGAAAGATCGAATTTTTACTGCCGGTCTCTCGTGAAAAACCGGATGCGTCTTGTGCAAAGGTCATATATGCGCCTCTCGGTAGCAAAGGTATTAATGAAAGATTTGATAATTTTCAATATGATAGTAATTAGTAGTCATTTAATAATTAGATCAATTTAAATTACGTTAAAGAATTTAATAGCCATAATTACACAATATAATTAGATACACAAAGTAACGTACAGTATATGCTTAAGGTAAGTTTGATGCCATTAGAACTGAATGTTTTAAGTAATAATCTTTAAGAGGTAGTACTCATTTTACATCACAAAATCCTTCACACTAGAATTTCATTACTTTCCAAAATGCAAATAAAAGAAATAACTAATAGCTCACTAGTCACTCATGCAAAAAATGCATTGTCCTATAATTTCCATATTTCTGATGCATAAAAATAAAGAAGTTTAGCCAACGCTGACAGTAACTAAATCTTAGACATACACATCTGGTAATACTTTGTACCATATTGTCCACACAGCAACAACCCAAAATATTACAATATCAAAATAGAAGGAATGAAATAAGGTTTCATAAAATTTATACTTTTATAAATACCAGCCTACTCATAAAAATTACATTTTTGTTTAGAATAGAAAAAGAATTAAGAAGCAAATTATATCATTAATAAATTACCTCTAGTTTATTACTCTTATAAATCACCTAGTAGTATAATTATATGTAAAAATATACACTACATATATAGAGTTTTGCCCTCAGACTACATTTAGACTAATGCGTAAAAGTATGACTTTAATTATATCTCTTCAAGAAAATTTCCATAATAGAGCCTTTTCTTAATGAAAAATGTGCATTTATGAAAAATATTCAATATAAGTACACCGATGTAAATGAAGTTGATGTTTTCTATCAATAGAACAGTGAATACAATATTTCGATATCTTATGGGTTATGGTGGACCTTAGCTAATCCTTATGTAATAAGTCAGTCCTATTTGGAGTGTGTTTATTTCAGAGTTTATTTCTTGTTAATTTAAATATAATCAGACAATGCCACTGTTACACCTTATATGTTTACTCACTTCTTTGTATAGGCATCCAGCTTCAGGTGTAGCCGATAGCCTGTGGTATATAATAAATGTTAAAGCCAAGTATTGTTTATTCATTATTATTTTCTGCAATGCGGATACTCGGGTTCGTAGAATATCCCTTGAAGGAATCGGGTAGTGATAATTAAGTAATATATGATCCCAGCTACCCTCCTCATTGTCGCCACAAAGTTGGCATTGCAGTGAATTCGAAAGGCCAAAACGGAACGAATATTTTTGAGTTATATTGTGACCTGTATGTGCGCTAGCTGCCAACATAACAATTGGATGTGGTATATCTATGTATATGTCATTCTTAGGCAGCTTTGGTTGTACTTGGTACAGGTTACGACCCGTGATCCAAAACTTCCAAATATCTGTCCAGCTGCATCTGAAATATCTTACTTCTGAGCTCTTGCATTGCAGTAAGGCGAACTGTTTCGATCAGGTAAAAAAATTGAACAGGCTTCCCTTGCAAATTTGTCTGCTATTTCCTTACCAATTACACCACAATGGGATGGCAACCACTGCAAAGTTATAGTTTTACCTTTTGAGTGAAGATACAGAAACGGTTTCCAGATTTCACCAATTCTGAAGATGTATGTGCTTGTCTTGGATCTGGATAAAGCTTTCAAGGCACATTTAGAGTCACTGAAAATAGAAATATAATTGTTGTTCAGTGAGTATTAGCTTTCTAATACTGCGTTGATTGCTAGCAGTTAAGCGTCCATGCTGGCTTGAGGGTTTGCAGGTACATAAAACCAATCATCATTGCTTTGGTTAAAATAGCCCATACTTGACTTCTTATTATCTTTATCCAAAAACCTGTCTGTAAAAATTTTTATATGATATCAGTACTCATCACTAATCATATCTGTCAAGACCCCTCTCAAAATTTCGGCATGATCGTTTTTAGTCATTTTTTGAGAAAATTCCAATACTACTTGGATGGTTGGCCAGATCCTAGGTGATTCCTCGTACAATGATGGTATTTGTTCTGGTTGGTTATGCGGAATCATTCTAGATAGATTGTTCATTTGGTAGGTGAATGAAGTTTTAATGTTAAACCTGTGAGTATCAAAGGTGTAAAATGGGTGTTTGATTGTCAGAGTTTTGATATTTTGAAATTTATTCCACATTTGCATTCTAATGAATTCAATGGGTTTCACTCTTATTTTTACTTCCATTGCAGCTATTGAAGTTGTTCTTTCCAGCCCAGGCACAGGCGAATTGGCCAAGATTGAATAGCTTGAATTTTGTTTGTGTGTTTTTACCGCAGAACCCCATACTTCACAGCAATGCTGCAATCCTTCACCCCAGATACGGTTGGCTACCACTTTCAAAGCATTTAGTCTGGGTGCACATCTTTGTACAACATAATCCACATGTGCTGAACACTGTAATTTGGGAGGTAACACATCCCCCAACAAATTTGGGTGTTTGTTATGCTGAAGCACTGTGCCATTTAATGTTAGGTGTGGTATATAGTTTGCAAGGCTATTTCGCCTAGAAAATAAGGCGCATTCACTTTCCTGACTAGAAATTTTTAATGACCACTTCTCGCACCATCTACCTACGACATCAAGAGCGTTTTGAACAAACTAAATTGTTTTTTCTTGATTAGAATTTGTGGCTCATATATTTTTGTCATCCACAAAAGTGGCACATTATGCCGCCTTATGGTATGCCATTTTGAATGTTATATTTTTATGAATTTGCATCGTTTATCACAACTTTAATGGGACGGTTTACGAGAAACTTAAAGATGATTGAAGTAATTTACCAATGCCTAATTTCACACATTGTAGGATGACTGAGGCATGGGGTATTTTGTCAAATGCTGCTTCAAAATCTATCATGGCAGTTATTGTGGGCTTTTTAGATTCAAACCCCTCATAGACTTCATTGGTAAAATACAGTAAAACATCAACGGTGCTGCATTGGGAGTGGAAATCAAATTGAAATTTGTTGAGTGAATTCCAAGATTCTAATCTCCAAGTTAACCTTTTGTTGACTAGTTGTTCTAATAGCTTCCTCAAATTAGATGTCAATGATATAGGCCTGTATGATGATAACTTTGCTTCATTCTTTCCTGGCTTCCACAAGGGAATGATTTTTGCTGTTCTCCAATTCAATGTTATTTTTCCCTTTCGCCATGTATTGTTAAACAGGACAAGCGTCTGCAAAATCATCTCAGATGATCAGTTGCTCAACATCTCATTGTGCAAATAGTCTGGTCCTGGAGTTGAGCATTTCAGCTGATCAATACATTCCTTCACAGCCAATATGATTGGAGAATTGCCTGGATAATATCCTTACAGAGCATAGCATTATATTTATTGTAATGAGTCTGGTTTCCTGTTGTTCTGATATTTTTCCATTTTTTTCAAGCCTTATTGCATGTACTTAGTTCTTGTATGCATTATATTGTTATTCATCATTTGAATATCTCCCATGTCGAATTCAATGAACACAGGTAAATGGTTATTTCCAAAATCTTCCCCGACTTCCCTTTTAATTACTTTGTTCCACAAGGAGAGAGACACAATTAACAGATCTAGAATACTAAGGGTACCTGTAGATACTGACTGGAATGTGGCAGTGTGTTCAGGAGGATTTGGTTGCTTTCTAGAAGCTATTCGTGCATAGTTTTACCATTGCCAATATTAGGACCTGCAGACCACAAAGGATGCTGGCTGCTTAGGTCACACACAATAATAGTTTTTCCATTCAACCGAAGCGCATTCTGTAAGTCTTCCTTCCTCAGGGCATGTCCAGGTACATAAATGTTATACAGCGTGAAAGCTTTATTTTTACTGACTCTTGATTAGTAATCTCGCTTCTTCTATTTCAGTTGCTACCCTCCATTCAATACTTTCAACATTTAATGTTCCATGTACAAGAGTCACCAACCCTCCTCTACGACGCTTTTGATGAGTGGTACATTTTATAACTAGTGAATCATAGGTGATAGGTCTCATTATGTGACAATGATTCCTCCTGTGTACAAGTTATCTTTATGTTCTTCTTTTCCTCCAAAAGCCTCTTCCACTCATCTGGTTTCTTCCTTAGTGATCTAAGGTTCCTGTGTATGATAACTATGCTCCCATGATTAGATGTCAGTTTTGAGTAGTCTTTTTTTGCTTTCCTATCCTTTCTCTAAAAGTCGTGCCTATCGATATGTGTATATCGCTTTGTTTAATCTTCCTCTTTATATTGGAGAATAATAATCTTACTATAGTCCTGGTTTGGAACTAAATTCCATGTCTTCCGAAAATCCCTGATCCTCTCTCTCTCTCATAATGAGATATTTATCAATATTAATTTTACCATAAATCAAGATATATATATATATATATATATATATATATATATATATATATATACATATATATATATATATATGTATATAAAGTATAAAAGGGATACCGTGAAATATCACAATATATATATAGATTTTTTGGACTAGGAGACTGACAGACCTACCTTGGTAAGAGTCCACTCTGTAGTCTTGAAATAGAAACACATAAAAGCACTTAAACAATGATATATTTCAACCACACAGTGGTCTTTGTCAATCGAAGAGAAAACACAAAAAGAAATATGAGAGAATGAAATAAAATAAATATAAGTTGTAATCACAGATTGTGTAGAGTAGAAATCAGATGCACTGATTTTATGTATATATATATATATATATATATATATATATATATATATATATATATATATATATATATATATATATATATATATATATTGTTTCCATGAGCATATGAGTGATTATAGTTTATATAAGTCTGTCAGGGGAAAAGAGATAAGGCTATTAGGGGGGGGGGGAAAGAAAAAAAAAATGAATGGATTTATCTGATGTTGAGGTTAGGGGATTCTCTGGACTTGGTATACCACTGGTATGATAGTTCCCACCTTCTCAGTTCTGAGGGATTGCAATCAGGGGGGAGTGATTTAATTATTTTTGTGGTATAGCAGTCATCAAAAGTTGTGATGTTTGATGACTGCTATACCACAAAAATAATTAAATCACTCCCCCTTGATTGCAATCCCTCAGAACTGAGAAGGTGGGAACTATCATACCAGTGGTATACCAAGTCCAGAGAATCCCCTAACCTCAACATCAGATAAATCCATTTTTTTTTTTTTTTCCCAAACAGCCTTATCTCTTTTCCCCTGACAGACTTATATAAACTATAATCACTCATATGTTCATGGAAACAATATATCTTTAATCTGTGCATCTGTGACATGTGATTTCTACTCTACACAATCTGTGATTACAACTATTTTATTTCATTCTCTCATATTTCTTTTTGTGTTTTCTATTCGATTGACAAAGACCACTGTGTGGTTGAAATATATCATTGTTTAAGTGCTTTTATGTGTTTCTATTTCAAGACTACAGAGTGGACTCTTACCAAGGTAAGTCTGTCAGTCTCCTAGTCCAAAAAATCCAGTGCAACTGTCCTGTACATTTCTTGCGTCAGGAGACTACTTTAGTAGTACAGTGTGTACTGTTTTGATGTTGTTTATTTTTATAAATTGAATTATTATTTATATTTTATTTTGTCATGTTGTGAATTATGAACTAACTTATGTTAGTTGTTTTATGTAAAAACATAAAATATGGCTATTAGGTGATTGTCATTAACAGAATTGGCAATGTTTGGCATTATTTTTAATGAGGAAGAGGAAAATGAAAACAAGACTCAGAGACGCTATTAGATTCACAAATGTGTAAGAAGGTAAACTGAGGGAGAATATTGGACGTTATATAAGGACTTACTTGATGATGAAGAAACATTTTACCAGTATTTTTGTAGTAATTCATTCCAGTTTAATGAGTTATTAAGAAAATTCATTAAGGAATTCACTATGAAACATTTTTCTAATTAGCACACATGCTTTTTCAAAAGCAAGCCAAGAGCAACTAAGTTTTGTGTCTGAGCGGAATAGCAACGCAGAGCAACGGGGTTTGATGGTGTTACCTACCATGCATGAAACAGTCCGTAATCGACAAAATATGCTGGGCGACAAATTTTGAACTGGCCGGGCATGGCCCGATACGGTGTTGGCCGGTGACGGAACAGTCTAATGGGAGTTGTCCAATACAAAGAATATTGCATGTGTCGGTACGAGCACAGTCCTAGTATGATACATTCTAGTGAGTAAAGACCTTAATACACAACAAAAATAACCAAAGCACTCCTCTCCATTTGCAACCCCTCAGAACTTAGAAAATGGGAGTTATTATACCAGGGATACACCAAGCCTCTAAACCCCTAACCTCAATATCACATAACTCCATCTACCTTTCTCCGTCAGATAACTCCATTTACATTTCCTCTGACACACTTTAATTATTTTTTAATATCTGTAAGTTATTAAACAATTATGAAGCCATAGCTACAAATTAAGATAGTTACACAATCTTTATGTACATTTCACTAACACGATTAGCATAAACGGAAGGTTATACATGAATTATGAAATAAATCCTAAAACTCTTCCATAACCTATGAGTTACAGATCTAAAAAAACTAATATACTACTCAATGTTAAGTAAAAACTAAAACAATAATTATAAATAATATCAGTCATATCAAAGAAAACAAACTAGAACCAGGAATTAGTCCTTTATGAACAAAATACCTTTGGTTTAGTAAAGTTAATACTCTCAAAACTATCAAGTAACCTCATAGAGAACACAGTTTTCTTAGAAATCTACGGATACTAGTAGTTTATACTAAACTGCTATAGATCCGTTGCTATTTGTTCTAAAATATATTCCTGTATTTGTAGTAATTATGATTATTAATTTTCAATATTTATAACAATCTCATTCTTTATATAAAAGAAATATATAATTTGTATAATGCATACCTCTTTGGATTAGCTTTTTCTTTCCGGTGTCTAAGCATCGTATACCTTGCAATATTATTCGGGTAACGTGATATGTGAAAACCGACGGCACGGATTCGACTAGACATGTCATCATCTTCTCCACCCCAGCCCCAAAACATGTTACTGAAGCCATTGACTTTCTCAAACTGAGATTTAGTCATTGCACTAACTCCGCCAAAGATATTGTTATATGGCAAACTAGACACATAAATATTCTATTATTTTAATGATATAAAACACAAAAATATTATACAAGATGAATATTACTTTTTTTTATCATTAACTTATACTATAAACTAAGGATACACCTCTACTTTAGGATATACCTAAACTAAAGAGTCTTGATTCAATAAATATCAATTGAAAATTTCCCCTAAAGGAATATTAATGAGGTTATTCCATAATAAATCAGGTTTAAAAACCCGAGGAAGAAAGATACAATAAATTCTGAATATATCTTTTTTTTCTCCCAACTTCTGTCAGTATTGCTCATTTACTGCCTACACTTTCTAAACGATGTTTAATGTTCACAGTACCTTTAAGTTGATTTTGTTATGGAGTTATTTCATTTACTTTGACCTAAAGTCTGTGGTATAGGTATTTCTAAAACTCTTTTGTTCCATTAATCTAAACTTTAATGTTAATATGACATCCAAACAATACTTAAACCAAGATTTTTTACTTAATAATGAAAGTGTTATTAATATAATATAGTATGCACATGGTTTTAAAGCTATTTATAAACAACCAAAATATGAAAATTAATTCAAAACTATGATTAAAGATGCCTAAATTTATTTTTGTATGAGTAATTAAAGGTATAATGCTTTAATACTAGGATATTTTAAATTTATTTCCACAATTAATTATCTGTACATTTAGATTCTGTTCATTTGTATCTGGAAACAAATCTTTTTCTGTAACGATTTTCAGAACTATTTGTAACAGAAGTCTTATCTTAAGTCCATTTGTTTTTGAGGAATAAATTTAAAAAAGTACTTGTTCAGCAGTCAAAGTATTAAAAAAAATATGAATAAATGTATTACAGTACAGTCTCACTAATCCGGACTTGATAGGACCGGGCCCTGTCCGGATCAACAAAAGTCTGGATTAGACGGAAAAAGCCAAACAAATGCATACAATATGTGTTTTAGGCAGGGAAACATATTGAAATTGTAGTTTTAGTGAAATTGAGGCCTAAATATAGCTATACAGTACAGCATTTCATAGCTTATTTAGCAAAAAATCCTGTAATTGTAACAGAAAAGGTATGACATGAATAAATATCAAAGCATCTTTCTCGTTGAATAAATGTATTCACATAAAGTTATTTACACTATACTGTATAAACTCACAAAAAACTCAAACAAAAATGAACTGAAACAAAAATAAACTTTAAAATACTTACTGAAAAAAGTCCGTAATGTTCTTTTGTTTTAACTATGAATGACGTCGTTTCACAGTACCATCTCGTAGGCGTTTCAAGGTCAGTAGCTCCACAGTTGATGTATCAGTTTGTTTCTCAAAGTAGGTCATCAACCCCTCCAGCATTGCAGCCGCTCCATCATGAGTTGGGCTGATCGGTTCGTCTGTGTAGTCTTCCTCTTCCGATCTGTCATTTTCTACATTTGCAGTGCACACAGCGATGATTGTGCACTTGATAACCAATGTCATTATCACTGATAATCCACTCGGAAATATCAGTGTCTTTCAACTCGGCCCAACCCTCCAATTGTTGAAAAATCTGAAAAAATTCCGCATCGTCATTAGTAGGTGGACTGTCGGGTATTTCACTTTCCTGTGGCATTTCAGGCCACAATTTTTTCCAGCTCTTTTGGAGTGTAGACGATGAATTTCCTCCCACGATTCTGCAGCCATATAAATGACATCCTTTATAGTCACTTTTTTAAAAATTTCAATAAATTGTGTAGCTGGATCTGCTTCTTGTTGTTACAAAAGCGATAAAATTAACTTTTTCCTATATCGCCGTTTTATCGCCTCTATCAAGCCTTGGTCCATCGGCTAAATGAGAGCCGTGACGTTAGGAGGAAGAAATTTAACAAAAATGTCACCATGACGCAATTTTTCTTCATTTGGCTGGCATGGGGCATTATCAGTTAGTAAAACTTTTCGAGAGAGTTTTACTCTTTTAAAAACTTTTCTGTTGTTGGGACAAAGTTTTCAAAAAACCAGTCCCTAAAAATTTGACTGTTCATCCACGCTGATTTTTGGAACTTGTATTAGGCCGGTAGAACACTTAAATTTACATTTTTAAAAACCTTAGGCTTTGCGGATTTCCCTATCACCAAAAATGGAAATTTTAGAACGCCAGAAGCATTACTGCAGGGCAGCAAAGTCATACGTTCTTTTTAACTTTATGGCCTTTTGCTACTGAATCTAGTTTGGAAGCTAAAGTTTTTTTTTTGGGAACATTTTATAATTTAATCCGGTTTTGTCAGCGTTGAACACCTGACAAGGTTGTAAGTTTTCATCTCTGAGAAACTTGCCAAATTTGTCTTTGAATTTTTCAATGGCATCACTATCACCTGAGAAAATTTCACCACTTATTCCGAGTTGACGGATGCTGTGTCGTTCCTTCCACCGTGACAGCCAACCCACACTGGCAGTAAAATTTGGGCCTACTTTTAACTTTTCATTCAGTTTCAGCGCGATCGTTTGCAAATTTATACCTGTTCCCGTTGTTGGCAAAACCAAACATACAAAGCATCATCTAGGGTTTAATTTTTTAAAAATGCTTCTGCCGCCTAAACTGCCTTTACTAACCATTTTTGCAAAAAAATCTTCAATTTCCTGTCGCTTTTTTTCCAATCGGAAACAGTTTGTTTTCCCACGCTACCTCTTTTGCAATTTTAGTAAGTGATTCACCTCCATCAATACGAAACAAAGCTTGGAGTTTTTGTTCCATTGTCACTGTCACTGACTTACGTTTAGTCGCCATTTTCACTGAACACTGAACGAGACGTAAATAAAAAACACAGATCAATATCGCACTAGAATTAAATGACAACTGAGCAGAAATCTTACGAGAAGCAGTAAAGGTGGCATCCGTCCGACAACACAACTGACCTGACGCCAGACGGATAGACTGTCTATTCGTTTAGTCAGGGTCCTTTACCTTTCGTTTATCCCAAGATGTCTCTGATATCACGTGCGTTGTAGTGTTGGGATATCTAATGTGAATATATTTTTTCAAAGACGTTTTTCCTACTTTAATATGCAAAAGAAACAAATAATATGGTAAATTCATATTTTAATGAATAAATTATATTATTTGTCTATTAGAGTAGGAAAACCCTTTTGAAAAATAACAAATATAGACATATAAAAATAAATATTTTTGTGGGACGGCAGACTGATTGTGCATTGTAAAATACTATAACTATACAAAAATTTTGGGCCGTCCGGATTAGCCGGACGTTCGGATCATCGGAGACCGGATTAGCGAGACTGTATTGTAATATATTGTTTATTATTAATATCAAGCAACTGAACAATGAATTCCCTTTTGTTTAATGTAAGTTAATAATAATATAACCAATGAGTATTTAGCTCTGTTAGAGACCTAAAATGAATCAACCACATATATATGATACCACATCAGGCTAATTATATTAACACACTTCTTAATTTTTAAATGTTTCCAGAAAAACATTTTTCAAACACACTATTGGTTTTGATATTGATGAATCAATTTTTACTGAATTAAAACGAAAAATACAATAGAACCTCATTATAACAAACTAATTGGAGCAGAGGATCCTCCATTTTAGTGAAAGTACATCATAAAGCAAAAAGTTATCGTATAATGAATGAACTTCAAAGAAAGCAAAAAATCTCTAAAGAAATTAATAAAAAATAATAAACTGATTTACAAAATAGTGTAAATTTACTAACAGTGATTACAAATTTACTTTGATTTTTTGCTGCTGCTACTGTAATGTAAAATTCATCAACAAAATTTTAAAAAAGTTTTTCACTTTTTAGTTAGGAAGTCTAGAGTGAAAGCGTTTTGACGTTGTTGATATAAACAGAAGTCATATTTCAGACTAGTTAACTTTTGGGTATTCCTGTTACTTCTTAACAAAACATTTCACAACACTTAATAAGTTAGTACTATAAAACTACTGATATATCTATAATATTTACTTTTCTCTTGCATCATTTGATGCAGTTTAACAGACGCGATGTTTTAAACCAGTGACCTTAAGCGCACAACAGTTTAAAGCATAGGTTTTGAAAAGTTTTTCTTCAATACATCATTATAAGTTTTTCTTCAATACATCATTATAAACACTGGATAAATTAGAATTATAGTTATTAGGAATATTCAGTATATACTATATGTATATCATTTACATTTCTATTGCATCATTTTAAGATAGAATACCACATGGCAGCCAGTTAGGCTCCACACAGAGGTACATACTGTACTGTGTCTGTTTTCATGGCTGAAAATTGCTTGTTCTATCTTTACATTATAAGTAACATCTGGATTAATAGGGTTTGTGACAATTAAAAAAATTATGCAATGCACAATAACTTTATGCTTATATTGTAAATAAACTTCAAAATATTCCTACTTATTATTTGAAAAGTTTATCGATTTTTTAAAACAATAAAATACTTCAGGACAAATTGGTTGCCATGAAAATCATCACAATGACATTACATGTTGATTATACAGTAGAGTCTCAATAATTCGATGTAGATGGGACCGAGCCCCCTCGGATTACACGGAAATACGTTTCAGTGGATTAGAAAAAATAGGAGCTTTAATGAACCCTAATACAGTCCTATAATTAAGAATAAGCAAAATAAATTTATAGAACTTTATATGAACATTTCTTGGGAGCCCGACTCAATGCTTTTGCATGCCATATGTCTGTATACATTTCTCGAAGCCAGACTCATTTTCTTTGCATAGGGTATTGAGATGAACATTTCTTGAAGCCTGAATCATTTCCTTTTTATCATTTTCTTCTAAATAAATAAAATAGGCTCAAATAGAAATAGGCTTAGATTTAACGGAAGCTCAAAAAATCGAGACTCGAAATTTCGAGATTCACTGTACTTGAATTTCTTTTAATACTACATCAAAATTAACCAATAAATGTTCCATTTCAAGAATATTAATAATAATCTACAAATTAAATAGCTTATTATAAAGTATTAAAAAAAATTATTACTGAACACAATCAAGACTTAAAGTAAGCAGTCAGTAGGACTTTAATAATAGACTTCCTTTCACTCATTTCTATCTTAGTACAATTGGCTTCTTGGAAATACATTCTTTTAAATTTCAAATATAATCAAACATTTGAAATAAGGTTGAAATATTCATCCTTAAATACATCTAAAAAAATTTAGTCCATAAATTATGACAATTGGTTTCAAAACTGCTGAAGGATTATGGCAGAAATAAATCTCACAAAATAATTAATAGTAATAATTTATAGTAAGTAAATTTCAATTACTTATAATTAAAGACGTCAACTGCTACTGACATATGGCGCGGCTGTTCTGGACATGTATATAAGTTACGGTCATCTTCTGGTAACAAATCTACATCATGGAAGATAAAACAGTCAAATTCTCGAAACTGTAAGGCTTCCTTAAAACCAACATTCATAAGCATTGCTCGGTTAAAAGGCCCCTCTCCTGTATGAATAAAATAAACAACTATAATAAAATCTATAAAGAATAATAATCGTTCCAACACAAATTATTGACTATGAGTAGCCATTTATGAGTGATCTCTAAAAGCCATCAAGCCATATTATGTTCATATTTTTCCATGAAGATTCATGTTGAATTTTAAAGTTTTAATTATTTTTTTCAATATTTGTTAAACTTATTTGATGTGTTTAATCACTAATGCTTTTAAGAATATTCCTTTTCTGCTAATCATTATGTATATATTTTTTTATTAGATTCAAACACCAGTTTGTAATTTTTAAATTCATATACATAAGTAGATGGTTTTGATACCTAATAGTTCTTTTGATAGTTTTGCCTTCACTTGAGAAAGCCATATAAATGGGTGTTCAATTATATGTAGAACCAAACCAAAGAATAATGAAATAAAATAAAAAAAGGGTTTGTCAATCTAATATTTTGTAGTAATAAATGTTGACATAGAAAAGTTATTACAGAATTCAGTTTGGTAAATTAAAGAAATACAAATTTATTTATAGTTGAGAGCATTTTTAAAATGTTTTAAAAGATCTCATATTAAGTCATCAATATAATAAATTTAAATATAAAACACAGATTTTGCCAATCATAATGAAACAATAATATACCTAATAAATTTATTAAATGATAAAAAGTTTTTGTAAATTTCCTTTGTTTTGATTTTAGTGGTAATCTAGGTTTTTTATAACATTAAATGAAAAATTGACATACATTTGTAAAAAAAACAAAAGATTAAATAAAAAAATTAGAAAGTATTTTGGAAAATAGTTAGGTAAAAATTTTCAGTGAAAGGCAATTTTCACCTTTAACTTTTATATTTAATATAATTAGTTGGAACTTAGTAATATCATGACTAACACAAAATTATAATAAAAATAAATTTTAAAATAACTGATACAAAGATTTTTGGACTGCACTAGCCAATCGAAAAATTATTGCCAAGACTGGCCACCAGGATATGTTAAGCTGGTCCACACCAATTTTAAATGCAGATTTTAAATTATGTAGTGAAATTCCATGTATCATTTGTACAAGATATGTTTCTTTAATATGATTTTATTTTAAGTTCTTGCAAGTAAATTTCATACTCTTATAAAATTTGCAACACCAAAATTCTTTGCCAATAAATCAATGCGCAAAAAAGAAGAACAAATATTCAACAATAATATAAGCACAATTAAATACTTCGCAGATATTTTTTGGAAGAGCAATGGGAAATGTTCGGAAAGTTCTGAGGAACAACTATTTATACTACTTAAGTAGTTGATTTTCCTTAGTTACAATGCTAAGCCTGCCATTGAGATCCTGCCAACACTGGTACGGTCACTTAGAATGTTAAATTTTTATTATGAAAATGATTTTCAAAATATAAATATATCTTTACAGAAAATCTAACTTTCTCTAAGCTCCCTTGTTCCTCTTCCAACCTTTTATCTCCAATTTATTTTATCCATTTTAAAACAATATATCATTTGATGTTTTCTTCTGCTATAATTTTTTCTGTAGTTTACTCAGTATTTGTTTATCTTTAGTTCCTTTTTGTAAAACGAATTTACTTTTCATTTTAACTAAATACAAAAGATGCTTAATATTATTTTATAAATCCACAATACAAATACTTAAAACAATTAAAAATTTTTTTGTATCAAGCCTAATTTACTGCAATAGACATTCTAAATAAGTTTATTATATAGCAACAATTTTGAAATACTATAAAAATATATTACAAATGAATCTGAGTAAAATTAATGATTTAATCATTTACCTATGAAATAATTAAGTTCTAAAATTACCTGCTTGTTCTATTATAAATATACCATAATCTAATTGTTGCTTTTGCAACATTGGATGCATATTTTTAAGGAACGTATACAGGTGGACTTCTCTGTTTCTATATGGAATAATAATTGCAACTCTATCCCTTGCAGTGCATGTACTTGGATGCCACTGACCTCCTGGTAGAAGATAGCTGAACTCTTTCTCCAGTTCCTCACGAATTTGAGAATCCTTTATCACTTTTAAAGGGCCCACTAGCAAAAAAATATACCAATTTATAAAATGTTAGTTCATCTCTAAATAATAAATGGGAATAATAATCGTTTTACAGAATTCTGTATGGAATAGTAGTAATAATTTTGATCATTATAGTATAATCCTAACACAAACGCATGTGTGGTGTGCACACACACACACACACACACTCACATACATACAGCTTCTCATCAACTAATTAGGTATTAACATCTTCTAGTTACATACAGTTTCAATAAACTATTAACCCTTGTAGTTCCAAAAAAAATGTCTAAAAAATCCTAGGTCACTTTTGCACTAAATATATATATATATATATATATATATGACAAATACAAGCCCTTTTTGCGATGGTACTACTGAAAAATCCCAAGCCGATTTTATTGAAGTTGTAAGATTTCACTAAAATAACCCTAAAATCATTAATATAATAGAAAGAGTAATTTTTTTATATTGTGTATCAACCAAATGATTATCTATGAAATCATACAAGGAACATACTGATAACTAATATTTATGGTAAAGTAAACAATAAAAAAATATGTACTTAAATTCTAATTAAAATTTTTTTTAGTTTAAACATCAAAATCCACACTTAAAAAAATTCTGTTCACTATTACACATATTATTATTAAAAAGAAGAACTAAAACTGTACAGAAATACAAATAAAATAAACTAATATCTCTAAAATTATAAATGTGAGACATTTTTATAAATTCATACATTTTTACCTGTAGTAATTGCCAAAATATTTTCTGAGTGTAGCTTATTTATTTTTCTTCCTAAGCCTAACAACTAATTAAATAGGTATATAAAATGTTACAAAATTGTTGTCAATAGGTGTTCATAAAATAAACTCAGTTACTCTAAAAGTTTTTATTACGGCTTGCCTAACAAATGTATTTAGGCAAGCAAAGAGGATGAACTACTTTTTGACAGTGCTTACATTGGAAAGTAGTTTTTTTCTTTTTGACCAGTCATCTAAATAATTGTTAACTTTGATTACTGTTACTGTAATTTGTACTATATAATTATATATTTCATTATTGAAAATTTCTTCCTGAACATTTTGATAAAAAATAATTTGGTTTTGATCATCAATATAATATTCTTACAGAAAGTCTTAGCAACGTCCATAAATACTGACAGCATTTCTCAACTGGGATTAAAACAACCGCATATTCAGATACTGGCTTTTCTCGGCAAGGTTTAAAATATCCGTATACACGGAAATTGGTGCTAAAAGGATTAGTAATATCAGTTTTTATTAACAATAATAACATTTATTAATTTTGAATGCATTATACTATTAATAACTCATTGAAACTGCTTCTAACCACAGGATCTAAATACTGGATGAGTAAAATATATACACAGTAAATGTATACACAAGTATATACACATATGCACAGTAAAATATATACACAATTATTTTAATTTCTTGGATTACAGCCAGTCTTGCTGTGTTGAATTCCTGAATATTAAAAAATTAAGATTCACCGAACATAATGGATACAAAATTCAAGAATTATTTTAAGCTTATTCCTGCTTACTGAATTTTAAATAGACTGATAATGTAGTGACTGATGTAGCAAATATTAGGTGATTTCAATAATGTGCAATTTTTCTTCCACTACTTCTACTAAGAATTAAAATTAGGTCACCTTTCCTAAATGAATCTACCAATTATTTATACTTTGATTTCAAAATATCTCTCCATTGTTACTGGTAAACTATTAAATTTGTATTACAATACATGACAAACACAATTAAACAAATGAACAGCAAATGTAACTAGTCTTAGCTAAGCTCTTAAACGCTGTTTGAAGCAAAAACTGAAGAGTTAGAAGTCAAATGAAGACAAAAGATCTGATATAATATTTACATACCTAAATTTTGTATTACAATACATGACAAACACAATTAAACAAATGAACAGCAAATGTAACTAGTCTTAGCTAAGCTCTTAAACTCTGTTTGAAGCAAAAACTGAAGAGTTAGAAGTCAAATGAAGACAAAAGGTCTGATATAATATTTACATACCTAAATTTTGAGGAACTGGAGGACATACATCCATTTTGGTTTGTTCTTGAGTTATTCCTTCAACTGTTATCTGAATAAAATTAGTTTATTATTAATTTAGTTTGATTTCACATATAAAAACAATACACAAGCATATTCACTAAATACTTGCTACATAGAAAATTTCAAATGAAAGAATTCCTTTTTTAAAAGATAAAAGCCACAAAATATTCTTATCTATAGCCAAATTGTAACATTTATGGTGGTAATATTCCCATGAATTACCTGACTATGTATATTTAGGCTTTGATGTTCTTCTTAAGTAAATTTATTTGTTATAATTATAGCATCTTGAAACTTAAATAAATTGAAGTTCAAAATTACCAATTAATTTGAATACAATTTAATTCTATTGCCAATTTACAATCAGTAATTTATTTCTCAATAGTATTTCAATGACAAAACCATCATCAATGAGAATAGCTAATGCAACATAGAAACTATAACATATTGTTATATAAATTATAATTTATATGTTTCATTAGCTATTGTTACTCCTGATAATGGCTTTGTCCTTAAAATGTTCAAAAGCAAAGCTCAAAAATGTTTTGGTTTTTAAATATATTTATTTAGACAAGCTATAAGTGATGTTATAGGCAAGTGTTAACACATAAATATAAATTAATATGTAGCACTTGTTACTCAATTAATATGAGGAAATAATTAACACTTACTCACTTATTTGTGACAAATTATAAACACTCAAATTACCTGTGAACTATTAGCAGAAGTCATTGAACCATTTGTAGAGTGACTATTAAAGACATATATATGGTGTTTTGCAAGTAATGAAGAATTGTAGACAAAAAGAGGTTCAATCCAACGAGATTCAAAAACTGAAGTGTAAAAGTATTGGACTGCTATAACTACAATCACCACAAGCAAAAATATTTTGAAAAACCTTGTTGGTGGAGCATTCATTCTTATGACAAAATCCTCCCTAAAAATAAATAATTACATATAGGAAATAAAAACATATTTTTATAAATAAGAAATAAATTAAGTATAATAGAAATGAAAACTTCAATGCTGACATTAAATGTATAAAATATAGTAATATATAGTAAATACAGTAGTATTCAGATTCAGTTTGTGAAAACTTCATAAATGGTAAATCTATTTCTGTGTAAAATGAATACGCAGTTGAAGATATATATTTTTTTAATGGCAGAAAAATCAAAACAGAATAAATAATTTCAATATACAATACATATTTTGCAACAAGATAATAGAAAATATATATCGGATTGAAATTAAAACAATGTTGTTATTTTAGACAATAATGCTTTAATCTGTGTTTCCTTAGCGCAATTTAAATGTTCATTTCACAATTCCCTGTAATAGGGTTTACAGTTTCAATTTTTCTAACCATTTAAAATTTAGAGTTTGTTATAAATGGATATCCTTTTCCATGACTAACTGTCGCTGGAGAATTAAAATCTCTTTCATAGTTTTTGAAAAGAATTTTACATGAACAAAACTGTTTTTATAACATTTGTTTTACACCTTTTATTGTTATTAGATTTGATGATGATTTATTGAAGCATGTAGGTGTTCTTCTGAAGCAAAACGGAAAAAATTTAACTCATTCACTTGTCTTCAACCATATTAAAGAAAACTTCTCCAACTTGTTATCTAGTTAAACATGTTGATCTTGATGTTAGTAAAATATTAAAAGAATATTATTTTTCTTAGCCATTTCTTGTGCCTCCATTAATGCTATAATTTAATTTCAATAATTCGGTCTGTGAAACTGAATTTTTTCCAATAGGCTATTACTGTTCCCTCAATAATTTTTTTTTATGTGGCCAGAAAGTCATTAAAAATATTAACATGTTTTGATACTATCACAGTTTTACTTAAATGTGCCATTTGCAGACTCATCAGTGCGAAGCCTTAGAATGGAAAGTGGATATATTTGCTTGGTGATGAAGCAACAGGCAGTTGAAATTTTTTGTTTATTTATTTACCTATGCATTAATTTTATGTTATATAGTTTTTTACCCTTTTTCAATTCCTTCTACTAACTAATACTGTCCTTTTATATATATATATATATATATATATATATATATATATATATATATATATATATATATATATATATAAAGAAATAAGTCAAAATACAAATACAAGAATTATTAATAATTCTTGTATTTGTATTTTGTCTTATTTCTTTATTAATACACAAGAATACGTATATATATATATATATATATATATATATATATATATATATATATATATATATATATATCACTTTCACTATATGTACTTAAACAAGAATCTTACGTGGTATTTATGCGAGTTTACTTTCAAAGATTGATAGTATCTCCATTATCGAGCATAACTTCGAGAGATACTACTAATCTTTGAAAGTTAACTTGCATAAATACCAAGTAAGATTCTTGATTAAGTACATATGGTGAAAGTGATAAGTGAATACAAGAAAAGTGTTGCAAAGTTAAAATATATATATGCAGTTTTTGTGTTGTACATCTTGAGGCTTTTTGTATAAATTACACTTTATTGTATTAACTTGATAAAAAAAAACACTACTGATATATTCAGCAGACGCGTTTGGAGCTAGGTCACCATATTATTCAATGCTGTGAATTACTGACAAGACTCACTGACCTAGTGTATATATTACACAAACTTTCAATATTTAATCAAATTCCATTTTATCCAATGAAGTTCAAATATATTTTGTTAACCTGTAGTGAGTGACATTTGATGTTAATACAGATTTTTCAGAAGATATATTCATTAATTAATTTTAAAGTCAATGTCTTGGTTGGATTCATACTAAATGACTACAGGTTTGAATTCCAGCACTTTGGCACTGAGTCAACTTTCCTATAGCTAGACATCTATCACATAAAGATGTATATGAAATTATAAGAGAAGGGTTCCTTGGATTAAATAAAGCACTATAAGAGATGGATAGGATGAGAAATTATAGACTAACATCAACTTCATAAATTAGAAAGAAAAAGAAAGCGAATAGATAATAACAAACAAAAATAATAGTCCAACACTACACCGTATAGACGAAAATAGAAAACTGCAATGAAATTTTCTTTCTATTTTGCCACTTGATATTGTGATTCTGTCATACATATATATTTATTTTAATCAAACAAAAAGTAACTATTATAAAATATTTCTTTGTTGACCTCAGTAGGAATTGAATAAAAAAACATTTCTTAAATTACTTGTTTATTTTCATTATGAATATTTCTGTTAATAATAAACATTTCTAGCCTGCTTTGACCATAATTGTAAAGATTTTATAAAGTTGTTTTAATGATAACTAGTAGCTTTTTTTTTACCCCGAGTGTTTCTGAATAATACCAATTCTATAAAACTAAAAAAATATAACTTCAATTTATTTTGAAAGAAAATTGTTTAATAAATTAAGCGCTTATATGAAATTTGCAATTCCTTACGTAGCGTTAAAGATTGTTTACAGGTCAGTTATTCCTTGGGCTAATGTTGTAATTTTTTTTTTATGACCTTAAATCTAAATGCAATTATAAAAAAAACCATAACTATATATTTCAAGGACTTGGTTTCACATACCCTTTCTAAAAAGTCTCATCTCTAGTTCTATTTCAAAAGATGTATTCAAGCAAAAGTGAAGTACCAATATATGTCTGTGGTAAGGATAATCCATGTATACACCTAAAAAGAGAGAAAAACAATTATTATTTATGGAGCAAAATTCATACATCATTGTTTTACTTGTATAATTATGTTAATTTTGTAATTTTGTCCTACTTGATCCAGGAAAAACAATAGTTTTGTAATTGTTTAATACACACACACAGACACACACACACACACACACACACAAACAAACACACACACACAACCAAACATATTTTTTTAAATTTTAAAACAAAAAGCATTCTTAGGTTGTCATCAGTTTTAATGAGTCTTTATTTAATTCCTTGTACACTATTTATAAATAAAGAAAAAGTAGAGAATTTTCTCTGTTTAAATATATTTTTGGTATGTGGAGGTTCATAAATATCTATAGGAAGAATGCTTTGATGGATATTTTTTAAACACTTATACATGTACTGAGTTTACAATATTTTTTCTTTCATAAGGCCCCCTTCTATTGTAACAAACCCATAATTGTTTATTCCCACCACAAACTTTAGTCACATCTTATAGCAATTTTTAATTTTTTTAGGATTGATATAAATTCATATATATATATATATATATATATATATATATATATATATATATATATATATATAAATGGTAAATCATTTTTTCAACCACTAAGTGCAATAATTTTACCTTATGTGATGAGGTACCTTTCAGTCGTTGACCATTGTTAAAATATCACTATATATATATATATATATATATATATATATATATATATATATATATATATAATTTATTTATTTGGAATTACCTTTTCTATTCTACAATTTGTTTAAAAAAAATATATACACTTTACATCCATCGAATAAAAATGTTTAATGTAAATTTAAAATGAAAAAAAATTGTTAAATCTTATTTATGAAATTGTTTTTCAATTATGCAATATTAAAAATGAAATACAATTACATGCAAGTAATTTCTAATTACTAGTGTGAAAAATTGTGTAGAATTTATTATTGTTTTGTGAATGATAAAATTTTATTGTATAGAACTTTGTGATAAAATATTGATGTGATTCTTCATATTCATAAACAAATTTGTCATATTAATATAAAAACATTTATTTTTAAAATTAATTGATATAAATTAAGTTAATTTTTTTTTTAACTCTCATCTCTTTTTGATTACAACTTCCTTCGCATTACAAACCATACCTCCAAATAAAACCCTCTCTCCCATTACAGCCTCATTACAACCTCCACATCTCATTACATCCCTTACCTTCTTCTACAAACACCCACCTCCTTTTATAACCCCCTCCTCTCATACAGTGTGTACAAGTCATGCATGATCATACTATATGCATATGTTAACATTTATCATACTTAGTAAAAGTATAAAATTATATCTATAAACTCAACATGGTTTTTGAACAGAGGTGATATACCTCAAAGATATTTCACATATAATATTTTAGTACATCTTTTCAGATGCATATCTCAGGATATCTCTGAATATCTTAGAAGTATATCTTAAAGGTGATCTTTGAGAGTCTCTTGTAGCTATTAACTTATATTTTGTAAATAGAAAAAAATGAAACATCACATTTATTATTGTACTACCTATAGATTATTTTATCAGTACCTTATTAAATTCACAATGGAAGGTGAATTTAAAAAAACTTGATTTTTTAAAAAAACTTTATTAACTTTTTTTAGTAACACAAAATAAGACAAAAATTACTATGAATAAATGTTGAATGAAAACATGTTAATAATGAAAAACGTTTAAAGTCCCTATAGCCTTTAAAACCTGGCATTATTATATTCAGTCACTAATTGTAAAACCAAATGGCTTTAACTTAATAAGTGGATGATTACCAAATAATTCAGATATACCAGAACTTTTCAGACCATATATTACAATAAGATTTTCTTTTTAAAAATGGAAGATTTTCTAATGAAAAAAAAATACTTAAAATTTACAAAACCACATCAAGGGCAAAGCCATGAAGAAAATCTAATGCAGTGGCTGAAGTCATAGATATGTAGGAATAAAGTGACAATAAAAGCATTAATTAATATCATAATTCAATATATAAACCCAACATAACTAAAGGCATAAAATAAAACCTAAACTAATATTATAACTAACAACTTAGGTCTATTGATAATTTTCCTGACAAACTGTATATATTTATCTGTAATTATTTAAGGACCTAAGTGAAAATTATCAACTTACTATCCTGACATCTTAAAAGCAGTTCATTAACAGGTAGGCACAGATATAAGACAATAAGGTAGAATTTTAAATGGTCTCACAGCAGAATAGGAAGTCTTTGTATTTGTATGATTTTTTTAACTTTATTTTTGAGTATTGGCAAGTAAGAAAACAAATCATAGAAATAGAATAACCTTTGAATTAACAAATTCAAGCTGTATTTAAGAACAGTATTAGAATAAGAGTGTTTAATCAAATTTTAAATAATCCATTATTGATTTCAGCAAGATTATCAACTGGAGCTACCATTACAAATACAGTAATAAGATCCTTTGGGACTCTTAAACACATATATCACATTTCATCAATTTGACATTGTAGGAATCAACCCGTAACATTCACTGATGAAACAGTGAATGTTTTATCATTCTAGAGCCAAGAACCATTGATTCATGATTTATGAATAATAATAAATTGCTTATTATTTTTAAATAGCTACATAATTTAATAAATTAAATTATTAATTTCAATTGTCATAGTAAAATATATTATATTCCATTTGTTTAGCAATACATAAATCAATCCTTATATCTTGTAGGATGTATTTTAATTACAGAACAATTTCAATATCAATTGATTTATATCTACATTGTTGGTAATAAATATACTGCTGAAATCTTTAATATATTCTTAAAATATACTTCTGAAAATATTGTAATGATAGGAAAGGAAGAAAAATGTACTCAAAACATATATTATTAGTAGATTATGAAATTATTTAATAATTTCATTATTTTGTAACTTTTTGCTTAATTATTTTGTTAGTACAACCATTTGAATTCTAAACCAAAGTCATATTTTAATCCCAACTTAAGACATAAATAAAAGAGCACTAAATATAATTAGGAGGTTGGTTTAAGTGACAATTTAAGCCTGTTACATTGTTTGTCTTGAGGTGTTTTATTATCTTTATATTTAAAATCCCATGACTATAATCATTTGCCAATATTGGATGTACTACACACATAACTAACATTAACACAAATCATGAACAAAAGCAAAAATAAGAGAAACAGTAATGACAAATAAGCTGGCAATAGCAACACCCAATTTGAATCTTACAACAATAAATAATGCAAAATGACAGGATGGGAAATATATTATGAGAAATAACAGGAAGGATAAACGTTTCAATATAGTTTTAAGTATAAAATTGTATGTTATTTGTTCTAAGTCCATCCTATAAATTGTAACTATTCAACCTATTTTTGAGGTGAGTTTATTCATGGTGAAATTATAAGAGCAGATTAAATAATTGATTTATCAAGAAACACAAAAATTAAATTTTATTTTACCAAAAAAAAAACAAATAAGTTATTATGGTTGCCAGGCATTAGGAATGGAGGATAACAGCATAAGGGTTTCAAAAATGGGTGAGTTTAAAGGTGTATTATATATTTTCTTACAGATATTTTGTAAAATGTATTTTATTGTTTCACTATTATCCACCACTCCCATCCATAACCTCTGAGTTTTTCACATCAAATCAAGTTAAATCTTGCTTCCTTTACAATTCAGGTTGAAAATGGAAAAATCTTTCAAAATGGATTATACTTCATACTTTATAAACATGGACTTTTAAGTCTCATATTTTAAGATTAAAATTATAACATTATATTAAGTTCTATTTATAAAAAGTCTTTAGTCTGATTGTTAAAATGTTTTCAATGCATAAATTGTATTAATTTTATATCTTAATATATAAATACGCTGCTGTAAAAGTTATAAATATGTTTGTGATTATATACCACCCTAAAACTTTGAATTTAGTTTAACTTTTGAAGTATGATTTTATCCACCCAATTACAATACAGTTTTCTCCAGTTGTGATTAAAATTCTTTAAACTTTAAAAATATTAGATACAAAAGAATTAAATATATGTTCTTTATTACTTTCAACCCAGTCATTTTAGTTAAGCTATGTTATGAGTTTTGGTTATGTAGTCATAAAATAGAGACACATTTCACTGAGAAAGGTAATAAACCAAATCTGACACTTCGTTGAGTGACACATCAGTTTTAATTCCATAAAATCAGAAATATTGTTTGGGTAAAAATTATACAAGTTGTATAAAAGAATGCTGGAATATTTGTTTGAAAATTCACAAATGAAACATAACTAAATATGCAATCATTATAGAACTAATCCATATAAAAAATTAATGTTTTTCCAAGATTTAATATTAAACATATGAAAAGTAGGGAAATTTGGATGTTCCTATGATTATTCATTAACTCAAATGGCTATTGGAAAATTTTGTTATGCAGAATTGGTCCCCATATGGATTTTATAATTTCATTCAGTATCAAGATCTCCTATTTTATAGACTAAAATTTAAAATAAAATACAAATTAATAACATAATTGATCTACTAATATAAATGAAATCATAACTCTGATGATCACAATAAAGATTGTGACGGTCAGATTACTTGCAAAAAATAATCGTGATATTGATATAAACATTTTGTAAAAGTTAGGTTTCCAAGAGATTGAAAGATCTTTTTTATTCGATAAAAAGTCTGTAAACTACTCTTTTAATAATTTTTAACAAACATATTTTGTGGTACAATGAAAATATTGGAAAGAACCCCAATACCACAAAAATAATCAAAAATAACAAATAAAAACAAGTTACTTAAGATTAAGGGCTTAATCTTATGTAACTTCTTTTATTTGTTATTTTTGATTATTTTTCTGGAATTGGGGTTCTTTCCAATATTTTCATTGTAATATATTGTACTACTGTGCTCTTGATATTGTGTAATATTTTGTAATCCAAAACTATTTATTTCAATGTAAAATATTGAGGTTACCAGGATTTGTAGGCAGATATTTTTGCTACATTACCATTTGTTTGTTGTAGCAAACAATTAATATAATCTAATATGATTCATGTTGGCCATCTGGAAGAGGAGTATTACCACATGATAAAGCTAATTAACTTGAACAGCCTTGTCTCTGTTTGTCAGCATAATTGTCACCATAAACTTAACTGGGATTATTTCACAAAAGTACTACAGTAAAGATAACGCCAATGTCACCTACAAATACTCATATTAACTTCTCTGTAGTATTTCAATAATTCCATTTCAATATCATGAGTAAATAATGCCTCATCATTAATTATTTATAGCCTCATCAATAAATGCAATATACATTATTCAAAGGATATCTGAGTAGATGATGAATATATAGTAAGAACTATTGATAAATGATATAGCTAATATGTTTGTTTCCCGGCTAATTATGTATTAATCTAAATCCAATTTGCAAGTGTAAAATTCATACACTATTTCATTTTTGTTTGAGTGCTTGACATAATTATTGAATAAATAATAAGTCGGTTGAATATCAAGTCAAACCTTATTTCTTTATTGCGATGTTTGACCAATTTGTTTTCAGGCTTAATAAGGGCAACAAAATAAATGTCGAAACGTCGCAATAAATAAATATAAAATGATTAAATAAATATACTTTGACTCGATATTCAACCGGCTTATTATTTATTTATAAAATATTTGTTGTAATTTCTTCTTACTTCTTAAAAACAAAATAACCAGAAATAAATATATACTGAAAATGTATAATATTAATTTATTGGATCACCTTGATTCAAATTTTTAGAAATAAGTCTAGGTAAAAAAATTAAAAAGTTGGACAACCAAACATGGATAAATAAATGATTCCTCCGCCAAGAAAATTTAAGTAAATTTTAAAACTAAAAGGAGAATTAGAAAAATTGATGGATTTTTCTCAACATTTCAATACACCACAGTAATATGCTATAAGGGACAAGAAAAGGGCAATAATTATAATCAGGAGGAATATAAAAGCACAACAATTAAACAGCTGAGTTTTGTAAATGACCTTGCAACTCTTTCAAACTTTCAAAAATAGAACAACATCAAGAAAATAAATTTGAAGAGATAAAATAAGAAGAAGGTTGACAAATTCAAATACTGAAGTTTATAGATAACATAAATTTCAAGAAAAAAAACACGTCAATGACTAATTAGGTGGGAAAATGATTCGTGGGCATCTTACACCAAGCATTTCAAGCTATGTTAGTCTTAAAAACTTTATTGTATCAATATTTAAGAAGTTTTAAATTGCCTTAAATTGAACATGAAATATATCATGATAAAACAAACAAATTTTTTTTTTTTAAATCTGAGTAGGCTTAACATTTGAAGTTTAATTAAAGAAGAGATTTGTAAAACAAAACAACTATCCTTTCATGATCAAATACAGCAGACGAGTAATGATAAAATTATAATAGATTCTTTTTTTATTTCTTGAAGAAAACAAAATAATTAGTTTATACAGTTATACACTAATTATCCAGCAATGACATTTTGCAGTATAACAAATTCTAAAAGATATTTGGAATTATCTGAAGCTTCCAGGAAAGATTTAAAAAGATGATTAAAAAAGGGAAAATCTCCATAGGAATCAAATTATATCAGAATGGTCTAAAGTTGAATTCTGATACTTGCTATGCAGCTAAAGGATATTTTAAATAAGGAATAGGCCTACTACTCATACTCAACAAATATTTTGCCATTACAACAATTTTATCATGTCTAAAGGTAAATAAAACAGTCCAGTAGTAAGTCAAGAATCAATATTCATTATGAAAATGTTTCGATAGGTAGTTTGCCATTACGGACGTTTCAACAACTAACTTGAAATTCTTAATATACTCAACTTCATTTCTGTTAGGAAATTTTCTTTATATTTGAGTGCAGTTTTCTGCCTTCCCTAATGCTACAGTATTTTCCTCTGTTGATGTGTTTCAGAGTGACTCCATTTTCAAAACTTAAATCATACTATTTCCATTATTCTCAGCAATTTTAAAAATAGAATTCAGTTCTTTATATTCTTTTTTATTTAGCGGTATAGTGGGTGGTTTATTTAATTTATGTTCTAGTGAGTGATTCGATTTTGTCTTAATAACATTATCAGTGAATGTATCTTTTCTGAAAATTCCAAATTCTATTTTCCCTCTTTTCTTTTTAGTTTTAAATCTAGGAAATTTAAACTACAATTACTCTCTCATTCCAACGTGAATTTTAAATTATTTTGTATTTTGTTGATTTCTTTTAATATAGATTCTTCTTTATTTCCTTCAGGGTCTTCAACTATTAATTGTGAATCATTCACATACCTCATATATATATATATATATATATATATATATATATATATATATATATATATATATATATATATATATATATATTACACAACCGAATTTCTCTAATATTTTTGTTATTATTCAGTTCGATTTGTTTTGAAAATGAAGTCATTCAAACCCATCAATAGAGGAAAATACTGTAACGTTAGGAAAGGAAAAAAACTGTACTCAAATATATTTCAACAACTACTTTCATCTCCTTTTCAAGTATTCTCTAGTAATAACTGACATTTTTAACGCACCAAGGTCAATATCTATTTCTTTAATATCTTTCCAAACTAATGTCAATGGAAATACTGACATGATATTTATTTATTACAAAGTTGTCAAAAATATTACAAGACATAATGATATTGCCATAAATATTTTACCAGCAATTGAAGACCAACCTCAAAAAAAACTTAAACGGTATTACAGATAGAATTATTACTATATTTGTTGATTCCATCTTCACGTGAGCTACTAGTTTATAACTAAAAGCACTTGTGAATATGTTGTACTTGCCAATAGTAGCACTTACTTTTATAATTGTTGAGGACACCCTATTTTGGGACACGTATCCCGTCAACTCAGACCATAACTGTTATGTTACGATCTGAGTTGACAATGGGACACGTCTCTCGAAACGACCCTCCTCAAAAAATATAATAGTAAGTGTTACTATAGGCAAGTGTAACATATTTACAAGTGTTATATGACACTATGAAACTTGTATCAGCCCCAATTTTTATCACTATGAATTTATCTACCAATTGATCTCTTTCAAAAATCTTCGCCCTCAGTGAATCTTCCCTTGCAAAATACGTAGCTATGTTTCCAAAAGAATAATTTAACAAATAGAATTTGTATCCTATATATTTTTTGTTGCTGTATTGCTTTTATCATTATCAATTCTTATCTGTTTAGGGCTATATAAAGACAGTCTCCTGAAAACAGTGTCCTTAAAGACAGTCTCCTTTTAAGGAGACATTTTCCTTAAGGCTATTTTGCCTTAGTTGACAGTCTCCTTAAAAATAAGTTTCCAATGAATAAGAGAAAAAAAAGGAATGTTTATCTTAATTTTTGGATGACTAGTCAAAATTCGAAAATATGGGACTGAGTTTTTTTTAGAATGTTTTGGGTTTAGTGAAATGATTTTACTTTTATCATATTTTTGACACTCGCCAATAAGAATTTGTTCTTCCCAATTTGTCTTCTGACTTTTTTAAAAAATTTTTAAATCAAGCATGCTATATTGTACTTGTTTTTAAGGTAGTCACACTAGACACTAAACCAGGAGTCTAAATTTTATGAGCTCAAGGATAAAATTGTAAACTTTACAAATGAATGTAGTTATTATTTTATTAATAGGTTAATTTCCACATTTTTAGTAAAAAAGAGAGGGAAAAGCATGAAATAATATGTGTAGTCTATTGAACAAAGTCTTAAAAATTGTATTACTTAAAACTATTTTATAATCATGAAGGTGTAAAATTGAAAACGAATAATTATGTACCTACTTTTGCTGAAGGACACGCACACTGTAAGTTTATTTGAATTAATATGAAAGTGGAAAAATGAACAAAAATAAAGTTGTATCAACTTGTTCATTTTTTCAAATTAATAATATTTTGAAGAAGTTATAAATCCTTTGTTTTCTAAAATTTTTTAAATATTATTTTTCTAATTGCTTTTACAGGCATCAAACATTTGTACATCAGACTGCCAGTTGGAAACTTCTGCACTAGAAAAACTGTAGACACAAGACACAAATAATAAACCCATGATTACTTACTACTCTTCATTGGCAATAAAGTTCCATAATTGTGTAATATAGTTTACAGTGCTTTGTACACTATAAAAATATGCCCTTCTTAATGCAAATTCTATGGATAATAATAAAGAATTAAAACAGCAAAATTATATAAAAATTTAGAGAAACAAATATGTTGATCTATAGTTTTTACATGTAGTCTTTATCATGATTTTGGATATGTCAAGGTTAAGATATGCATTGTAATTCATGTTTATTTAAGCACTCAAATTAAATATTAAATAAATGAGGATACGGTTGATCATCGAGTCAAAGATATTTATTTTAATAATACAACGTGTACTAGTATTTTCTATAGGTAATTAAAAGCAATGTAATATTGTTTTCAGGCTAAATAAGAACAACAAACTAGATGCCGAAAGTTGCATTACTAAAATAAATATCTTTGACTCAATGATCAACCGTTTTCTCATTCATTTAAGATATGATTTATTTAAGGTAAAAACAGTTGATACTTAGTGATTCTGTACGAAAAATTATTAAGTAAAACTTATTTTTGTGTCACCATATTTATTAATTTGAGGCTTGTCTGCAATAATTAGATAAAGTTGAGAGATTTCTGTCTTTAGACAATGTCTAGATACAATCGACCAATTGTCTATGGACAATTGAGAGACAAAACCTTTGTTTATAGACATGCCTTTGCAACAAAGTTGCAGAACATTGATCTCCCATCTCACATGGGATACTATAACAATTCTTAGACAATTTATTAATCACTTAAATAATAGTTTATGACTATCCGAACTTTGAATTTAGTAAATTTGTTAAAACTTACTGAGACAGAACGTTTCCGATCGCTATGTGTCGATCTTCATCAGTGTATTCTGCATGGAGATGCTGGGTCAAGCGGTGACGGTTTTAAAGGTAGGTTTTCGATAGTATCAAAGAGTATGTGTGATTATGTTGACCCAACATCTCCAAGCAGAAGACACTGATGAAGATCGGCACATAGCGATCGAAAACGTTCTGTCTCAGTAAATTTTAACAAATTTACTAAATTCAAAGTTCTGATAGTCATAGACTACTGTTTAAGTGATTAATAAGATTCACCGAATGTAATGGACTATAAAATTCAAGAATCTTAGACAATGCTGTGCAACATTTTGTGAGAGTCATTGTTGCCAGTTATTATCAGTAAGTTGTGAGGAATACTTATCATTCAATTGCTTTTGTCACTTTTGCTCAAGTGTTGATTCTGACGGTTTTTATTATTTAAGTATATGGTCTATGCAAAATGTTTAGTTTTTCATTGAAGATTTTCACTGTGCAATTGTTTATGGGAAGTTACAAATCCCGATTATAAAAATCATGATAAAAAAAAGAAATACAATCAATGAACTGGTCAAAAAAATATGAAATATCGGTGGGGGATGTTGAACAAAATTCATAGCTTCAAAACTGCATTTCAGCAGGAACACAAAAAGTAAATGAAAAGAATATGGGACTCTCAAAGACTTCTTTGTTCAAACACTTACAATTTATACTTCAAGGATCACAATATAGAGGTATCAGAAGCACCAAATCTGATGAGGAAAAAGGAGTGATCAGGAAGCATAGAGAACTCTGTAAGTAGCTACTTTAAAAAAATGTTTAATTTAACTGGAAACTAAACTACAACCAAAACGAGGCCACTCTGCAAACATTTCAAGCCTCCGCCAATGTCTCCTCTTCCGCTTTATTATTCAAAATTATAACAGCACAAGCAGCGTTACCAACAAGATCAGCCGTGTCTAACAACTAACCAACAAGTTTATACACGCAACAAAGTCTCTAAAATGTTGTGATGAATGTATAGACATGTCTAGAGACAACCCTTCGACATATCTAGAGACAATCGCTTGACATTGTCTAGTAGTGGACAAGCCTTTAAAATGACAAATGTTTTACTTTGCATGGGTATTAAACTAAAAGTATAAATATATAAATTATAAAGGGTGTCTACCAAGACAATTATATAATATGGTAGGAAGGGAAAGAATAAAACAAATGTAGATTAGACTTTTACCATAGGTTGAAATATAACATAAATAAAGAAAATAGGACAAATTACTTAAAACATAAGAAGTAGGCCTTGCCTAACACATAAATATGTTGACCAAAGAAAATCTGATACAGGTTATTTTATTATCGTTTTATAAAAAGTTGTCTACTTAAATAAAACCTAATATTTTCAATTAGATCTAAGATATTCCTAATTTTTAAAATGATCTTAACTCCAAATTTAATATGATTAAAAATTGTAAGATGTTATTTTCTAAAGAGATTCCTAAAAATTTTCAATCCTAAACCTCCCTAAGTACAGAAATTCTACATTAAACAAATGCAGTATTTTTAATAGACCTGTTGTCATACTCATCAATGCTATGTCTTAAATATTTTTCAGTAATTTCTATATTTTCATTTAAACTCGCCTTTGTATTTCAATTTTTGCATGACTAAAATTCTATTCCGAATATTCTATTACAGAATACATGGTTTAATTTTGTAAGCTAAAAGAATAGAATTGAACTGTCTATTCCTGCTTGTTTTTATTGTTCAAGACACGAATTTCTCTGGTTTCATTTTATTTCATATTTAATTTTCTTGCAGATAACAATTTTTTAAAATATGGATTGTGTTCAAGAACTATGGTATCTATAGGTGTAGTTTTTTTCATATCTTTGAATAATATACATACAGTGCAACCTTGAGAAGTTGGACCTGAGAATAAGTAGTGGTGACAATTTTAAATTATCAAATATTTTGACTAAACAAGATTAAAGTTAACTAAAATTGTTGATTTTGAGTTGTAGATGTCACTGAACTTGAACTGAATCTAATTTTGACACTAGGCTATACTAGTTAACTTTGGTGCTACAGGTTAACTGAGTAAACTATAACTTTCGGAGGTCTGCAAAGCTAAAACTTTTAATTTTAGAGGGTTAATTGATTAAAATCTTTAAAGTTCAGTTTATTAAGAGTTTTACTTTAAAATGTTAAAATTTTTCAGGGGATATTATTACTAAGTGTTATGAGAGGTCATGGTTATTAGAGGTTATGAAGGGATTGAAAATAAACTTGATTTATCTAGGGATTGTGGTTTGTGAGGTTTCAGTGGTCATAGTTTTGTAGTAATTCAAACTTATTTATTTCTGTACTAGCTACAGCAATAATTGCCTTACAGTATTATTTTCATTAAACATAGGCAAGTGTGTTTAGAGCTGGCCTTCCATACTGCCACTATCTTCTGCTTGTTTTAACATTAGATCTATGTGATTCTTTCATGTGTTTTTAGAATTAAATGCCACTTCAAGGTACTTCGGTTTGTGAGAATTCTGGTCAGATGCACTTCTAACGGTCATAGAGTAGATTGATCATTAAATGATCTGATATTATTTGATCCTAAATGAAATTGTAAGATTGAATAAATCTCTGTTCACAACATCTTCTATTGCAGACAAGTATTTTGATCTAGGGCAATTGTCTAGATAACTAGGTCATCAGCATTCAATAAACAATTAACTTGAATTACATTTTCAACTTAATGTAACCTCATCCATATATATAATTTCGTAAGTCAAATTTTGAGAGAAAAAATGTGGGAGCATCGAAGGTTGTACAGAGCTGGGGGATGGCTCACATTAAAGGTATTGACATTAAGAAGAAGGGAAATATATATATTTTTCTCAATGTACAACATTTATGGGGTTTTGAGGAACTTAAAATTACACAAAAATCTCAATAAGAAATACACTGCAATGAAAATCAGCTGAGTATGATTTTCAAATATTTCAGCTGAGAAACAGATGTACAAATATTATATTAAAAATAGCTGAGTACAAAATTTTAACAGTATTAAAGATTAATTAGAAATATGAACTTGGGATCAGGTTTAGTTAATGGAGTATGTCTTATAGTACTAGATATGTTTGACAAGTGTATTAAATTAGAAATAATCACAGGTTCTGGAAAACACATTTTTACCAAGAATTAAATTATTATCAACAGGTCCTAAGATGCCATTTCAAATGAAAAGGAACCAAATTCCTTAGACTAAGACTTGAATTTTCCATAACTGTAAATAACGCTCAGGGTCAAACATTCCTAAGAGCAGGGCTTCAATTGACCAAAGCTATTTTTACATAGGGTCAACTTTATGTAGCACTAGGTCAAGTTAAATCTCAAGATGGATTAAAGCTGCATATTGAAAATAGGATTGGTTAAAAAATCAAATTGAAAACCCATTTACAAAAAATATGGTCTATAAGGAAATTTTGTTATGAAAAACTTGAATTATATTACATTTAATTTGTATTAAAAAATAAAATTATGACACAAAAGTTTAAAATTTGTTTCAATAAGAATAGGGGTATTTGCCCCTACAAGCCCCTAGTTCATATAGATAGGTAGTGTACAGATTATAGTTTCTTCTTGAAACAATCCGATCTGCAGTTATGTTACTTCTTCATACTGAATGGAGAAGTAACATTCAGCAACAATAGATTTGTTTAGTTTTTTCATTATCATAGATTCTCACACACGGTCATTTTAAGAAATAATTTGTTCTTCCATACTGAATAATATGATGTTTTCGAGCAATAGAAAATGTAATAATGCTTTCTCAGTTAAATGAATATTTCAAAAAAAATCCTTGAATATTTCAAGAAAAATGAATATTCTAGTAAACAAAGAGCTACTGGTAGTCCACCTTTATTGATGAGCCAGGTGACTTGCAGAAGGAATTCAAACTGGCTTAGCTCTTCACGGCAGAAGGGGTCAAAACCTACAATAATCAATGATATGTTGGAATGGGTTGTATGAGAACCGCTGAACTAAACTGAAGAAAGAGCACCAGAACATCAGGCACTAGAAAAATAAAAAGGGCAAGTGACTGAAACCCGGAAATGAAAATTGTCAAGGAAGGAACAATCTTCCTTAAAATTAAGTATTTGTTATTGCAAATAAAATTTTGTAATGCTTTCAATTTTGTAATTTCTGTGTATCAAGTATTGAATAAATAACAAATCTTTTACAAGAAAGCAAATTGTTTCCTAGTTGACCTGATAAAACAAAAACCAGCTTATGTGTCAGAAAATAGGCTCTATATTTCTAGAAACCAGTTTGGTAGGTATTTACAATTCCTTTTTGTCTTTTAAAATATTAAAGGAATCAAAAGTACAAGCTTTTTTTCATCTGTAGGATGATTATTAATACTGGTATAATGATGGCTTTTCTTCACATGCATAGTATTACACCCAGACTGTCTATTTCACATGCTTAGTAATCCCAGACAGTATCACATGTACTTAATGTATGCCCCATGCTTCAAAACAATTTAAATAACACAAATCAATGAATTTACGTTGATTAAAACATTAACAAGAACAAACAAAACTGAGACACTAAATAAATGATCAACTGTGAAAAAAACATTGGACATATTAAAAAGAATACAACTACTGGTAAAAATGCTGAGGAAATATATAATGAAAATAATAACATACATAGAAAAATAGACGAGACAAAAAACATGTTAAATGTAAAAAGCAAAGGAGAGATCAGACTTTATTATTCAACTAATAAAGAAACAGATCCAAATACAAAACATAACTTACTTTTTAAATTGAACCCCAGTTAGAAAAAACAGAAACCTGTCATAAACTTAATTTGTTCATAAATATAAACATTAAAACACAATTATGTCCATGAGTTTAGAACTTGATGAATTACTCCAAAGAAGAACAAGCTTCATAATTGGCATTAAAGTTTTAGTGTGTTAGTAATAACACAGAAATAAAAATTGAAGATATCATAAAACCTGATAATCTCTTATGGTACAATAACACTAATCACAAAAGACATTAAACAAATAAGCATGTGTAATGTAGATAAAAGCCTTTAATATGTGAAACCTCATTTAATAATGGGTGCACATTTGAGAAATAATACTTATTAATCCTTCAGCAGAAGAAAGTCATAGACAGATGTAAGAAATGTGACTGAATGAGAGCACTCAAAATCAGACAGAAAATCTCCATGACAAACATAAAATCTCCAACCAATAGTAATTACAGAATATTAGGTAAATGCCATGAAAACAAAAATTTGTGAAGACTAGTAATTCAGAGTTTCAATATTAGGATAACAGTTATGTAGTTAAGGATAACACTAAATGCACCCACTAGAAAATCACAGTTTCAAATTTGGGTTAACATTTATATAGTTAGGGACAACAATAAACGCAGCCTCTTACTGCGCAACTCTAACTATACTTCGATCCAATACAGAATAAGACATGGCCTTCAGCCCCCTGGAGTTTTGTTGCCAGACCCCATTTATTTTCTGGGTTTTGGATATGACAATGCCAGATCTCATTCTGTCAATTTGATCCAAAATCTGTTTATCAGATCTTTTGAATGGGAACAGAATGACAATGCACCACACAGTATGAAATCAAGCTGAGTGATATTCACTTGTTCTGCCACCTAAAGTAGTTTCTTAGTGGCAAGCACTTGCTACAGATAATGAGGTCCAAGAAGAAGGAAGTCTGGTTATCCTCATAGGCTCCAGATTTCTTTGAATTTGGCAAATGCTTAGAAACTCTATTTTTGCTTAAACAAGCAATAATTGAAACTATGTAAAAATTAGAGAAAGATATAGGTAATTGAATTTTAAAAACAATTTTGTTTAAAGTCATGGTAGTTTATTACTTTCTAAAAAAACCATGCACTGCTATTGTGATATGAAATTCAAGAAAACCCTGTAGCCACTGTTATTAACTGGCATTTTGGATCATTAAATAAATAATTATTGGAAGAAGGATCTTTCATTACTGTTGACAAGATAGATTTAAATATCACGTAACATTGTTTCATTTAATAGGTGAGTCACAATCGTATATATTCATATGTTAAACCCATTTAAAAATATTTATTTTTATAAATAGAAAATTGCCATGCAGACAAAAAATAAATCTCAGTACAACCATAACTTTTTTAAAAACCTTATTTAAAGTTAAAATTTGTATGGCAAGTGGCATTCATTACAAGTGAAATATTTAAGAATTAAGTAATTCATTAGAGCAGCATTATGTCTTCTAGAGTATCATTTTTACAGAATGTTTTCTCAACTCCCTTATTTGAATCATTTTAAAATTTTGTTGTTTATTTTATTTAATCACATTATTTGAACAAACAAATAATATTTCATGATTCTGCCAAAGGATTTTACAATTTTGTAATGTTATATTAATTTATTCTAATTACTTACACAGATGATAATAGCACCAATTTATAGTAAATGTATTTAGTCTTAATCTAGTAAGAAGCTTAATGTGATTTCTACTGGACACTAATTATAATGAATATAATAATATCAATAAGTTACCCTACCTGATGTAAATTTATTCCTAAACCATCTGCAGCATGGCGGACCCTTCTTTAAATGAAGAATAAATATTCTAGCATTGAAGTTACAAGTAAGACTATTGTAAACAAACAATATGTTAGAAAAATATGGAAAAGACTAAAATTGAGAGTTGGTTATAACCTATGAGTGAGATGGTCTTGAATTTTTCCATTTTGACTAACTTGGAGATCAGTTACTGAGGAGACGCTGAACTATATTAAGACGGCTATCTTACTGAAAATATATGCAGTGTTTATAAAATTACGAAGTTCCAATTTTGAAATTTGACTATGTCTACTTTTTTCTGATTTTTGTACTTTATTTACCTATATTTGTTCTACTTTATCATTGCTGGAATTATCAACTTTGGAATATTTCATAGCAAAATTCCATGCTATAAAAACAATAATTAAAGGTGTTTGCCCACTTCCACTTCCTCTTTATGAAGAATAATTTAACCAGTTAAGTGGCAACACTTTGAGTGTTGTATTATAGATTAACTTCCAATTGATAATGCTATAAAGCAGTTTTTTTTTGAAAAATGATGAAATGTTCTTAGTTGTATACAATAATAAAGCAAAGATTCTTATTCTAAATCCTCTGTATATCTACAAAACATTAAATTATTTGGTTATGTGATGTGTTCTGCTTTCCTTTTTCTTGAACCTTGGTATTTATTTCACTCCATGTAATATGAGAAAGAAAAGGAGAAAATAGGTTTACTCTCCATTTATATTTACTAACTACCTGAATATTTTCTTCTATGTAATAAAAAAATCATGTTTACTAAAAAAAAAGATTATAATTGTAACTATTCATTAATCTCCATTAACAAGGAAAACTACTTTTTTTCAAAAAGTCATATTTCATAAACCTTTAACCTACCTTTACATACAAGAAAGGCATTATTAATAGCATGAAAGTTATTTGGTTGTCATAGTAAAATTTTGTCATTTAGAATTGCATTAAATATTTTTTTATAGTTATTATGGATATTTTCTTATGAAGAATCAAAAGTTATGATGTATGAAAATAATAGTTTTTGAAAAAATTAAGTGTTACCTGTAGTAGTGTTGTAATTATTACATATTTTATATTTAATCACTTTAACAATAGTTTGTGACTATCCGAACTTTAGATTTTGTAAATTTGTGAAAACTTACTGAGACAGAACGTTTCCGATCTTCATCAGTGTCTTCTGCTTGGAGATGTCGGGTCAAGCAATGATGGTTTTAAAAGCAGGTTTTTTATATTATCAAAGAGTATGTGTGATTTCTATTGTGTTTGTTCATTTAATATGTTTGTAATTTGTGGTTTTGCGTGTCTGTAGATTTCATATTGTTCTAGTGTGTTGAGATGTGATCCTTTTTTGTTGATGTGTAGGATTTCTAGGTTGTGATAAATGTCTGTGTATTTGTGTCCTGTTTCTTTTATGTGATTGTAAAATGCTGAGTTGGTGTTCTGTTTGTGTTCTTCAACTCTTTGTTTAAAGCTGAGACCTGTTTGTCCAATATAGAATTTGTTACATTTGTCGCAGTTTAGTTTGTAAACGCCTGGTGCTTGTAGATTATCTTTGTTATTGGTGTTATGTTGTATTTTGTATTGTAACTTGTTATTAGTTTTGCATGCTGTTTTGTATCCTATTTTTTAAAATTTGCGGGCCATATTAATTGTTGTTTTCTTTATGTATGGTAATGTGATGTATTTGTTTTCCCTGTATGTATTGCTAATTTTAGTGTTTTTTTGTATTTTGTAGCATAGTTTGTCTATTATTGTGGTGTTGTACCCATTTGTGTATGCTAAATAATTAATGGTGTCTAGTTCTTTGTTTATGTGCTGTGGTCATTGGAACTTCTCTAAGTCTATGGAGCAAGGATCTGAGGGCAGCAAGTTTGTGTTGGATAGGGTGATTTGAGGTGTTGTGGATAAGTGTGTCTGTCATTATGGGTTTCCTGTAAATGTTGACGCTATGTTTTTGTGTGTGGCTTTTTGTTATGGTTAGGTCGAGGAAGTTTAGGGATCGGTTGGTTTCAATCTCTGAGGTGAAGTGGAGTTTTGGGTGTATTTTGTTAGTGTAGGTGAGGAGTTTTTCTTATTGTCGGGTATTGCCTCTGTATAGTGTTATGATATCATCAACGTATCTGTGTCAGTAAAGGATTTTGTATTCATGTGTATTGTTTGTAAAAACATATTAAACAAACACAATACAAATCACACATACTCTTTGATACTATCGAAAACCTGCCTTTAAAAACTGTCACAGCTTGACCCAACATCTCCATGCAGAATACACTGATGAAGATCGACACATAGCGATCGGAAACGTTCTGTCTCAGTAAGTTTTAACAAATTTACAAAATCTAAAGTCATAGACTATTGTTAAAGTGATTAATTAAGATTCACAGAACGTAATGGACTACAAAATTCAAGAATTCTTTTAAATTGCTGGATTTCAGATATACCAGTTTATAACATGTAATAAATACTACCATTAAAATACAGTTGTAACTAGATTTTTACATTTATTATAACTCTGTATTAACCTAAAATGTTTTACCATACTGAAATTTTATTAATTTAAAAGGTTTTCCTGTAGAGGAGAAACAAAAGATAGTAAAGTTATAATAATAATAATTATTATTATTTTATTTCCAAAATGATTTTTAGTGTTTCCTTTTATGACTATTTATAAGAATTAATAATACATGCAAATAATTTGGGACAATATTTTTGTATTTAATTATATACAAAATTTGTAAGTTTTATTATAGAAAAAGAGCAATGAAAATGTGTTTAGACACATTACAACATAGACCAATGAAGCATACTCAATATATATAAAATACTATGATAATGCTTTCCCAAATCCATGTATTTCCTTATTTCATCTTAATTTTAAACAATGCATGTATTCAATTAATTTTTAGAAAAAACAAGCACTTTGACTAAACTATTTTTGACACAGAAAATATGGACCCCTGAGTTTAAACTTTAACTACAAGTGAACCATTTGTCCTAGAATAAAACTATTCACACCATCAATTACCGTGTTTAATTCTGCGTTTATGTATATAACCAAAACAACTTTTGCATGTTTCGTGTTAAACTTAGCTAAAGATGTAATGAAAAGTACGGTTTTATCACATTTTGTTACTAAACAATTATAAGTGTTTATAAACTTGCCTATAGTAGCACTTACTTATATTTGTTGAGGACGGACGTTTCGGGAGATGTGTCCCATTGTCAACTCCTGAGTTACGGTCTGAGTTGACAATGGGACACATCTCCGAAACAGCTGTCCTCAACAAATATAAGTAAGTGCTACGATAGGCAAGTTTATAAACACTTATAATTGTTTAGTGAAAACTAGTAGCTCATGTGAAGATGGAATCAACAAATATACACATTTTGTTATTAAAGTTCAAATTTAAAGCATATCTGCATTAAAACCACTAGTCCAATATTTTTGAAATTTTTTTACCATATTATATAACACATTAATAATCTAAAAATGGAATTTGAAAATTTTATCTCATTTATTACGGAATTTGCTATAGATTTAGTGCAGCTACTTTATCTCACAGCTCCTTTGTCCGATTGCACTGGTTTTTAGCTTGCTTTAAGAATAAAATCTCAACATATAAAATTTATATATGATTTCAAATTTGTTCCGTTATTGATTTTTATTTGACGCAGTCCGCCCGTGAGCCCTCGGGGAGGCCCTCTCAGACCAACTCTGTTTAAAGTAAGATTTGAATAAATGAAACATTTCCCATTACCTTTTTTCATGAAGGCTTTGAACCTCCAATGGCAGCTTTTTTGAAAATGCTTTTGGTTTTTTGTTTTTTAAAGAAATATTTTCGATATTTTGTTTATGTACATAATCTATAAATATATATATATCTACAATTCTTTTTCGGAATTTTGTCATAAAGACAGCCGTTTTCTCAGTAGTGGTCTTCTATTTTCTTAGCAATGTCTAACACATTCTAGCATATCCAACACGGGAAATGTTTCTTAGATTCAAATCTAACTTTATCTGATAAAGTAGCTGTACTAAATCTACAGCAACTTCCATAATAAATGAGATAAAATTTTCAAATTCCATTTTTAGATTATGAATTCATATAATATGGTATAAAAATTTCACAAATATTGGACTAGTGGTTTTAATACAGATATCGTTTAAAGTTGAACTTCAATAAAAAAGTATAATAAAACTGTACTTTTTTTCATTTTATCTTAAGCTAAGTTTAACAAAAAAAACGTGCTAAATTTGTTTTGGTTATATACATAAATGGAGAATTAAACATGTTAATTAAAGGGTGAATAGTTTTATTCTAGGACTAATGGTTCGCTTGTAGTTAAAGCTCAAACTTAGGGGTCCATAATTTCTCCGTCAACAGTGTCTAATTTTTAGACTGAATTAGCACTTCAAAGGAGTATATCATTAATTGATATGTAATTTGGTATCCTTAAAAAATGTTTGCATATACCAGTACACTTGTGATGCATTTGAAGTTGTTGAAATAAGCAGCATCTCAAAATCCCTCTCTATCTGAAAATTCAGCATCACTTCATAACAGGAAACACCATGACTGTTCCTACCATACACTACATTTTATTGATGTTTAAAATGTGTTTACATTGAAGGTATCTTCAATTTCCCAGACATCAATATCAGAGAAAATTTTGGAACTCCTAGATTTCTCATTTAAAAAGGACATGTAAGGATGTTCCGGAATGAAAGACTTTTATAAAAATTATTTAAAGTTGTTTATTATTATTTAGGCTGCAATATACATTTATTTTTAGAGAAAGAAACATTTCCCATCATTGGAATACTGTGATAACTACTGCACAGTTGTGTCAACAGCCAAAATGACTGCACTGTTCAGTTACTGACAATTTTTATAAATATTTAAAAACTATTTTAAGATGACATTAATAATTTTTGAATGATTTTATTGTTTTAGAAAGTTTTTCTCATCTGTTTATCTTTGTTCCCATCAACAGTGTACTCATTTCTTGTTATCTTTTCCTTTTTTCATATTTTTATTTTTAAATTTATTTATATTTTAACTTTAAAGAATGATTACTTGCTAAACTTATAATTGAAGTACAATTATAAAAAAAATTGTATAACATTTAATGAGCGTTAACTTTCTTAATTGCATTAGACGATCTTTATCAGTGTCTTACTTCACCTTTGAGATATTGACTAAAGTTGTCAAGTGCTGTCAAAAATATTATGTCAGTAAATTTTCATAAATTTACTTTATTTATAAGTTTGACAACTCATTATACTACTCAGATCAAATATAGAAATTTTTAGATCATAATAAAAAAAAATTCACAAAAGAAGTTTACTTTAGGTCAAATGGGCTAAGTGCTGTCCTTCGAGTTAGTCAATCCGGTCCATGGTATGGTTTTGAGTAACCCCTAATGCACATAGGATAAAATATATTTTCTACATAATAGGGATTTCCATCTCACTGCATTCTAAGTATAATGTTATCATATCTATTAACTAAGTTTGCACTCATTCCTACGTAGGTGTTGTTCCGTAGTAGATGTCGTTATAGTTGCTTGACTAGGTTTAGAACAAATTGGGTGCTGTCTTCAAAGTTAGTTGTTTGGACAATCACAAGGTCAGTGTCAAGTCACCTCTGTGGCTGTGGGTCTGGCTTGTATTTTTATACTTTTGCTTAGTTGATAGTATATTTTAATATTTTTTATTGTTACAATGCCAAGTAAAAAACATAAAGTTGATTCAAAATGTTGTTTTTAAAGATGAGAGGACTTGGAAATAAGTTTTCATGCATATTAAGGATAAACCTGTGTGCCTCATTTTCAATGATGCTGTAACCATATTCAAAGATCTCAATTTCTCACGACATTCATGACAAAACATAACAACACCACTTATGGAAATATAACCGAAGAATGAAAGCAAAAATCAGGGACTCTACATAAAACAAACTATCGAGTCAGCAAAATTTTTAAAAAAACAAAGTTCTTCTAAAAAGTTAGCTACATATCACAATTACGTTGTAGCATACAATATCGCAAAAAGTAAAAAAAACATTTTTTGATAGTAAAGCTTGTATGCTCAAAGTATATGACAAAGAATTTAAACAACTAGTTTCTCTTGAAAAACCATTACTTCTAGAATTGAAGTAAATGTTAAGCAGTTTGTCTCACAACTGGAGTCAAACATAAGCAATTTTAAATTCTGTTCTTCGGCGATGAATGAAAATACAGAGATAATTGACACAACTCAGTTTCTTATATTTATAAGAGGTATTGATGACAACTTTTGTGTTACTGAAGAATTAGCTTATGTGTGCTCAATAAAGGGGATGGCAAAAGGATCAGACATTTTCCAAGAATTTCAACAAACTATCATATCTTTGAAAGTACCTTTGACCAATATTTGTAAAATTACTACTGATGAAGCACCAAATATGACAGGGTTGAAATCTGGTATAGTAGGCATATTAAAGGAATCATTTCTTGAGAATAAGATTGTATTTCTTCATTGTGTCATACATCAAGTAACTCTGTGTAAATATGCTTTAGACATAAAACATGTAATTGATTTTGTTATTAAGCTTATTATTAGCATATGATCACAAACACTCAATCAAAGACATTTCAAGAATTTTTTGACTCATTGCACTCTGAATATTCTGATGTACTTTAAGTTCACTAAAGTAAGATGGCTAAGTGAAGGGCGGGTTTTTGAACGAGTTTGGGTTTTAAAGCAAAAATAATTTCTTTCATGGAAGAAAAAGGAATGGACGACTGTGAACATTCGAAAGATTTTGTATGGCTTTTAGACTTTGCATTATTTTACAGATGTTTTCAATCACACTAATAAATCAAACCTTTAACTCCACAGAAGAGACCAATTAATTTATGATATTTAAGGTCATACCATGAGTTTCAAAATGGAATTTAATCTATTTTCCAAACAAATAGTCACGAAAAGACGGATTGTTTAATAGCCTAGTCATATTCCAAGACTAAAAACTATTGCAGTTTGGGAAGTCACATTCAAGAGCTAAGAAAACCGTGTGAAATCTCTTCATGAAGAATTTGAACGAAGATTCCAAGACTACAAAGTTATCAAACAGGACATGGACATTTTTAGCATGTCATTTAATATGGATTGTGAATCTGTCAAACCAATTAGCTTGAACTAATTGAGTTGCAATGTAACACTGAATTGAAGTAACTATTTGTCAATGTTTCTAAAATTTAGTTCTACAAAGCAACCCCTGAAATCTCATGCCCAGAAGATAATTACCATGTTTCCATCTTTCTACATCGGTGAACAGGTGTTTTCTACGATGAAGCTTCATATAAAACAGCATTAAAAACTATTAAACTAACCACAATTCACCTTCACTATACTGCGAATCAGCTCATTCCAGTTCCATATACTTCCATCTGTTACATATGCCTTCATAAATTTCTAGAGAATAATCAATTTTTGTAAAATCTTTTCTAAGTTTTTTACCATTATAGCAAGTTGTGTGACATAAAAATAAATAAATAAAGTTTATCACTTATACAAATTAGTTTTGTTTATTTTTTTTTTACCTGCCTAGGTAATTTTTTAATTTATCTGCCCTTTTCCTTCAAAAGTTTGTTTATCACTGGTTTACTGTCCGATTCAAAATTATGGAGCCCTGAGTTTAAAGTGTCATGGAATGTAAACAAAAAAATATATCAATATGAGAGTTACACTGAAATTTTTGTAATTTAATTGGGCGTTTAGGCATGAGAAAAATATTTGTTTCTAACTATTACTTCCTATTTATTTTTTAGTTGGAATAAAAAAGGTACCGGTTTTTGAGTGCTTTTCAACCAAGCCGTAACTTTAAAAAATCATAAGTCAACAATTTGAACTCCGATCGAAACTAAATTTTAACACAATATAGCTACAAGGGTTCTTTAATTTTTCATATAATTTTATGTTGTTAGAAAAAAAAGTTATCAAATTTCCAAGACAACATTTTCTCTTGATGGAACAGACGGAAATATTTGACTTTTCTAGCGTTATGTAGATTTTACAGTAACTAACTTGGATATGTTATGTGGTAAACTACAACGAAACAGGTTTAATTTATACGACGATTTATTTGAAGAGGAATCTCAATTTACCGAGGGTGGCTCCTTCTTGACAGGACTCGCTTAGCGTTCGGCAGGCAGAGGTGTGGTGTTGCCACGATGACACGGCCAGCGATCACTGGACAAGGCCGCCCGCTATTAACGTAGGTTTTGTTAGCCTTTTTATTTCATATTTTTATCATCTTCCATTACCTTTTCTCATGAGGGCATTGGACCTCCAACGGCAGGTTTAAAAATGGTACAGTATTTACAAATATTTCCAACAAAGTAATTTAACTTTACTATATACAGTTACCTAACAACTTTACTTATATAAGTTTCATCTTCTGATTCGTCTTATTTTTAATATTTACAAAATAGTTGTATATTATACAGTTTCTTATGTTTCATCTGCTGACTCGTCTTATCTTTCATATTTACAAAATAGTTAAATAATATACAATATCTTAAATTTCATCTGCTGAAACGTCTTGTCTGTAATATTTACAAAATAGTTGAATAATATACAGTTTCTTGATTTATATCATTAATCAAAATGTCTCATCATCAGCTGACTCGTCATATTCTGAAGATTCAGATGTCTCTCCTAGATTTATTACAAGTGGTTCGGCTGTAGGAATATCGTCATTTAAGTTGAATTTTTCCCAGTAATGTTTTTCAATGTTTTCGGCTTGTGATATACACTTTTTTCACAACTCAGGGGTCACAGAACATAAAGCTTCTTGACAGAGAGTGTTCATCACGTCCATACCTCTTCCTTTCTCCATAGCGTTCGACATATTAACTGTAGCAACGTTGTTCTTGACGTATGTCCAAATTAATTCGATTGGGTTTAACTCGCAATGCGCAACAGGTAGCCAAACCAGTTGGACGTCAGGTCGATGTTGTTGTACTAAGATTTTCAGTCTCTTTACCGGTGTTTGGAAGTAGGGCCTGGATAAGACAATCAATTTGGCTTTTGTTAGTTGATCATGAGATGTAACATGCTCTGGTAATGCAATGTTCTTTTCTTGAATCCAGGATACTATTTCATTTTTTCTCCACCTCATACTAGGATTTTTGGTGGACTTATCAATCATAGTATGGTATGGGGCTTGATCGATCACAATTGCAGATTTATTTGGTAAGAGACTAACGACTTTTTCAAACCATTCTTTGTAGTGTTTCAAATTCATTTCGTTATGCTAGTCACCTGTACCTTTTTTTCAAACAAAAAAGAGCTCAGCGCCAGTTAAAAACCCATCTTCACTTCCGACGTGTAATATGATTACTCTCTTCCCAGCACAGGATGGGGTTTTAAATCCCCCACGCCATCCATATATCTCTTGTATATGTCCTCGATATTGATCGTAATTAGTATAACTATTTTGAAGAGATTCTATGATATTTTCTTGCCAGCCGTGGGTCTTCGTGTGGTTTTGTCCGCACCAAGTCTCATCTGTAAAAAACAACTTGTAACCTTGGAAACGAAGTTCTTTCATTTTCCTAAAATAGGTATGACGTGATGCAGCAATGGTGACCGACTCCATCAATACAGGCTTTCTGTTTAGTTTTTTAAAACGGAATTCAATTTTCTTGACGATTCGGAGAAGAGTTGATTTTGACATCTCTGGAAAATTGGTTATGTTTTCAACAAGTTTTTGTCGAAGGCATTCTATTGTTGGAAATATTTTTTTCAGGTAAAAGTCGTGGATACTTCGCCTTATTATTCCATATGTGAAGTCATCCAGCTTAATTGAAAGTCGTCCTGGTCCAGATGTACACATCTTCTTACGTCATGAGCCGGGAGAAACACAATCTGAGTTTTCTTTTAGAGAAGCGCTAATCCTCTTCACCGTTGACTTTGATATTCCCAAACACGTTGACACCTTTTCATACACTGGGTAACGTTTATCGCCTACCTGTTCCCCCTTCCAACCTAAAAAAACAAATTGCACTTAAGATCATCGCAGTCTCGCCTTCAGATATAGGAGATCTTGGAGACATGGTGTAAAGTTAACGCTCGCACATACAACACTAACGACAGAATGAGCGATATTGAACCAGTTCCCTTTTTCTATAGTCGTTGGCCTGTACTCAGAATAAAGGAATTTACCTATCATGGTGGCAATGACCAGTGAGTAATATATCCAAGGGTTCCAATGAGTCACACTGTGGAAATATTTCAATCCTAGTTGGAATTCCCGGGCGATTGGCCGCGTCATCGTGACAACACCGCACCCCTGACTGCCGAGCGCTAAGCGAGTCCCGTCAAGAAGGAGCCGCCCTCGGTAAATCGAGATTCCTCTTCAAATAAGTCGTCGTATAAATTAAACCTGTTTCGTTGTAGTTTACCACATAACATATCCAAGCTAGTTACTGTAAAATCTACATAACGCTAGAAAAGTCAAATTTTTCCGTCTGTTCCATCAAGAGAAAATGTTATCTTGGAAATTTGATAACAACTTTTTTTTCTAACAACATAAAATTATATGAAAAATTAAAGAACCCTTGTGGCTATATTGTGTTAAAATTTGGTTTCGATTGGAGTTCAAATTGTTGACTTATTTTTTAAAGTTACGGCTTGGTTGAAAAGCACACAAAAACCGGTACTTTTTTTATTCCAACTAAAAAAAAAATAGGAAGTAATAGTTAGAAACAAATATTTTTTACAGGCCTAAACACCCAATTAAATTACAAAAATTTCAATGTAACTCTCATATTTTTTTTTGTTTACATTCCATGACACTTTAAACTCAGGGGTCCATAATTTTGAATCGCAGGGGTCCATAATTTTTAATCGGACAATAGGTGGTGACACGTCCACAGGTCAATCTCATCAACATAAAATGTTGTTTATATCTCTATTAGATATCATTTACAAAAAAATACTTTCTATTGTTTTAGTAACTCCTAAAACAGTAAAACGCTTTAAATGATGTATAATTTCTTCCTTTAAAACCATTAAACAATATGATGCTTGTCTTAAATTACTTCTAATTTATGGTAGTGGTATTTTTTTTAAACTCTACCAAGACCAGAAATAAGTAGAGGGGACATGGGTATTCTCACATCAAAGCACCGACAAAGCCGGGTTCACTATCTTGGTGAGGGATCTGGCAGGGAAAATAAGACTTGGCTACCGACTAAGTTTAATAGTTTGCACTTCTCTCTATCAATGTTTTCAACCTGTCACCATTGTCAAAAAATAACATTTGGTTTCATAGTAATATATAATAAAGGGATTATGATGGTGAATAAAATTTAATTTTATTTAATAGTTCTCTTATCTTAAAATGACATTAAATTAAAACCTCTCTAAGTAGAATTACAGTTTGACACAAAAAAGTCAGTCTGTGAAGCTTTTTTTAAATATTGGTCAGGTAGATGATGTCAGCAGGAAAAAAAGAGGTATGATTACAAATTTTATTTCTTTTAAAAAAATATTTTGTAACGACCGCTAGTTTGGTTGTGGCACTGGTGTACTTTAGCGCAAACATTAGGTGTTATTAAAACAAATAAAAACATAAACAAAACTCACAAATCAATTATCATTTATTTACTCATACGCGTTTCAACTACAAAGTCATCATCATCAGTGAATGTTACTACTATAAACTCTAACTTACAACTAGAGTGAAAGTAAGGTTACACTTCCATATTTATACAGTAGAAGTTGCCACGCCCACTTGTCAAAACAACAGTTACTAACCCTTTAGGTGTTATTGTCCAAAACTATGACTTACTAACGCAAACTAGTAACCATACTGGGTGCTGGGAGGTTAATCATGTTAAGTTTAGTAGTCTATTGAATCTGTACAAGTTATCTTAATTAATCTTCCTTATAAAATGTACATAATGAAGAACAAATGACAGAATTACTTTCCCAGTTTTGGCCTCCTGTAAAAATATGTTCACTTATCTGACAACTACTGTTGCCAAATTGACCAGTTAAATGATAATTTCAACATTATACAAAGATACCATAAGTATACAATAATACAAAATGAGAACATTTTTAGAAGTAAATTTATATTTTACAATAAATATTAACATTTATTACCATAAAACAATAATTACCATATTGACAGTAAAATATAACTGACATTCAAATTGAACGATGAGAAAAAAAATCTTTCTAAACTACTTGTTACAGCTACTATACTGTACAAATTACAATCAAATCACCGAAACAAAATAAAATTGATTATTAATACAATTTAATGAAAATATATTATATACATTACTGCCCTAAAATTTTATTGTTTTGGAAAGATGATGTATATTTTTTTTGTAATGCAACTTTGAATTAATATCTTTACAATAATAATGTAAACTCATATTAAAATACTTTATACATACTGATTATAACGAAAATATTCAATCTAAACCAACTAAACCAGACTAAACCACAGGGAAATCGAGGAAAGTTTTCCTTATTGCTCCATAATAACTCTACAGAATAATTCCATACATTTATAGGGCAACAGTCTAGTAATTTAGTAGTTAATATTATATTGATTTATTGTATAAAACTCATTATTAATCGGAATTTATATGTAGTTACAATTATAATATATGGTGTTTATATTAGGTCTATTATTAGGGTCAATAGTCTAGTAACTTAGTCATTATTATTATATTGTTTTTGCATATATCACATTGTTTAAAAGCGATTTGACGCTCTCGACTAGGGTCTAGACTCAACGCTTGAGGCCACCATCTTGGTGGGAAGCAGCCACGATAGCTGGCTTCAGGCACCTAGCTACGATGTCCTCTCTAGTTATTTCTATGCTCGCTGATCAAGAGGCCCAGGTTATTATAGGATTCATTTGTCTCTTGCTTGCTTCAACCATGTCATCATCAGGATATTCTATTCATGACTCAACTTTTTTCTGTTATTGTTTTCATTTTTATTAACATTGCTTATAATTCCATCTTTCATTGTCAAACACAATTTTATTTATCATTTAAACAATATCACTTGAAACAATAGTATGACTATCCGAACTTTAAATTTAAACAATTTGTTAAAACTTACTGAGACAGAACGTTTTTGATCGCTAGTTTGTGATCTTCATCAGTGTCTTCTGATCTTCTGCTTGGAGATGTCGGGTCAAGCGGTGACGGTTTTAAAGGTAGGTTTTCGACAGTATCAAAGAGTATGTGTGATTTGTATTGTGTTTGTTTGTTTAATATGTTTGTACTTTGTGTTTTTGTGTCTTTAAATTTCATATTGTACTAGTGTGTTGAGATGTGGTCCTTTTTTGTTGATGTGTAGGATTTCTAGGTTATTGTAAATGTCTGTATATTTGTGTCCTATTTCTTTTATATGATTGTAAAATGTTGAGTTGGTGTTCTGTTTGTGTTCCTCGACTCTTTGTTTAAAACTGTGACCTGTTTGTCCAATGTAGAATTTGTTACATTCATCGCAGTTCAGTTTGTATACGCCTGGTGCTTGTAGTTTATCTTTGTTGTTGGTGTCGTGTTGTACTTTGTATTGTAACTTATTAGTTTGTATGATATTTTGTATCCCATTTTTTGAAATTTGCAGGCTATTTTGTTTGTTGTTTTGTTTATGTAAGGTAATGTGATGTATTTGTTCTGCCTTTCTATAGATGTGATGTATTTGTTCTGCCTTTCTGTAGTGTTAATTTTAGTGTTTTTTTGTATTTTGTACCATAGTTTGTCTATTATTGTAGTTTGTATCCATTTGTGTATGCTAAATATTTAATGGTGTCTAGTTCTTTGTTTATGTTTTCTGTGGTTATTGGGACTTCTTTAAGTCTATGGAGCATGGATCTGAAGGCAGCGTGTTTGTGTTGGATAGGGTGGTTTGAGGTGTTGAGGATAAGTGTGTCTGTTATTATGGGTTTCCTGTAAATGTTGAAGCTATTCTTTTGTGTATCACTTTTTGTTATGGTTAGGTCGAGGAAGTTTAGGGATCGGTTGGTTTCAATTTCTGAAGTGAAGTGAAGTTTTGGGTGTATTTTATTAGTGTAGGTGAAGAGTTTTTTGCATTGACGGGAGTTGCCTCTGTATTGTGTTACAATATCATCAACATATCTATGCCTGTAAATGATTTTGTGTGCGTGTGTTGTGGAGATCAGACATCTCCAAGCAGAAGACACTGATGAAGATCGCCAACTAGCGATCGAAAACGTTCTGTCTCAGTAAGTTTTAACAAATTTACTAATTTAAAGTTTCGATAGTCATAAACTATTGTTTAACTGATTAATAAGATTAACCGAACGTAATGGACTACAAAATTAAAGAATACAATTTTATTTGTCCCTCGCAGATTTGATGAAATTTGTGACCTTATTTCTTCTTATAGATATAAAAAATTATATAAAAATATAACAACCTGTATTGAAAATAGATACATATGTAATTTGTTATTTCATGTTAATGTGATATTAGGTGTGCTGCAACATTTGATGTTTTTGTATTTTTATTTTTGAATGCTCTGTAATGTTCTTTTTAAATGATCTGGTTGTTTTCCCTATGTAAAATGCGTTGCAGTCGTTACATGTAATTTTGTAAATTCCTGATAGGTTATGTTTTTCTGTATTTGTTTTGTGGTTTGTGTTATTAAGATATTTTATTATTTGGTTTCTATGTTCGAGTGTAGTATTCTTTGTTGTATATATTTGTTAACTTTTCTATTTTGTTATTGGTGTATTTATATTTAAGGTAATTTTTTTTATTTTTATGTTCAGGTTGTAGTGTTGTGTTGAGGTTGGGTTTTTTTGTAAATTTATTTTATATGTTTTTTATAAGGTGTTTGTTATATTAATTTTCTATTGCTTTTTTTGTATTGTTATCTAATTCTTAATGTAATTTTTGTTTGTTATCTTGTCTGTAACAATATACAATATATAATAAATTTACAAAAAAAACTAACCTCAACACAACACTACAACCTGAACACAAAAATAATAAAAATAAAAAATCTAATATATATATATATATATATATATATATATATATATATATATATATATATATATATATATATATATAGAGAGAGAGAGAGAGAGAGAGAGAGAGAGAGAGATGAAGAATATAATTAGACTTTGATGGAGACTTTCTATAATATACTAGAGGTAAAGAATAAAAGATAAGAATATAGACTTTTGAGAACTATTAATCACGTGGTTTCATTTGCAAGCTTATTTTTGATTCCTATCTACCTATATAATTTTAAATATATGATTAATTTTAAAGAATGCACTATTTTAATATTATTCTGAAAGGAATCACTTACAAATATACTAATATTAACAAATAGATTATTCTCATTTTGATTTAAGTTGACATCACTCCCCTGCTAATATTCTAAGGCATAGAGCATTCCCTTAGAAAAAATTAGGGGTTTATTGAGTTTTCATATGCAAGGGATTTTTTAAAAAATCCATTTGTGTAACAACAAATTTTAAAAAAATGAGTAGAAAGTTGCTATTTTCAAAAATTAAAGTTGAATTTAGGGATTTTTGAAAGTTCTTGCACTGTCTAGAGATAAGTAATTTGATGACGGTAGGTAACAGCTTCGAAGAAATATGAGCATTGCTATATTTCTTGTCTATATCATTTTATTATAAGCAGGCAATATAGACAAAAAATTTCAAATGTTTTAAATTATAATTATATCCAGGAATTTATCATTTGCATATACATTTCTTTATTTAAATTAAAAATTTCTGGTTATAAAAATATTAACATAAAAATGTCATTAAACAAAAAATATGTTGAAGATATGTGATAGTGGGTAACACTTTTTTGACATATGTTTCACACCATTAAAAACAAAACTTTTATAAAGACAAATAATTTACTGAGTACTTGAGTAATTATTTTTTCTTTGATTTGAACGTTATAAATACTTAAAAGTCTAGGAGTTTAACCTATTATTATACATTTTCGAAATACATATCAACATACTACAACAAAAGTATTGTGTACTATCAAAATAAATAAATTTATTTCTAAAATTACTTAGTTTTTGTACAAAATATTATTATAAAATAACTACATTTTAACTAACATTCATTTCATATATACATCCTTAACTGAGTTATTTGGAACTAAGAGCAAATGGAATGGAGTGATGAAGTGCAAATCATTTTTAGCAAAGTTTTAATTACATTAGCCAGAAACGAGAAACAACCTTTCTTGGGCATTTAATACTTGGTAAGGGGATAACCTTTATACTCTTTTTCTTTGTTATCATTACCACAAAGAGCCTTAATAAAAAGTACAAATATCTTTCCTTTTCATTGAAATTATGGTGCTGTTGTAACACTTTTAATAAGATTAAAAGAATAAATATAAAAATTTGTCGTCAAATATAGTTTTATGTTGCCAATCATTAGTGTTTTATAGGAGAAAAATGTGCAATAAAACCGAAACATTTCCTGTATCATTGTACGAATCATATTTTACCTGATATTTTAGTTTGTTAAAAATTGAGCTCTGAGTATAATGTAAACGATTTTTAAAATATGACGTTATATCAAAGCCAGATCTTAACAACATCAATAAGAGGTAAAAACACCTAAAACTATAAATATAAAAATAATATCAAATATAATGATAATATTACATAATATTAAAAGTTATATAGTATTATGAGTAAATATATTATTTCTTAAGCTAAAACATTATAATAAGCTATGTGAACATTTATAGTAGAAATGACAATAATACCGAACATCCGCCAATTGAGCTAGATAATACAGAAGTATCCCCCTATATTGTTGTACAATTTTTGGCAAGCTACTCAAATCGTAGCTCACTTGACTTTTCAAACGTTATTTTAAGATTTACCTAGAGGAATGTTTTTTTTTGCATGATTTACACAGCTCATTTAAGTTTTTCCTGAATAATATTACATCACAAATGAATTTTTTCCCTGAAATTATTAATTTCATTTTAAATAAACATATTAATAAATTCATAAAGAAATCATACAATTTGTAACAATTAGTCATATAATTGATAGGTTTTGCAATGTCTATGTGTCTAGTAATAAGCAGCATATATAAATTCGTCACAGGTAAGAAACGAAACAAAACAAAACAAACACTTCTGTTAGTAATGCTTCTGATAAAAATTTACAAATATATTGTAATATATATTGAATAATTTTGACCTGTTAATTTTTTTTAATGTACTATAGTTTTAGTTTTAAGGCTTGTTCATAGCTAGAACCATTTTAGGAAAAACATAGCTGCAAAAATTAACCTGGCAGGAACCTGATAATGGATTGTACAATAATTTTCATTTTATTCTATTTCTTGCATGTCTGCCTCATGACCTTGTACTGGGAATTTTTAATTTCTGCAATTTAGGTATGAAACCTTAAACCTCAAACACAATTAAATAACTCAAAAAGCAAGATTTATGTTGAAACATTTTAATTTTCATGCTCATTCTCATTACACTAAATCTTACGTCACCATCTGAAAATTGAAAGTGACTCTATGAACAATCGTTAGCTCTTATTAAAAAGGACTCTTCCTATATTAAAAATATATGACAACTAACATAAAACAATGCTTCTATAAATTATTTTAAAACCCCCAATTTCATGTAATGTTAAATTTCAACAATAACAAATTTATATTTTGACTAGCAAAAAATATTAAAAATTTGTATTTATATTTTATTAAACATAAAACAATAATCTAGTTTCAACACATTATTCCTTCAATTATTAATATATGATAAGTCAAAGTTAAAATACAGCAATTCCTTATACATTCATGCAAATAATCAACTAAATACCCTCACATGCTGATTCCATGTATTACTGCACATTCCATAAATAATCTCACTACTCAATGGTAAAATGCATTTATAGGCCTAGAAATAATATCTACAATCCACAAAAGACAATAAAATATTTGACAAAAACATAGCACTCAATTATTACAGTTGTAGTATTTGTTTAACTTTTAAAAAACTCAAAACTTTGTAAACTAGTTTTTCATGATTTAAATTTGAAAACTTTCATTTTATATTAGATATTAACAATATCACAAAGTCAATGTGTCAAAATATCTATATGTAGGATTTAAATTTCATTGAAAAATTAATGATTAAAAAAAAAAACATTATTTATTACAATAAATTTTAATAATTAAATAAAAACTAAATTGTTTTTTGTTCTATTGTGCTAGTTATATACATTTTTAAGACTTTATACTCATAACAAATATTTATCATCAAGAATGACATGGGAAATTGCTACTTTTTTATTGTAATAGATAGTAATATAAAATTTTTAAATGTAGGAATGAAGTAGCCAATATAACCATTTTTAAAGTGAATGTAAAGCAGAGTATATGTATTAGAAATAAGATATTTTATGAAATAATACAATAATTATTTACATTCTTGAATTTTATGGTCCATTATGTTCAGTGAATCCTATTAATCACTTAAACAATAGTTTATGACTATCCGAACTTTTATTTCATAGGTCGAGGAAATTTAGGGATCGGTTGGTTCAAAGTTTGGATCATCATAAACTATTGTTTAAGCGATTAATTAATTACATTCTCTATGTAATTGATATTGTCAATAAAACTTAGTGGCCATTTTCCAAAAATTACAAATTTAGAAAAAAATCACATATAACTACAGGTTTACTTCACATACAAAACCTCACACATTTAAGGTTTTGTATTCCTGAATACTTTCTGCACTGCCAGGTATAATTTTGTTACCCATCTCGAATATGTGTAGAATGTAAATAATTACCAATAAATAATACAAATTAAAAGTTTTTAAAATTAAAAATCTGTTTATTTGTTAATTTTTATCACATTTTTTTCAAAATATATCTCTTTACCCTATTTAAAACTATCACCCTATTATTATTACCTAGCATGTTCAAAATATAGTCTTCATGACATTGGTTTTTTTTTAATTATTCATTTTTAAAGTACCCGTTTTAATGTGTAGAACACGAATAACAACTTTTTTCCACGGAAAATAACGTTACTTTTTTCATATTTCAAATGTTAGTCTGTAATGGCATGTATAGCGCAAACAAGTCATTGATGTTGTTTAAAATTTTTTTTATTAATTACTTGTTTTATAATATAGAACACATTAACATTTGTCAACAGAAAATACAAAAAAATAATTTTTGTGCAAGGTTTAATTGTTAGTCTGTAATGGCATGTATAGTGTGAACCGGACACACAATAGCTATAGGACACTGCGTCAAAGTCAATTTATTTTAATACTAAACCTTAAATCTAAATATTTAACTTTTGATTATATACTACCTTTGATTTTATACTACAATACCATGTACCTACATTAAAATATACCTATGAAGTATCCAGTCAGGATAGATTTGGTTATAATTTTATTTAACATTACTATCTACCTATATTGAAATATACCTACGATCCAGTCAGGATAGATTTGGTTATGATTTTATACAACATTACTATATTAAAATATACCTATGAAGTATCCGGCCAAGATAGATTTGGTTGTAATTTTCTGCATCAGCAATAAGTCTAAATATTTACCCAAATTACAACAAATCTATCTTGACTGGATACTACATAGGTATATTACAATATAAGTATATAGTATAAAATTATAACCAAATCTATCCTGACTGGATACTTTGTAAGTATATTTTAATATAGGAATATAATAATGTATAAAATTACAACCATATCTAGACGTAGTGCAGTGCGCTGTAACTAATGTGTGCTCGGTTCACGCTATAGCAATACATGCCAATACAGACTAACATTTAAAATGTGAAAAAAGTAACTTTTCATATTTTCCATGGAAAAAAAGTTGATATTCGTGTTCTGCATATTGAAACGAGTAATTTAAGAAAACAATTTTTTAAACCAACGTCTTAAGACTGTATTTATACCCTTAACACAGTTTAAATCTTAATCAGAATTTTTTGTTTTTAAATCAGTATTTCAATTATCTTCATGCTCTTCTAATATTACAACCGTAAACCCTTGACATGAATCATGCTAACATGCTGTTGCCTGGATATTTTCCTACCTGTAAATAAGAGTCAAACTTTAAAAAATGTTGTTTTGAATTACAATCCACACATTTACTGTGGTAGAAAGTATAACCCTAAATGCAGCAAAATCAACAATAAGAATGCATAAAAATTTCTATCAAGGTTAGTCTTACCCATATACATTATGGGATAAGGCTTTTTAAAAAAATCCTAGTATTTACGGATACAATTGATAAAAATATTTGTTTTTAAAATCACATTTTGCTGTAAAGTTTTTTAACTGAAAGAGAAAATATTTAACAATAACAACAAAAGGAGAAAATTTTAAACCTAAATATAACTGACTGACAAACAAAACAATTTCCATATGTCACAAAGCATGCATGAATAATCTGCTGCATCAGCTGTTGTAAGATTAATATTTCAGTGACCCGCAGATTATCTGCAATCTATGCTCGGATTCCATTGCATCTTTACGGTAATACGTGTTATTTTACAAAATTGTTATGAAATATATAAATTACAAATTTTAGAACAATTTAGCAGTAAGTGAATATTTAATATCGAAATCTTGTTGCTGTTCATGACGAGCTAGTTTAAATTACTTATTATCCTTTTCCTATTACTTGCAACCAGACTTTTTGTTAACTAAAAGTTGTTAAATTGTTAACTTATACTTGGAGGAAACGTTTTCGTCTTACGACTTCTTCAGCCTCCGATTTAACAACTTTTAGTTTAAAAAAGTCTGGTTGCAAGTAATAGCAAAAGTTTAATAAGAATATTTAAAATTAATTTACATAAATTGTTTAAATAAAGGGAATTGAAATGACGATAAATAAGCTATTTGTCATTTTTATTTCCTTCATGCCAAATCATACAAATTAAGACTTGAGATCTTGTATGCTCTCGACCGATTTATCTGTTACTGTTACATTCATGACCCTTCTGTTTCGTAAAATATTTTTTTTTATTGGTCAATATGGGGGTTTCCTTTCAAGATTTTTTAAAAAAGAAACAAAATGTTTTGTAATTTCTGTTTCAAACAATTTGACTTTATATAAGTAGTATATTTTTTAAATTTCCATGAAGTATTTTTATCAATAACTTTAAGATAATAATTTATACTATAAAAAATATTTGTATATGAAAACATTTAAAATTTAGTAACAAAGATTCACAGATTTTAACTCCTGATAGGACATTCTTGACCAGTTTTTTTTTAAACTATCCTTGAGCGGTATAGATAAGTTTTAAAATGAAGCTGTTTTCAAAAGATGAGGCTTCCAATTTACTTGAAATGAATATTCTGGCAGCAATTAATATTCTCCTAACAATTTTCGTTCCAGTCATAATGTTTTCCTTATATTGATTTGGTCTTCTGTTACCTTCCTTTTTAATTCTGGCCTTCCTTTTTCATTCAATCAATTACATAGTGCAGCGGCCAGAATGTCCGATGCAAAGAATCTGGGTAATTGTACAGAATACCAGAATCAAACCTAACCGGGTTAAATAATTGACTAAATTTATATATAAAAATTTTAAAACATTATAATAATAATAATATTAAAACTAGGGTAAATAATAGTAAAATGAAGAAAATTAGAAATAACTTTAGACTTAAAAAACATAAATTATAAGCAATAAGAAAAATTATCACTTCAAAGTGGATAGCCTAAATTATGTAAAAAAAAAAGACGGTAATTGTGTAGTATAACAAACTAGGCCTAGATGCCGGCTATTAAAATAATTGTACTTAAAAATAATCAGGAATAAAGAATGTAAATTAAGAGGTGAGGAAAGTAAATTAGGCCTAGCTAGGGAAAATAGTATTTATGTAAAAGTAAAGATTAAATGTTAAAGTGTAATAGCCTAAGAAATTAGGTTATAATAGAAGAAGTCATATTTGATTTCGGAAAAATCCGCTTAGGGCATTGATTATAAATCTTGTCACTACGAAACGAAAGCGCTACAGTCGAACTTTGGATTAAGAATGTTAAAAAGTTAATTAAATTAAATGAGAAGAAATAAAGTCAAATATGTTATTAAATAAAAGGTAAAAAAAAGCAAAGGACACATCAGAATACAGAAACGCCTTTTATAAAAAGGGAAACTAATCTTAGTTCAGAATTTCCGAACAAACAAAGTCAATTGCCATGGCAACGGCTTTCTGATTGGTCAAAAGTTGAAAAATGGATACTAGGGCGTGGGAAGTTTGAAATTGGAGAAGACGGGCCTCACAAAAGGCACGCTATCCAGAATCAGAATGCATTAGGCTCTCAAAGCGAGCAGACGTGTTTTTGTACCATGCGATCAGGACAAGAAAAAATGTGCTAAAAACAGAGTAAAAAGTGCTACGATGTGATCAGGGGAAGGAAGATATATATGAGCAAGGGCTCATATATACCCAGAACAAAATTTCGACCACCAAAATGCAAAATTAAAGAAAATAAGAAGATTAACCGAAATTATGGAGAGACGCCTACCTACCAAGACCCTTGAAGCTGTAACAGGACCGACAGAGGACAACATTAATGAAGATAAAAAGATTTCTACAGTACAAGGTTATATAATCAATTTAATTATTCTTTTTTAAATAACATTTTACTTCAAATTATATTAACTTAATTTCAAAATTAAATAAGATGGGAATAACCTAAGGGACTGATTAGTCAACTCTCTTAGGTTACCCAAATTTAAGTAATAAAGATTCAAAATTGACTTTACATTCCCATCGCTGTGGGAATGTATGGATTAAGTATAAAGATGTATATCTTATATGGCTTTTTCTAAGTGAATTTCTAATGAATAACTTCCAAAGAAGTTAATTGTTCAAGGCCTAGCCTAAAGGCATTACATAGTAATATTAAGTGTTTGAAAAAGAATCAGATTTTAAAATATGTTAAATTTAACTCTACTAATCAAAATTATATACAAAATTAATTATGGTAACTTTGATAATTTAAATTATATGTAAAATTAATGATAATAAGAAAATTTAAAAACAGAAGGAGATAATAATGTTTAGTTAAATGGCAAGTTGTATGAAATTTTGAAAAAATAATTAGTCAAGAAAATCCTGTGAAATTAAATAAAAACAATAATAATTAATTTGAACCTTGGAACAAATAAATAAAAATGTATATTTTCCAATTAGCTGTGTTTTCATTCTAGATAAGATAAGTTCACTAGGTATCCAGGTATAGTCTTTAAATCACAAGTGTCTCTCAAAGATTCCACTACCCGAAAAGGAGCTTGAACAGGGCTTATAGGAGGCTAATTGGTTTTATCAAAAATTCAGGGGTTGGTTCCTCTGAGAGGTTTATTCCTTGAGGCACAGGTCTATGAAATTAGGTTCGTAGTCAATGGATAAACCATTACTTTCTTACTGACTTAGCAATTGAGGAAGAGAAATAAACAACGGCAAAGGTTATAAAAAGTAAGTCGGTAAGAAAAGTATGGCGCCCAACGTTTGAGGCTCGATGCTTACATTGTAACATCGGGTCAACATCAAATAGAGACAGATTTAAATCGACTAAGGAGCCTAGTGAAACAAAATTAATTAAATAGAATTCAATTAAAACTGTAAAAAATAATAGGAATCATAAAATGAAAACCAAAGAAGTTCTTTAAATTAAATAAGAGTTAATTATAATAAAAATGAAATTAAAAAGAACTTAGAATAAATAATAATAATTAAAAGGAAATAATTAAGTAAAATAAAATTCAGTAGGTGTCGGTAGGGCATAATATAAATAATAATGTTAGTTATTAATGAAAGTAAATAGAATACATAGGCGTTAGATAGACAAGGTCAAGGGAACACTGAACCGGATCACATCGAGCACAATTCTAAATGAATATTTAATTAAATACTCAGTATATAGTAAAAATATAGAAGTAGGAGAAGTTAGTAAGGGAATAAAAGGATAGTTAAATACGAGACTTTAAGATGGCGACAAGACAGAGAAAAGACACAGAACCATCTGAAATGATGGAGTTTTTTAAAAAAATGATGGAGGAACAAAAACAGGAGAGATTAAAAGAGATGGAGGAACAAAAACAGGAAAGATTAAAAGAGATGGAAGAACAGAAACAAGGGAGAATAAAGGAACAAGAAGAATTAGTAAAAAAGATAGAGGAACAAAAACAGGAAAGATTAAAAGAGATGGAGGAACAGAAACAAGGGAGAATAAAGGAACAAGAAGAATTAGTAAAAATGATAGAGGAACAAAGAAAGAAAGAAAGAGAGGAGGAAAAAGTAGAAAGAAAGAAAGAAAGAGAGGAGGATAAACAAGAAATTAAGAATCTTTGGGAAATCATGAATAAGAGGATAGAGGAAATAAATGAAGGAATTACAAGAAAGAATGAGGAAATGGGAAATAAAATCCAAGAAACTATAGAAAAGATGTATAACTTAGAGGTAACAGTCAGTGAAAATAAACAGACTGTAGAAACAGTTAAGGGAGAAGTCAAAAAAGTAGAAAGAAGGGTACAAGTAGTTGAGAATAAGATAAAGAATATGGGAGAAGGGATAAATATAGCTACCTTGTTTAAATCAAGGATGTTTGAGATGGGTGATAATGGAGACAAAAGCAAGAAGGAATTCTACGGTAGGGAAGATGAAGACCCTATTGATTTCATTAAACACCTAGAAGGTATAATGTCCGAAATTGATCCTGACATGGAGGAAGGACAAAAAAAGGAAAATAATGGAGAGACATCTTAAAGGACCAGCACAAGAATGGTGGTTGGCCATGAATATGGAGGAGGAAAATTATGATGAAGTTAAGGAGAGATTCTTTAGCCACTTTTGGGGATCTCATGCACAAGAGAGAATTCGAGGAAGAATCGAAAATGGAAAATATGAATACCATCGAGGCACAAACAACATGGTAAATTATTTCTTAAAAATGGTGAACACGGCGAGACACCTAACCCCGCCATACAATCAGGCGGAGTTAATTATGAAGATTATGAAGCATTATGGGAACAGAATGTATATAGGATGTTCCGGGATGGCGGCTACCGACATAGAGGAGGCGGTAAAATACATCCGAAGGAACATGGAGCAGGAGGCTACCAGGAACCGGACTCAGCCTAGGACTGAGGAACGGGAACCTGAAAGGAGAGGGTTTACACACCAAACGAGAAACCCCGGATACAAGGGAAATTGGAGGCAAGAGCCTTACCCGGCAGAAGGGAGAGGAAACTGGAGACAGGGGCCCTACCAAAGAGAGGGGCCAAGAAATAGGCCGCAAAATCAGTGGCAACAACAAAGGCCAGAGTACAGGCCACAAAACCAAACGGAAGAAGGCCCACAGACAAAAGAAAAGAGACCACAAAATCCAGGGCCAAGTGGTCAATCAAAAAACTAAATGAGAGGATCCCTAATGGTAGGAAGGAAAAGAGGAGACAACCATTAGAGATCCAACAACAAACAAAATATAGGAAATATTACCCGGAGAAACAGGGAACAGTAAATAAAGGAAAGGCGGAAGACCTAAAGAACAAAAATAAAAAAACAATACAACAGGAAAATAACAATGAAATACACCAAAATCAAGAGCGTAGAGTTGGTGGACTATCTCTTGATATTCGTGCTGAATTGTTAGAAGAGGACAAGGAGATTGGCGAAGGTAACCAGAAGAAAGAAACATGCCCTGTAATTGACTGTGAGGTAGAAGGGCACTCTATAGAGGTAGAGATTGACACCGGTGCAGACGTGTCAGTCATTCAAGAAAAGGCTTACAACAACCTCAAGTTGCATGGGCTTAAGTTCCTGGAACTACCCATCAACAATGTGGGAGTTGTAACAGCCATTAAGACTGCACAAATAAAGGTTACCCGGCAATGCTTAATTCCCTTAACAATTAAAGGCATAAAAGTGGACTGCATCTTCATAGTGGTCTCCAAACTTCGGTCGGAGATGATTATGGGGTGCAACACACTGTATGACCTAAAGGCACGGATAAACATGGATAGACGCTTTGTGACATTCGAAATAGAAGGGGAAATGGTGTACCAGGACTTTAAAAGTAAAATACAAAAGATAGAGGAAAATGAAGAAGTCCGAAAAATATGCAAGATAACCCAGGAAAAAGAAGATGCATCAACAATAGGGCATCAAAGCAAAAAGGAGGGGTTAATGCGACAGTGCGAGAAGCAGGGGCACTGCCGAATGAATGAAGGAGGAAATGGACAAGAAACAAGTAAAGGGGAAATCTTAAATATAACGAACGAATATCAAAGAAAAATAAAAAATGAAACAGAGGAAAAATTAAACAAAAACAAAAAATTAAAAAACAAAAATGAAAATATAATAAATAAGGAAATAAATTTAAGACCTGAGTGAGTCAAAACAGGAGATAAAGAAACAAAGGACATGGAAAGAAGAGCTGCAGCTGAGATTAAGAGCAAACCAAAATATAAACAAGGTAAGGCCGAAATAGTGCCAAAAAGGGGAAATAATGTGAGTGGAAAAATAATAAATAAGAAAATAAATATAAATAAAAGTATAAACGTCGCGTCGAAACAATTAAAAGGGGGGAACAACGAGGTTAAAATGAATAACCAACAAGTAGCTCGGAAGCCCATGACTAAGACTTTAGATTCTGGAGAGATAACCCAAAGGAAAGAAATTGAAATTAAAGAAAGAAAAAAGAAAAACCCATTTACTAGTCCAAGAGTTCGAAAGTCAATTAAAATGAGAGCCAATCCAAATACGAGAAGAACCTTCATTTCATTACAAGTCAAAAACAGAAAAATAAAAGGTAGATTTAAGGAGAATAAGGGAAAGTTAAGAAATTGGAAAAGGAGAAAGAAGAAAAAGAAAGATAAAGATGGACGGATGATAAGAAAATATTTGAGAATTAACCATTTAGGAATCGAAGAAGAAGAAACAGAAAATAAATGTATATTAGACAAAGAACAGCAAAATCAATTAAACCAGCTAATATTGGAATATGACGATATATTTAGCGAGATACCGGGAAGATCAAATAAATATAAGCATCAATTGAAACTAATAGAGAATAAAACTTTTGTACGAAGGAATTATCCAATTCCAATTAATTACCGTAAACAGGTCCAAGAAGAGATTGAAAGAATGCTCAGATATGACATCATCGAACGCTCAAGAACTCCTTACATCAACCCAATGGTGACAGTAATAAAACCAGACAAGACCATCCGTCTGTGCCTAGACGCTAGGAAGTTGAATGAGATAACTGTGCCGGATTATGAAAGTGCACCCACTATTGACGATATACTAAGGAAAGGTCGCAACAGGCGATATTTTTCAAAAATAGATTTAACGTCAAGTTTCTGGCAAATACCGTTGACTAATGAGTCCAAAAAATATACAGGATTTTTATTTAATAATAAAGTATATAATTTCAAAGTGGTGCCTTTTGGACTCCAAAACTCCCTAGCGGCTCTAGTGAGAACGGTAGATATCACTTTGGGTACGGAGTTAGAGGAAAATCTTTTAGTGTATGTCGATGATCTGTTGTGTCTATCTGAGACATTCGATGAGCACCTCAGTCACCTGAGGACAATTTTCACCAGATTCAGAGAGGGGAATTTAACCATCAACCCGAAGAAAACCTTGTTCTGTCAACAAGAGGTGAAGTTTTTAGGATATATCTTCAGACAAGAAGGGGTCACCACAGACCCAGAGAAGCTACAGGCAATACAGGATTTCCCAGAACCTAGAAACAAAAAACAACTACAATCGTTTCTAGGTTTTGTAAATTACTATGCACGATTTACAAAGAAACATGCTGAAGAGACTTCACCCTTGTTGAAATTACTAAGAAAAGATCAGCCCTGGATCTGGGATGAATACATGAGTAAAGCCTTCAATAGGGTAAAAGATTTGTTTACGGAATCAGTCACTCTGATGCATCCAATCGAAGGGCAACGTACGTTCCTACAGACAGATGCATGTGATAATGCAATCGCCAGTCAGATTTTCCAGAGAGATGGACAAGGGCAAATGCAAGTAATAGGGTTCGTTAGCCGAACACTTAAGAGTTGTGAGAAGGCATACACTATATGCGAGAAAGAATTATTGGCTATAGTGCATGGCTTGAAAAAATTTCGGCCATTAATAGTGGGAGCGCCACTAACTATCATAACGGATAATAAGGCATTGAAATTTATGAACACGTGCAATTTCACTAATTCACGAATCACTAGGTGGATATTGGCGATTCAAGAGTATCAACCAACAGTGATACATTGCCCAGGAAAGGAAAACATACCGTGCGACGTCGTGAGTCGGATGTATCAGAATGAGATGGATAATAAGGGAAACAGTCAGAACCGTCAGGTCATAAAAGTAGGACGGTTACAAATAGGATGTGAAGAAACACTAAAAGCAAAATTTCAAAACATAAAAAACTTACAAAGACAACAACCAGAATAAGAAAAATTTTTGGAGAACGTGACCAAATTTAAGAGATATTCTATACAAGAAGGGATATTGTGTAAAGAAGTCAAAAATAAAATAAAGATAGTAATCCCGGAATCAATAATAAACGAGGTAATTGAGAACATACATCAGATATATGCTCACATAGGGAGAAATAAAATAACGAATATAATGAGCCAGAGCATGTATATAAAGCAAATGAAGAAACGGATATTACAAGTGATAGAAAGATGTCAGATATGTCAGTACGCAAAACCGACAAATAGATACCTCCAAGGAAGCACGAAACCAATCGTCTCAAGAGGGCCAGGCGAAATGGTGGCGATAGACCATCTAGGGCCCTTACCAACCAGCGTTGGTGGGGTAAAACATATATTGGTAGTAATAGATAGCTTCTCGAAGTATGTTAAGTTATATGCAGTACGAAGTACCACAACAATGAGCTCAAAGTTGAAGTTACTGCATTATTTTCAAGCAGTAGGGAAACCAAGCAAGATCCTTACCGATTTTGGAACTGCATTTACATCACGGCAATGGCGTACTTGGATCAGGTGTGAAGGAATCCAACACATACTGAGCCCAGTACGGCACCCGCAGGTGAATTTAGCAGAAAGAGTAAATAGAGAACTGAGAAGGATATTGCGGACCTACTGCTATGATAACCAATCGCATTGGCGGAAGTACCTGTCATACATAGAAGGAGTAATCAATGCTTTACCGCATGAAGCTACTGGATACACTCCAGATCAGATTCAGTTCGGGGTTGATCCGGAATATGGGTGGCAGGGATTTGTACCAGACGTTTGTAAAAATGTAGTAACGGAAACACAACAGCAGCGTGTGCAGAAGGCATACGACAGAATGAGAAGGACAGGAGAGCTCAGGGCTGAGAAATTAAATAGAAAGATGAAGCAGACGGAATTGAAATGTGGGGACAAAGTACTGGTAACAAGGGTAAATAGATCTAACTTGAGCCGTCAAGAAACCGAGAAGATGCTATTAATTTACCAGGGTCCATATGTAGTGGCTAGACGATTGGGGGCAAAAACTTATGAAATAGCAAACTTGGAAACAGGGAAAATAAGGGGGATCTATGACATCAAAGACATAAAGATATTTAAAGAATAAAGGATAATAAGGCAAGGTAAATAAAAAATGATCCATCAGTGACATAGGGAGTAACGGTTAAGTAATAAAAATAAAAATGTAAAATAAATCTAAGTAGTAGATTAAAGCAGTAACATAATCCAAATACATAGGACAAATAATATAAAATCAGTATTAAATGTGAAAGAAAAAGCCATATGTTAAATGAACGGGATTCATTGAATTTATTAAAGTAAAGGTTGTGTTAAACAACAATGAATGTGTAAAATAAGGATTACAATATACAATATTGTATAGTTAATATAAACTTGAAATAAGATTAAATAAAAAAGAATGTGACTAAGGACAGGAGTAATAAATGAGTAAATAGCATGTGAAGTGACTAATGTGACAATGATATATATGAGTGAAAGGGACAGGAGAGTAAATTGTGAACTTTAGTAAAATTAATTAAGTTATGAAGATGAATAGGAATAGTAGATTAATGAAAGGAATATGAAAATTTTAATATAAACTAGTATAAGTGTTAATGTTACTTTTCACAAATATGTTATTAATTATGTTTATCTGTTTCAAGGGAGAGAAGAACCAAAATTTTCATATATTTAAAAAAAGGGGGGAATTTTGCAGCGGCCAGAATGTCCGATGCAAAGAATCTGGGTAATTGTACAGAATACCAGAATCAAACCTAACCGGGTTAAATAATTGACTAAATTTATATATAAAAATTTTAAAACATTATAATAATAATAATATTAAAACTAGGGTAAATAATAGTAAAATGAAGAAAATTAGAAATAACTTTAGACTTAAAAAAACATAAATTATAAGCAATAAGAAAAATTATCACTTCAAAGTGGATAGCCTAAATTATGTAAAAAAAAAAGACGGTAATTGTGTAGTATAACAAACTAGGCCTAGATGCCGGCTATTAAAATAATTGTACTTAAAAATAATCAGGAATAAAGAATGTAAATTAAGAGGTGAGGAAAGTAAATTAGGCCTAGCTAGGGAAAATAGTATTTATGTAAAAGTAAAGATTAAATGTTAAAGTGTAATAGCCTAAGAAATTAGGTTATAATAGAAGAAGTCATATTTGATTTCGGAAAAATCCGCTTAGGGCATTGATTATAAATCTTGTCACTACGAAACGAAAGCGCTACAGTCGAACTTTGGATTAAGAATGTTAAAAAGTTAATTAAATTAAATGAGAAGAAATAAAGTCAAATATGTTATTAAATAAAAGGTAAAAAAAAGCAAAGGACACATCAGAATACAAAAACGCCTTTTATAAAAAGGGAAACTAATCTTAGTTCAGAATTTCCGAACAAACAAAGTCAATTGCCATGGCAACGGCTTTCTGATTGGTCAAAAGTTGAAAAATGGATACTAGGGCGTGGGAAGTTTGAAATTGGAGAAGACGGGCCTCACAAAAGGCACGCTATCCAGAATCAGAATGCATTAGGCTCTCAAAGCGAGCAGACGTGTTTTTGTACCATGCGATCAGGACAAGAAAAAATGTGCTAAAAACAGAGTAAAAAGTGCTACGATGTGATCAGGGGAAGGAAGATATATATGAGCAAGGGCTCATATATACCCAGAACAAAATTTCGACCACCAAAATGCAAAATTAAAGAAAATAAGAAGATTAACCGAAATTATGGAGAGACGCCTACCTACCAAGACCCTTGAAGCTGTAACAGGACCGACAGATGACAACATTAATGAAGATAAAAAGATTTCTACAGTACAAGGTTATATAATCAATTTAATTATTCTTTTTTAAATAACATTTTACTTCAAATTATATTAACTTAATTTCAAAATTAAATAAGATGGGAATAACCTAAGGGACTGATTAGTCAACTCTCTTAGGTTACCCAAATTTAAGTAATAAAGATTCAAAATTGACTTTACATTCCCATCGCTGTGGGAATGTATGGATTAAGTATAAAGATGTATATCTTATATGGCTTTTTCTAAGTGAATTTCTAATGAATAACTTCCAAAGAAGTTAATTGTTCAAGGCCTAGCCTAAAGGCATTACATAGTAATATTAAGTGTTTGAAAAAGAATCAGATTTTAAAATATGTTAAATTTAACTCTACTAATCAAAATTATATACAAAATTAATTATGGTAACTTTGATAATTTAAATTATATGTAAAATTAATGATAATAAGAAAATTTAAAAACAGAAGGAGATAATAATGTTTAGTTAAATGGCAAGTTGTATGAAATTTTGAAAAAATAATTAGTCAAGAAAATCCTGTGAAATTAAATAAAAACAATAATAATTAATTTGAACCTTGGAACAAATAAATAAAAATGTATATTTTCCAATTAGCTGTGTTTTCATTCTAGATAAGATAAGTTCACTAGGTATCCAGGTATAGTCTTTAAATCACAAGTGTCTCTCAAAGATTCCACTACCCGAAAAGGAGCTTGAACAGGGCTTATCGGAGGCTAATTGGTTTTATCAAAAATTCAGGGGTTGGTTCCTCTGAGAGGTTTATTCCTTGAGGCACAGGTCTATGAAATTAGGTTCGTAGTCAATGGATAAACCATTACTTTCTTACTGACTTAGCAATTGAGGAAGAGAAATAAACAACGGCAAAGGTTATAAAAAGTAAGTCGGTAAGAATAGACACCTTCCTTTGATAAGTTGTAGAACCAAGATCCCTCTGATTTGAATGAATCTCCTGTTTCGTAGTCGATTTCTTCCATTGAATGTAATATTGATAACATTGTGACACTCTTATTATTTTTTGGAACCTATGAAACAAAAAGTGTTCAGTGACGATTGGTCCTTAAACCAAAAATACGGGTAAAAACTTACAAACGTTAGGTCAGAACTAACTAAACAGTGGCACAACACTTTACCCTATTTTACAACACTTTTACACGCTTAATCATATGATTAACTCGATAAAGGTTGTCAGATAAAGTCAATGACATATAGATAGCTCATCAAAATCTCCAGTGCAGTAATTATTTTTTAGAGGTGCAATTACGGCGCTACCGATCGTGGGTCAGTTAGGATTATAGGTGTCTCGGGACAGGAATATTAAAAAATACGTATATATGAAGTTGCTTGATGTAATCATCTTGAATTCACTGATTAAACTAATTTTAAAAATACTTAACTAAGTGAATACGTAATTGCTTACTTGAAGCCAACAGCCTTTTCTATTATATGACACACAACCAAAACAACCCAAGTAGTAATGGGTATACCTTATCCCCCCAATGAGAGAGCAGTATTTGTTACCCCCACCCCTCCTAAGCCCCGCCCCTTTTGTTTGATAGGTCGATGATGGTAGTGAAGATGGCGTCCACGCCCCGCCCCTCGTATTTGATAGGTTGCTGGTCGAGTTGGGGGAGCGGTAGGCCATCTTGTTCTGGTGGTGACGTAAGTTTTGGAAAAAATATAATTCTGCGTTCGGGAATGGAACCTAGGACGTTTGGTTTGCCGACGTGTGACGCTAGCGACTGAGATACGAGGCGTTCAGTTGTGCGTTACTGTATGATGGGGGTACAAGTAGGTGAGTGTTGGATGCGGGAATGGTGAGAAATTTCGGTTGTATAAAATAAGAGTAATACATGTATTTTTAATAAAGATGAATTTATTGAAAAAAATTAGAATAATAAAAATATATGGACAAGAACAAATACGTAATTTAAATACAATATATATATATATATATATATATATATATATATATATATATATATATAAATCTAACAATAATTTAAAAAAATAATAATATTAAGACTAGAATAAACTCATCAATACATATTTCAAATATAATATAATATAATTAAAATTTAGCAAAAACTAAATATAAATATAAATAAGAGTATATTCATCACGCAGAATATACATCACGCACACCAACAGTCACACAAAAATATTTTTAGAAAATATATTACGCACACAGTAAGTAGGTTAGCGAATATTGGGTTCGCGTGACTTTAAAATTCGGTGTAATATTTGTAGGTGACATCACAGCAACATCACAGTTATGCGATATCGAAGTCGAACTACACCATCAATTACTCCTCATCAGAATTGAACTACAATATAGGTCAATTCTAGTAACGAGTGTTTGATGGTGTGGATCGATTGCGATAGTGCATAAATGTGATGTTGCTGTGAGTGTCAGAGTACAAATATTACACACCCGATTTTAAAGTCACGCAAAACCAGCATTCGCATGTATCCTTGGCTTACTGTGGGTAAAATATTTTCTAAGGAAGACAGCTCTAGCCATCGCTGTCCTCAGTGGTGGCCATTCAATTACAACATGCCACCCCCAAGCAAACACACACACACAAAATTATTATACGCACACAGTAAGTAGGTTAGCGACTGCAGGGACCGCGTGGTAATATAGGGGAAATAAAATATTTACGATTGGGATCTCAGCAACATCAGCAATTACTCACTATCAGAATTGAACTACAATATAGGTCAATTCTAGTAGTGAATCTTTGATGACGTTGCTGTGGGTTCCAAATCGTATTTATTTTTTATTTCCGATATTACCACGCAAGACCGGCATTCGCATGTATCCTGGGCTTACCGGGTGCGTAAGCTGCCTAAGGGCTACGGAAGGCAGCTCCATCCATCGCTGCGTTCTGTGGTGGTCATCCATTACAACATACCACCCCATGCACAAAGAAATGCGGGTACATATGGAATATACACCTCTTCAACTGAGAAAAACTGTTGGTTTTACGTGAAAATGAATGTAGGAAGTAATATTTTAAAACAAGTGTCACTGCAAGGTTTAAAATACTGCTCACTATTATCATATTCACATGAAATCAATAATCTTACCGCTTTGCGAGAAGTGTTATTCCTCTAGACTCTGCATTTCTTCGTCCGTAACCGTCAATAAGTCTATGACCTCTATCCCGTCCAGGTCCCCGAGCGTGACTGGCGGCTGTTCAGGAGAAGGTGATCTCTCAGATGCCATTTGACTCCGTAAATCGGCTAAGATAGCGTCTATAAAATCCAGGCTCTGAGGGACCACCTCCGCTGCCCTTGAGGTGGACGGTTGAGGTTGCTGGGATGCTGGTGGCTGGGATGCTGGCTGGGATGCTGGAGGCAGGGACGTCGATTTCCAAGCATGCGCTGGTGGTGGTGGTTGTTGTTGTTGCTAGCCGTCGTTGCACGTCCTGAGATGCCTATCCCATGACTGGCTGATGATGATTCGGCCATCGTTAGTACATGGGAGATAGGAAACCCCCGACGAAATATTCAACGTCACCAACTGGTATCCCGATGATGTAGCCTCCGTTCTGACTTTCAGCATTTGGCTGAAATACCGACAACACAATATAGTAATATGAATACACGAAATACTATAAAATTGCTCTGAAAGACTAATTCACAGTAAAATTTTTAAAATTAAGTCAATCTAATGAATAAATACAACGTTTATGAAACTACAGTACTACTGCCTTATACTATTTTATCAAAAATTGATTGGTTTGATATAAGTTTAAAATATAAAATATCCAACAGTTTGAGCTCTCTTAAAGTTAATAAAATATAATTATTGGTAAAATTTTAAAAAGCAATGTGATTAAAGAAAAATTCAAAAAGTAAACATATAAAGTATTTTCAAATAAAAGATGACAAAGTAATGTGATTTAAATGAAAATATAACAAAAGTAAACACATGAAGTATTTTCAAAGATGACAAATATAAATATTCGTTGTCACTTACCTAAATAGATCTTCAGCCAAGCCCGGTAAAATAGATTTGACCACCTCCCGCAGCATGCCGTCAGTATATCGGGTTATATTGAATCCTGGCACCATTTTGCAAGCAACTGTGAGAGATTAACAAAATACGAAAATATAATTATAATAAAATATTAATTGGTAAAATTTAAAAAGCAATGCGTTTGAAATGATAAATATTCAAAAAAGTAGACATTAAAAGAATTTTCAAATAAAAGTTGACAAATAAAATTTAAAGAAGAAGCATTGTGATTGAAATGAAAACAAATGTAAACATATAAAGTATTTTCAAATGAAAGATGACAAATAAAATTTAAAAAAGCAATGTGATTGAAATGAAAAATTAACAACAGTAAAATATTTTCAAATAGAAAGATGATAACTATAAATATTCGTTGTGAATTACCTAAACAAAGTTTCAGCCAATCCCTGCAAGATAGACCAACCTCTTCCTCAGACTCTCGTCGGTCCAGGCAACCTCTCAAGCTACTATGAGAGATCTACAAGTGTGTTGTTGATATATATATACTCTTCTCTTCAACGTTTGGTGGGGTATCAAAGTCTCACAGTTGGCATCCAGTTGTCAAGGTCTGCTGGTTCACGTTCTCACGCCGAGTTCACTAAACACGCACGACCCCGCAACGTCCGGTTCTCAAGGTTTACCAGTTCCCAAGCCTATGAAAGATAAATACGTATCGTGGCGGATGTGGGCGTTCTGCACACGCTACATACTTCAAGGCTAAGCGAGCACAATTGACAGGCAAACACATGTCCGCATGGTAGACATACAACTTGTACTTCTTCTGCACAACAAATCTTACATTTCGAACGATCATCCTCATTACGTTGTACTAGATCACCGTCGTCATCGTTATCATCATCATCGTCGTCATCGTCATCATTATCGTCGTCATCATCATCATCATCATCATCATCATCATCATCATCATCATCATCATTATCAACATCAGTTGCAATATCGATTTCCATTTCTTCTTCTCTTTTAGATTGTACAATCGATGCAAATTTACATTTATGAAACCATAAAACGTGTTCACCAAACGGGTCATGTGTAGATTCCCAATCGCTTAGACCTCCCCCACAACTAAAACATATAGTAAGGTCATCTTTTCCGGTGTAGAAAAAACCGGCCAAGCTTAGAGTATATGGATTCACTGTTTCGTTTTCCACACCCTTCCAATTACGAAAAGAGCATAATCTTGTGTTCGCAAGTGAATAACGTCGATGAAGTGGGTTCTCAATTGTAAGAGAATCGGTCCAAACCATGTCTGTCTGTGGAATGACTGAAAATCTTAAATGTCTTGTATTCTTATACACTTGTTCTCTGTGTCTCATACGGGATTGAAACCGTCATCATTATGCCCACATTACAAGTTTGGAAATAGCCGACGCTATTTACCAGTGACTGCCATAAAATGCAGTCCCCACGGGCAATCGACTTTCAAGTAGGGTGTTTTCCCCCTTCAAGGTCGAAAACCCGAATGAAAATGGCTCCAACCACCGCCATTTCCTGTAACTGCCACTCCATGACAAAATGCAGTTCCCAATGCAAACAGCCAAGAAGGTTTAGGAGGACTTGTCCTACGCCAGGGACCTTCAAAGGCAAAGCGTTTTTTTTTTTACTTTAAAACTTTATAGGGAATTACCCCGTGGCAGAGACTTTTAAAGCATTTTTCTTTTGGTTTAGGGGGAGTTAACCCGCGCCAGTGACCATTTAGTTTTTTTTGAAGCTTTAAAGGTTTACAGGGAGTTACCCCGTGGCAGGGACCTTTAAAACATTTTTCTTGAAGGTTTACGAGGAGTTACCCTAACGCCAGTGACCTTCAAGTTGTTCTACACACTAAGACTAAGCGATAAGCAAATCGTAATAATATCTTGCACATTTTCAATCTACATAACTGTTGTGTTGCGGTAGTATGCACTTGAAGTAAATACGGTTGTTGTTGTTGTTGCTAGACGAGTATTTCTCAGGCAATTCCATGACATGTGGATGGAACTGTCGCAAATATTGAGCCTTTTCCAAACCTTTTGTGAATATGGTGGAAAACGGTGTTAACATGTTTCGCAATATGTCTTCATCAAAAGGTTTACTACCTTCGTACCAGCTGATACGGTGATAGCTTGACTGTAACCAACGAGCAGACTTTTGCGATGACTCATTTAAATTGTGAAATTTGTAAGGCGGTTTAAAAATGGTAACACTTTGATAATGTTCGGCAACCACAGCCAGTTCCTTGACAACGTATTTACCTTCGTTGTCGACGAAGGCATGAAACTCAACCACTGCTTGCATGCTTCTTGTACAAAACCACTTCCTCGTACAATTTGTCTGCCTCGGGGAGAGTACTGGACACGATCTCGTCCGTGGCTAGACACTCAATGATGTAAGACCCTAGTTGTGGTTCATTATAAAACAGTTCGCTGATGCGCCGGTTTACGAGCGGTATGGTATCCACTAATAAATTCCATTCTGGTAGGCTCAAGGCCTGTGTTTTCCCTCAAACAATGCGATATAACGTTTGCCGAAGATAGTCTTTATTGTGATATCGCCGTTAGTTAGTGTAAACTTACGTTGTTCTCCTTCAGGCAGCGGTAGTCGTGTCTTGAAATCATTAAAGTCGTTGTATGTGAAAAAAACAAATTTTCTACCAGCCTGAATAAGGACGCCTAGTTCGTAGACGGTGTGCTGAAAAACCCCGGTCGCGACAAACTTCGTACACTGGTCATTCAGAAAATACACAGACTTTAGAAATATGCCCAACGGACGAGCGGGTATATATGCCCACCTGTTAGCAGGTTATAGACAATATGCGAATCGTGAATAATCAAGCAGTAACCGGAAGTATTAGGCGGAATATTGGCAGACGCCTCGATTTCAAGTCTCACATCTACAGGTCCTGATTTTATCGTATCGTTTTGTTTCGAACAATCGATTACAAAAATCGGTGCTTTCTCTTTAAAGGTAGACAAGTCTAGACATGGTGATGGTTCGCGTGAATAATAGGACTGTTGAAATCTAACGTACATATCATATAAAATGGCGGTGTCGCCGAGAATATTATCGTATGGAAAGTATTGAGAGTTGAGATACAATTTTACATCCGTTACCTTGCAGCTATCAAACTCTGAAGCATTTGTTTTAATCTTGTTTTTGCGATCGGTTTGCAACGCGAAAATTACGTAACGAGGTTTTTCCAGTTGCGAAGATGTCTTTACAGTCCAAGAGAGTTGTTTCGTGGCCGGTAAGCCAGGATATTCTATTAGTTCCCATTTCCGGTGTGGTACATGAACGGTGACATAGCGTTCAATCATTTTCAAAAGTTTCAATTTTACCGGATCGGCTACGGAGACGTGCGGAACTCGCCAATAGATAGTATTTATTTTCAGATCAATATTTGTCGCATCCGTGCTAACTATTGCGTTTAAATTTGAAGATGAACGAAAAAGGACAAGTTCCTGTTTCACGTTGACTACAATTCTATTGTAGTCCTCGAAAAATCCCATCAACATACGCAACGGTATAACCATATTGAACTCTTTGCAATCGTTATTTGTTTTACCTAATCCTAGCCAACCGCAATTTCCGAGTTTATTTTTTTCGTGTTCGCGCAAAGAACCGAACACCGAACACCAAAGATACCGACATTCCTGGTCCTGTCTATTTCGTTGCCACCGATTTCGTATCTGATATCGTCGAAAAGAAAAGTTATAGCATTATTTATCAAAGACACGTCATCGGCCGCTCCTCCGTCTTTTGTCGCTGTCAAAGTGTTAACTGTGCCGTCGTCGGACGTAAACTGCCGCCCTTCTTATAGAAGCGCTCGTTAAATATTAGTCTCATCTCGACGTCTACGTAAATGTAATCGTATGGAAATGTTTTCTCCACGGAAATCTATTATATCAGCGTTCTGATCTCGTAGACTTTCAGTGATATTATGAATGACGCTTACGTTGACAGGTAAATATATTACGCTCTGAGGAACTTCTACAATTTTATAACCGGGCGGTACCTGCGGATAAAATTCGTGCAAAGTATGGCATTCTATGCCGTTTTGAAACGATCCTGCGACTATATTGCTATCCACGCGTATCACGTTAACCCTGATGATATCTACAGGCCAGTCAGAAAAGTGTTTATAATTTGCCTCTAATTTCTTCTTACTGAACCCCATCAGCTGGCCTATAGACATGGCCTTGTCGAAAAAGATTGCGTGCGAAGATTTTATTTCCACTTTGAGTGTGTTATTATTCGGTGTCAATACTAAAACAGTATCGGGAACTAGTTTCGTTTTAATATACCTCTCAATATCGGATATTTCGTACGATCCTGTCGGTAGTGAAATCGTGTGAATGTTTTTAACATCGCCGTGATGAAAAAGATTGTTTACATCCTCAACGATGTTTGGTATCGAGTTGTATGTTGCCAGATCGATGAAAGCTATTTCGCACTCGCCTTTTGATACATCAATTGGTGGGAAAAAGTCACAAGACAAAACAGCAGTGTGATCTGTTAGAACTATGCTCATGACGTTAGAAACTTTAGACACAAATGACCGCAAACGACTGAGTTGTCTTTTTGATGTCTCTTGTAGTTACAGTGTACGTTAGCGTTTTCGCCAAAATACCTACTTAGCTCAATTGGCGGTCGCAGATTCCCGAAACTATCATAGTACTCTATAGAGTTTCCTCTCTTTTTGTAACATACCCAATGGGTGCCGGGGCCGGTTATACTATCCAAATTCACGATAGCCGATTCGTTTCTTAAAGGTCGTGCAGGTAATGTATCTCTCATGTATACACCTTTGAACCACGGTACTCCCAATGCTAAGGCGTATCTTTCCAGTTCTATATTAGTGAACGGTCTAATGGGTATACAATCTATCGACGTTTTTTTTCGTACATCTTTCCTTCTTCTTCTTCCCGCTACCTTGTTTCTTGTACGGTTTCAAGTAAAGCCCTTTGCCTTGCAGACGTTGCAACAGGTGTTGAACGGTAGGCTAACGACGAAGATGTCTTTTACCGCCGCCAAATGCGGTCTTAGCTTTCATCGCTGCCGTTACGGCTAAAGCAGCAGCGCATTCACCGAGCGATGCGTCACCCGCTTTGACTCTGCTCCAAGCTTTCCCTGCTAAGATTTCGTCGGCTACGCGTCTTCTATCTGAATCACTGTAGTTGCTGTAGGAGATATCGTGTTGTTTACAGGCTTCGTCCAACGGATTTATACCTTTATCACCGCGTGCCAACCGTGTCTTCAATTTTGTTCCCGGTCCACAATAATTGTACGAAGGTAAGTGTAACTCGACTGGAAGTAAATCGATTGCCTTATTCAAAACACCAGACACTAGTCCACGTCCTGTCTTTACGACACCGCGTTTACGACTAATAGCTGTTTTCCGTTTGACCCATTTTATTAATGATTCATAACATTCACTGTTACGCCTACTTTTAATATATGTCTTTCAAGATTGCGTATAACTCTCGGAGTCTAGTCGTCTTCATGCATCGTATTTTCAAAACATCGAAAGTGTTCCCGTATTTATTATCGCCTATTGATATGAACTTGTCGATCTATTTTTCATTAGGCTTCGACATCTCTCGCATTAGCGTGTCTCGTAGGCTTTGAATAGCCGTATTCAATTGCCTTTGCGAAACAGCATCGTTATCAGCTATACCATCGGCTATCCCCGATAAGCGCTTAGAGTTTAACCAGTAGTAGTCGCCCGTCTCCTCGGAATGCAGAGTGTATTTCTTTATCCAAGATTTAATTTCATGAAGCTGACGAACGTTAACAGAGTCGACATCGGTGAAACCGTCTCGAACATTAGTTATACATTTTCCGTTTGCGTTATACATTTAACCGATCGGCAGTAAGGTGAGAAACAGCGTATTTTTTAGTAGAAAACCCAGTGTGACCGCATCTTCTTGGTACAAAGGTTCTTCGACCTGAGCGAGCCGCTTATTTTGAAAACTCCAAACATTATTGTCTTTTCGAGGTACCCTATCGTCAACGTATAATTTTGTAGCAGCGTCATTTTTATACAAAGGCACTTTAACATTACATATGGCCACTCCGTGAGCGTCAAATTTACCCTCTGCGTTTTTCGATAAGAAATTATCTCTGACGTACTTCATGTTAATAGCGTCAGAATCTTTCATAGGCGCCGATACATCGCACACCCTTTGGTCGCCGTAGGAAAAACAATCGGCTAGCTTAATAGGAACCAACGATTCCAAGTAGGCTCTCGTTACGGCATCATCTTTTTCTTTCGGCTCTCCGAGACCTCCCAAAGGCAAGCCTTTTGTATGATATCTATTCTTTATTCGAGTCAAACAGTTTTGTTCGAGATACGTTTTGGACACTGCATCGCCATCCTCAACGGGTTGGCCTAGACCGCCTACAGAATAGCCTTTAGTGTAGTATTTTTTCCTATCCTCGTCGAAACCCAAACATTTTTTCGCTATCGTACCCGCATTGACGGATCGCTGTCCTCAATGGGATCACCAACATTGCGCAATAACTTACCTATCGCGTCATAATGATTACCATCGGGGGTCAGACCTATCCCGTGCTGATGATGATGAGGATGGGGAGCGTTAACCTGGTCCGAAAAACGTCCAAACTTATCGACGCTCATCTTATTATTGTCCTAATTTTTCTATTTCCACTGCCTTTTATAAGACCCGCTTCCCTCAGCTCTTCTATAATGGAGGCAATTTCGTTCTCATGGCTCGTATGACCTACCTCTTGAGACGAAAAAAGTAGTCGTAACCTGTCACAGAGTTCGTTAGGGTTGTCCCAATACGCATAACCTTTCCGCTATGCAAATCGGTCGGCGGAAATAATCTCGATATAATTGCCTTGTACTTGGCGGATTTACTAGCACGGTTTATGGCTAATAGATGATTACAACCTTTCCTATGAGCACTGGTTTGTTCACAGATTTGTTTATAGGTGTTCAGATCGGCCTTTGTGTATAATGTTTCATCGGGTTTGCGCATAAATATCAATTCATAGAGCTCTTCGGTTCCCTTTTAAGTGTCCGCGTCGATGATGATGTCACCGTTTTCGTAGTCAAACCTTATATACTTATCGCCTATCATAACAGTACCGTCTCCTGTTATTCGAGGACCGTATGTGTTATCAATTGTATTCCTATTGTCTTTAATCATTCTCAACACGTAGGTCCGCGGTAGACGATGTTTGAACATTGTATGGACATAACAAACACTATCTTTCTGACCTGTCGGCGTTGACAGTAGCTCTTGAACAACTCTACTTTGGCGCAACGGTGTTACTGAAGGTCCAGGCTCACCTGTTGATTCAGCTATTACGTCGGTATCGATGAATTTCGGAACATGGGTTTGTGAAGCATCATCCTCCATGTCTACATCCATTTCTTCTTCTTTTTTAATTTCCATTTTCGGCTGTGGACGACGAATTTTCGAAATTTCTTTAATGATAGGACTATATTGTTTATTAAAAATTCGTTCAGCATCTGCGTCACCGAATTTTATCTGAAGATACTTTCTCTTGATGGTCTCCCTCAGTCGGGCGATCTCAGAAATAACTTGCTCCTCCTTTGGTGTCATATTGCGAAATGACCCGTAACTCGACTATCAGATTTTTTAAGACAGTTCCAAAGATCGAAAAAACACAGCGTAACGCTTTTCACGCAATAGGTACTGTACAACCTGCGATGCGGACGCTTTCATCAATTTCGGGTTGCTCCACGATAAACCTCGGCAGTATCTGTACATGTTGTTGTCAAAATATGGTATACTTTCCACCTTCTCGGCGCTCCTAAAGACAAAGGTACGTTTTATATTTTCGCGCCATTGCGGTATTTCGGCTACTATTAGATTATCATCTCTGGGCATATCTTGCATGTACCGTTTTAGCGTCGGTATAGAGTTTTCGAGAAGATAACTATTCAAAAGCAGAAACTCATCAGTATTTGTCCCCGTGTATGTGCACCACATTTGAAGTTGCCTACGATCGACAACAGTATATTTTGATCCGTCAAAAGACAAGCCGAAATGATGACACTGATTAGGCACCGTCGGCAGGGCGGCCTTTAGAAATTCGGTTGTAAACACACCTTGTGCCTTATTATTTACAGCCTCGTAAAATTTACCTCTACTGCAGAAGGTAGCGACGAAGGTCTAGGACCGTATTTCACATTGTAGCTAATGTCTACACAACACTTTACACTGCTGATAAGCTTGTACGCCTTTATAGGACCGACTATGGGAATTGTCCTTTCCGTGATTACTACACGACGGGACGCGTACGGCAATGAACAGCTGTACTGTAACATGTCGAGGTATACTTGCGTGTACTCTATGCCTCCGTGACTGAGAGTCAAAGTCCGATTGAAAAATCAGGAAACGGCCGGAATCTAGATACCAAGTTTTGCGGATGGCGAACAGTTCCTTTCAACATGTGTTCATTGTATAATATCAATTCAAATGGTACACCTCCTTTATCACATTCGTGCATGAACCTAATCCAAATGTCTCGATTATAAATTCTATTTGCGGATGTGATCATTAACAGAATTATAGGCGGTAAGCTCTTGCTGTACGATCCGAACCGCTTATGTCTCCAGCAGCGTCTATTAAATACATGTCCATGTCTATTCGTACGGCTACAGTAGTTCCCGCAAAACCTCTTCTTATCGGGATAATAGAAACAACATAAATTTGATTTTGGTGTTTTCGTAGGGCCGCTATTAGCATATGGCGAAATATCATTATAAGTGTATATACGCATTATAAATCTTTTACGAAGGAATCGAACCCGATTCTGTATCGACCCTGATCTATATCGCTGTCTTTATCTATTACTATAAAACCGAATTTCTCTTTCCAGGCTGTTGCGCAGAGCTTTTTGAAAGTGTTAAACGACACGTCCGTGCCTACGTGATCCGAATGAATGTTTCTTAAATTCATATCGTCCTGTTTAAATACAACAATCAGATTGGTATTGTCTCGGATTAAATGTTTGGGAATCCTACTGTACGTTTGACCGAGATAAAAAGAATAAATTGAGCTATGTCTTCCCATACTGAAGTAATTACGTATATTATCATGTTTTTCACACTGTATATCGTCAAAAATCATAATGGAATTCAGTTCCGCTTCATGTGGATTGATGATGTTTTCGTTATCACTGTACGGAAAATAACCGATACCCGATTCTTCCATCACCTTAGACAGAAACTTATATTTCGGTTGGTGAAGTGATTTTGAAAAAATATAAATGTTGGCGAACTTCAGCCCGTTTGCCTCGAACAAAAGATTGAAAATTACATTTGTTTTGCCGCAATTTGAAGGACCACACACAATTGCTCTAATAGTGTTGGGCAATAAGGGACTGTGTCGAATTCGTTTCTCCTTTTCACCTACATAAGCGTCGAAATTATGTAGCTGCATCGTATATGGAGCAATCACTACACGCATCTCGAAAGACGTAACCAGAATGAATCAATTGTGCGAAAGACTTAATATTTATTTTCGAAACATATATTCTATTGCAGTATAAAGCAATTGTGACACATTGTCTCTGCAACTAGTACTTTTCCATTGACGTCATCGCATGCTCGTGGCCGGATGCGGACAAGGTCAGTTGGGACAAAGCAATTGCGACGCATTTGCGCTACGACCAGTACTTTTCCATTGACGTCAGCGCTTGCACATGGCCGGATGCGCATGGGCGGCTAGCCGGATGTGGTACAATGTTTCACAGTATAAGTTTATTTTTATCTACCCACGAGTTGTGGGTTTTATCGAAACCTTGCCATTTCACAAGAACCTTATCTCCTTTCCGGCGCAAAACGTTTTCCACCAAATAAACGTCGCCAACATTTGTTCGACTTAAGTCTTCAGCATAAAACCCACCTTTTAATATTTCACCTCTCGAATCTTGTAAAATGTAGGTTTTAGGTGAGGACAGTACAACAGCGAACACGGTAAATACTTCTTGCGTCCAATTTGGATAACATCCTTTCGAAAAAACGTTTTTGTATTTGGATATTCTAACTCTATCGTCTACCTGGAATGATCGCGATTGAGGTATAGTACGACTATTTACTTTCTCGTTTATTCTAGCCAACAGCATTGCTTCATGTTTTTTTCTCACCTGACACGGTTTCATACCAATAGTACTGTGTACGGTTTTGTTGTATGACTTCACAATATCATCTAAAAAATCAGTCCATTTATGACTACCGCGAGCCGTAAATTCTAACCACATTTTACTTTTCAACGTTCTGTTTAACCTTTCTACGATGGAAGCTTTTTTCTCGGTGTAAGTGTGATAGTGATTAATTTTATAGGTTTTCAATAAGTTTTGAACAGATGTGTTAAACCATTCTTTACCCTGATCGGTCTGAAAATGCTTCATACTGTGTTTCTCTAGTATAGGCTTTAATGCTGAAGCTACTTCGGAACCGGTTTTAGATTTTATCGGCACCGCAATAGCAAATTTTGATAAACAGTTAATCATAGTCAATATATACTTATAGCCTTTGTTTTCCTTTGCATAGGGAATCATCTCAACTAAATCAGCTTGATAAAGATCGTTTACACCTTTCAAAGTAACACTACGTGTTTTAAAGTTTCTACGAGCCGGCTTATGAAGCTCGTTAGCAATAGCACGTCTAACGTTTATTTCAAAACTGACCACCCTGATTTTACTTTTGGTACTTTTAAACCAACTGACTAGGTTTTCATCACCACCCAGGAGGTTCAGTCCGAGGTAGTTCTTGTTTTTGGAAGCGTCCCTGGGAATGTGAAGCATTCCAAGGCCTATCCTCCCAGGCGGTCAGTTTTTGTCGTTCAATTTTACTTTAAATCTCATCCACACACACATTCAGTCTTATAGACGATTAAGTCGGAGACAGAGGACCATTTAACCTAGGTTTCACACACACACACACACGTGCAACAAATATTTTATACCTTTTTCAAAAAGGTATTTTATTCATTACAAACACATAATCTGTCTGACATTGTCACAACAGAAGCTATGTTCTTTTGTTGCTACAACACTTAGCTATTCACACAACCTTATAGGCGGTTAGACCGTGACAGAGGGCCCATTCATTCAGCCTAGGATCTCCACACAGCATAGGTCATACAAAAACTAAAATAGAACGACTTGATTTCACAACATAATACCGTTCAGAATGATGGGATTCATTTTAGGCGTGGAACCTTACAGTACCCATAAGGTAGCGTATCAAAATCCCCGTTACGTTTTCTTTTCGAACCTGTGGTTCTGAACATTTTTGTTTCACCCACAGTAATAACATCATGATCCTTTCTGCGACGTATACGCGGTTCAGTAACCATTATGCTATCCTCCTCTGTTTGTTCATTCAAAACTAATTTCTTTAAAGAATCGAAATTTAAATAACCTGAGGTGCGGAGATTTAAAGTCAGTCCTTTAATTTTGCAAACTGTAACGGTTTTGTCATTTTCCGGACACATTACCTTGTAACCGTACGTTTTCGGACCTCCCGAAACAAATTCTGTTATATATGCAGAAGGACCATAGTCTGCCAGTTCGTCTGTCAACTGCCCCAAGTAGTCTCCTGTCGATACATCGTGCGTACCGTCTTTGTGGAGATAAATGACACTATCTGTGTCGTAATAGAGGACCTGTGATCCCAACACGTCCAAATACTCATAGAGCTTAAGACGAGCATGGGCTGTAGTAAATGCAGCGAGAACGACATTTACTGTTGGTAGTACATCACAGGCGTTGTCGGTGTAGCACCAGTTCACTACGACAACGTCCTCGTTAACCTCTTGTATATTGTTCACATCAATTGACGGCGACGTTAACAAGTTGAACAGTTCATTCGGCTCTCTTACTATTGTAGTCTTTGGCTGGTTTTCACGTTGTCCAAACTTACCCCAAAAGGAGTTTAACATTAGTTTAGCCAACGACCTGGCACCAGGATTTTTTCAATTTTCATCGAGTCAAGTCTAACCCCCTCGTTGTCGAAATAGCTTTGGGCATAGTCTATTTTGTCTTGTTCAGTACGACACCACTCTGGGTAACCTGAAGCCTCCTGCTTTATTTTTAAAAATTTATTAATATATTCGGTAAACAGTCCGTTCCCTTTATCAAATGAAGCCATTTCGTATTGCCAGAGCTCATACATTTCCAATATCACGTAACCTTTCTGCACAGCTTTGCTTATCTCGTCCATAGTCCATGTTCCTGTCAACGTCCGTTCGTCAAGAGAGTGAGTACAGTCTCCAGGTATAAGGTTCTCGCCGCATGTACGGCATAGGATGAACATCAATTTATCGTTCATCCTGACCGGCAGCACTGGATGATACAAATCCCGAGGAGGTAGGACTGTACATTTCAGGAGGCCGTCAGCAGACATTCCTGCGGCTCTACACTCATTATTACCGACGTGTATTTTCGGATGTCCTATCGGATATTCTCGGTACTTACACACCCAGGGGTACAAGGAGCAAACATCAATGTACCGAATCTTCTCGTTCTCCTGACACATATGGTACGATTTTACATTCCCCGTACGACCGCCGAAAAACGCGCCTCGAGGGTTTAGTGGTGTGAAATGCATTAGAGGGTGGGAATCAAGATATGCCATCGTTTTGTTTAATTTTTTCTTCCTATAAAATTCACACTCCCACAACTCGACAACATTATAATGACGGGACAACTTAGCCATCTTAGCTTTAGTCCTGGTCAGTCGAGCACTATGAGTGTCTGACGGGTCGTCGATTAGAGGTGAATCACGCCCAAATGTGTAACAGTTTGGACATCCGTGCCAGTAACAGCCGTGAAATTCATATACGGTCTTCGTTTGGTCACATAGACCGTCGACCTTTATACCATCTACTTTAATTTCACGACCTCTACCAGCATGCTCCAGTCGATAGCCTTTCTGGTCTTCGATCCATGCGAGCCACTGTAGATCCATGGTGGACTGCTTATCGACGAATCTGTATCCATTCTTTGGCAGTATGCCTATTGCGTTTGGCTTGAGAAAATTTCTTCTGAACGCTAGGCTACACACGCTAGCAAGTGACGGCCTCGAGAAACGGATCTACATTGCATTCCTGCTAGAACGAAGCACGAAACTTTATACAGGCTTGAGCTAATATATCAACATCAGAGAGGCAATTTTCGAATATTTCCTTTTGAAAATTGAATACATAACCGTTGGAGACCTGTCCATCGTACCACTGTAAGAATTTTGTACTGTTCTTTTCGAACATTGAGTCAGGACAGTAGTATTCCTTTGCAGGAATAGGACCTACATAATTTTCATTGGCCACTGTGTTGAAAAGGTGGGGAAAGTAACCCTTCTTTTTTTCGGGAGGTAAGTCGAACGCTTCAGGGAGTTTAGACAATGCCATTGGCATATAGTTTAGAGAATCGATAAACTTTACGTTATCGATCTCCATCTTTATAATCCTAGTTCCACGCATTATCAATTCAGATGTAAACTGAGTTTCTTCCAGAACGTATTTCAAAAGGAATTGGAAATCAAATGCCTGTCCATTATGAGCGATAACGCACACCTTTTTAAACGTTTTACGCGCATCCATTATGTAGGCCATGAACCCGTCAACTGGACTCTCTTTAAAAACACGAGTTCGTGGCGTACAATTACGACAACGTTCGCCATTTATGCATTTCCAACAGTACTGTTGAGAAATGCATAAGTTTACCCTGTGCACGTAAGTGCTATCAAGGACTTCGTCTTGACGCGTTTCCAGGTCATGAAATCTTTAACTTGAGGCTTTTGTGTATTGATTTTCATGTAACACCGATGGTTAGCCGGCTTGTAATGTAAACACATTTTACAATAAACCTCTCCACACTGATGTGTGCTTTTACGGTCTGTAGTAAATATTACCTTCTCACACATTAGACATTTTCTAATATACTTGCAAACGCTTACGGAATGTGTGTTGTAACATTGCTGGTTCATAAATTGACGGTTACAGTCACCGCATTGAATACCACCGTTGTCGTCTAGCACACACGGTGGAGTCTGTTTACATGAATAACAGATAGCTGAACATTTGTGTTTGCCTAAAGTGTTGTACGGTGTTCGACATGCTTCACAGTAGAAATGACACGCAAACGCGCTAGTTAAACTGGTAATCACATTAAAATGGGACTTGTGAAATAGCAAATTTATTTTATACTTGGGATTGTTCACATTACCTTCAAAAAACACATGCCTACCTCTACTACCGTAACTGTACACCGTGATTTTATATTCAGTTAAATGATTTTGAAACGCTTGTAACTCATTCACACCCGCACCTGACTCGGTAATTTCTACATTAGTGTCAGCCATTAGTTGCTGTGCCCTAACGGTCTGACGTTTACCTTTGTTCTGTATTATAGCTTTATATTCTTTATCATTTTGCGCCCGAGCAATGCCAACCACAAGAGCACAAGGCAAGCACAAAGCATCTTTATTTTTAATTACAACGATTCCCGTTCTGCTGTGACACTCTTCGTCAAAGTTATTTTAAATCCCACGCCTACTTCGACCCCGCCCTACAGGTACTCTAACCTTGGTACACGATACCTGGAATGTATCACCTGACATAAATCCCTCAGCGTTACTCTGGATTATTCCGCCAAAAACGTCCCAAAGGATGTCTGACGTTAATTCCGAAGCAGGTCTGAAGGCTACGTACCCAGGTGTACGATTCTTAAAGTTGATGCTAGTCATAGTAAAACCAAGTCGATCTTCGTCTGTTGTACCCCTAGTCACAGATTCAACCAACTCTTGAAGTCCCTGTCTAACCCATTCAATCTCTCCTACACCTTCAGGGGGTGTATTGAATTTAAAAACAATTTTATTCCTGTATAAACGGAATTTCTTTACATAGGTTTGCACATTAGAAAAAATATACACGGCCATAATATAGGTTTTATTTTAAGAAGTCAAATTAGAAACAGAGATAGGATAACAATCATACTCACCTCTTTGCAGTCAGAATGAGACCCGAGTATACTGTGCTAACTGTTATATAGCTAACTGTTTTTTAGAAACAGAGATAGGATAACAATCACACTTACCTCTTTGCAGTCAGAATGAGACCGGAGTATACTGTCCTACCTGTAATATACGGGTATATATAGCTACCTGTTTAGAGTGGGAGACATAGGTCAGCGATTTCTAATCCTTTCACTGCACGACACAACCGCGAGTGGGAGTGAAAATTCAACGATTTCACACTGCACGACACAACCTTGAGTGCGGGAAAAGGTCAATGATTTCTAAACTTTCCGTTGCGTGACACAGCCGCTTTGGGCAACTACGTCATGGGAACTACACAAAGGACGCGTGGGGAGTTGCACAGTATATAAGCCGGTACCAACATACAGAGAGCATCAGTTTTCAGCGCTTTGCAGTTAGGTGCGTTGTGTGTGTTTTATCTTAATTATGAATACTGCGTCAGCTCTCCAAAAATTCGACAGTTAACCGGTTCAATGCGTTTCCGGTTTATGAGCGAATTTTGGTGTCGTTAAAGTCGTTGGCGTTGAATAAAGAATACGGCATTATCTGTGCGAAACTCGTAACAACCGTTCATGGCTCGTCTATTCAGGTTGACTTTGATGACGACGATATAAAAAATACTACTTTTTTTCCGAAACGCTTGAGCGGTTCCGGTTTACGAGCGAATTTTGGTGCCTTTAAAGTAGTTGGCGTTGAATAAAGAATACGGTATTATCTGTGCAAAGCTCGTAACAACCGTTCATCTGTTCAAGTTGACTTTGATGACGATATAAAAAAGACTACTTTTTTCCGAAACGATAGATACTGCCGTAGTGAAAGATTCCGCTCTTTCGGAGTTTGAGAAATGTCGGTAAGACATGGTGATAATGGAAATACGACAGTAAATTTATTTTCAAGGGGGTGACATATTTTAATGGAGTGGTCACCACTGATTACAGCGTGGCTGGAGCTGTGTTCACTGGGACGAACTATTAGAGTTCATCCCACGGGGGGAGCTGACTTGATTAACGAATAGTCTTTTAAACAAATACTTAATTATCGATTTATTTCAGAAACACGATGACCGATAGACGAAATCAATCAGAGGTGAGTATGAAATAGTGTTTTTTTTTGTTAAAGTTTTTGTTTCGTTATTGCAATTTTTCATTGGTTTTCAGTCTAATGACACAACTAACAACGATGATTCTAGCTACGTTGAAACGGGCATTTGGGAAGAATTAGACAACCATGCTAACGAAATCGATCGTAACAGACGTAGCCCATCAATATTACGAAGGGTTGCATGGGCACCGTACCATAGACGCCAATCGATAGTTGATCATAGCGGGGAGACTCCTACTACGTCACAGGTAATTATAAACAATTTAGATTATTAACAGTTTCATTTTCATATCTAATAAGCTTTTTTCTTTCAGGAAACAAACATTACGGCTCCTCCTAGAGTACCTTTGACTGATCGTAGCAACACCGACCACCCAACGCCGGTGATTATTGTATTCTTAATAAATTATTACTGTTATATTCTTATTTGCTCATTACTAATAAATTGTATTTTATAGGCTGCAATATTAGATCACGTTGTAAATAGACTCAGAGATCGAGCTTCTCATTCGGGGGAACTAGAGGAGAAACTAAAGCACATACAAGGACTCGAGCATTCCCGTATCGACTGTTTCCTTTGCTTAGGAAGTAGGACACGGTATCCTCCTCAATATTCAGTAAGTTTTATTGTACGATGATAATAGCAGTATTATCAGAGGATTATAATTGAATTTCATTTCTAATTAATTTTCTTAGACGGCTGTGGGAAACGCACTGGCAACTGCAGCTCGTAGAGTATCGGCTGATGCACTGCAGATACTAAAGAGACTCGTAACGGACTTAGAGGCAGCGTTTCAAAGAGATGGATACGAGGAAAATTTCTATGCGGTCGGCGTATGGCGGATAATGATAAGCGATCTAGATAAGCTACTTGAAGAGGGCCGAAGAAGAGTGGCTGTCGCTGAAGCGGCGGCGATAATGGCCGATCAAATCCCTTCAGGCGTAGTCGTAAGTGTTACAATTTGTAAAACCTGATATTTATGCTATTCATTTACAATAATAGGAAATTATCTTCTTTGTTTTGTATGTTGAAACAGAGAACATCAGAAGAGCAGATTGTAGGAAACAGTGGCTACCGTATAGCAGACTGCACTGTCTGCTTAGAAAGACCACCATGCACTGCCATCATACCCTGCGGTCACGTTTATTGCAACGAGTGTGCGGAAAGGGTGCAGAGGTGCCCCATATGCAGGAAACCTGCTGACAGACGCTGCCGACTATTTCTAAATCTGGAATAATTGTTTAAATTATCGTAGTATTCGTTAATGAAGTCTTCTCTCTAAATTCAGACTTAAAATTATTGTTCGATTTATATATATTGTATTTAAATTACGTATTTGTTCTTGTCTATATATTTTTATTATTCATATTTTTTTCAATAAATTCATCTTTATTAAAAATACACGTATTACTCTTATTTTATACAACCGAAATTTCTCACCATTCCCGCATCCAACACTCACCTACTTGTGCCCCCATCATACAGTAACGCACAACTGAACGCCTCGTAGCTCAGTCGCTAGCGTCAGACGCCAGCAAACCAAACGTCCTAGGTTCCATTCCCGAACGCAGAATTATATTTTTTCCAAAACTTACGTCACCGCCAGAACAAGATGGCCCTTCCGCTCCCCCAACTCGACCAGCAACCTATCAAACACGAGGGGCGGGGCGTGGACGCCATCTTCACTACCATCATCGACCTATCAAACAAAAGGGGCGGGGCTTAGGAGGGGGTGGGGGTAACAAATACTGCTCTCTCATTGGGGGAATAAAGTATACCCATTACTACTAACCCACCCCATTCCACAGTCATAAATCCATTTCCGTTATAGCCTTTACACCTAACCGATGCCACCAGTAGAGGGTTAGCTTCGTAAAAGGAACGAATGTTTTGAAACGCGGCAGCAAGTAAGCAATTACGTGTTCACTTATTTAACTATTTTTAAAATTAGTACTTATATACGTTTGAGTACAGCTTTCTGCCATTCCTAATGTTTAAATATCTTCCTCTGTTGATGCATTTCGGAGTAATTCCATTTTAAAAACTTAAATCGTACTCTTCGCCTAAACTTTGAGTCCGCCTTTATATACCGTTAGCCACCCTCCGCTTCTTCCAGACCTCCTACTGATGCCTCCTATTGACGCTTACCTACTCTTGCTTCTTGCATCCAACTACTTAAAATTTTAAATAACTTATAACGTTTGGCTGTGGAATTATTTGCTCTTTTTTTACATTTGCCTTTTTTAACCTTACTTTATAGATTTCTAAAATATTTAATATGAAATATTTTTTTATTTCTTCAGTGTCTAACTATTAATAGGGAATCATCCACATACCTCATATGTTCTAAACAATCGATATTCTATAATATTTTTTTAAATATTCTTTCCTCGAATTCCTGTATAAAAAACTCGCTTAATATTTCAGATAATGGGTTACCAATCCGTAGGCCGTTTTTCGGTTTACATGAGTCGTTGTTAAACTTAAATTGATTTTGGTTTAAAATTATCTTCAGTGATTCGACCATTAATTTAACCGTTAATCATTTTACTTGTAATTTTTCCATAATAATTTGTATAGTGTCGTTAACTGGTACTGATGGGTATAGATTTTCTATATCGAAGGAAATTATCCTACAATCTTTAGTGACCTTTACTTCATTTATTCTTTTAACCACCTCGACTGAATTGTTCACAGTATATTTATTTTTTAGCAGAACATTCCAGGAGTTGTAAGTGGAATACTAGAATAAGGAATGAATCTGCTAAAAAATAAATAAATTGTGGATAATTCAACCGCAAGAAATGAAAAATACAATGGAAATATAACATTATGTTAATAAAGGAAGACGTTTAAATATTTCAGAAATTTAAAAAACAAAGTTAAAAAAGGAAAAGGTAATAAACGAGCAAATAAATACACAGTCGAATATTATATTTAAAAGTTTAAAATTATTAAGTAGTTGGATGCAAGCAGCAAGAGTAGGCGTGGACAAATGGGAAGCGAGGTCTGGAAATGGTGGGGTTGTGGCTAATGGTATATAAAGACGACCTGAAAGTTTTAGCGAACATTACGGTATAGGTTTTGAAAATTGAGTCCTTACGAAACGCGTCAACAGAGGATAATATAGAAACGTTAGGAATGGTAGCAAACTGTAATACAACATAAATATAAAAGAAAATGAAAAAACAAAAATATTCATATCAGAAATGAAGATGATTATATTAATATTTTCAAAAATATGCTTATTTATTACATGCTTATAAATTACTAGCTAAATGAATAAAAGATTATTTGGTAACTTTTTTGAATTTATGACTTGATAGTAAAAATTTGGAGTTTACATCTTGGGGCTTTAAAATGATTTTTATTGACATCCCTTGGCAAAATATAAACTAAACACAACAGAAAACTTCGAAATATACAAATACTACAAAAACCATCCACAACACATTCTAAACAACAAAATACACAATCAAATGATGCATTTGAACACATAATTATCAAGTACTCCGTGAACTGTGACGTGCCTCAGAATACCAAGAGACCACAAACTCAGCATAATACAACACACCTGAGCAATAGGTGTAACACTTTCAGCATCGCTAGCGTTCCGGCACGCTCTGGGTTCCCTTACGAGGTACAGAGAGCGTACCGACGCGCTCCTAGCTTATTTTCTTAGATACGGCGAGCTCACCGGCACGCTCACTCCCAGGCTAATTGAAATTTCTCTACTGTCGATACGCGTTTGCATAAAGGTTTGATTTTTACGTCAATGCTTAGAGTTTGGAAAATATTGTGCCTGAGTCGTTTTTAAATCCGACCATCCAATTTAACTTTTGATGCTTCAACTGTAACAATGTTTCAGGGAGTTTTATGAACAGATTTAATTTGGTTTGAATTTTATATTTTAATGTTTTTTAGTTTGAACCATTTAACGAGGCAAAATATCCGGTAAAACAACGGGTTGTAAAAATTAACTAAGCTTTCTGAACTAATGCAAGAATAAACGATATTTGTCCTATTAGATTAAAGGAACCAACTCGAGGTGGGATAAGACTATTGTAAATACGTGTCATTGACAAAATGCTTGAACTCCCGAAAACCTAACGTGTCAACATAAGATTGTAGTAAACAAATGTCAGCTTATCTCGGCTATAAATAATCTCGGATGTAACATATGTATTATCTATGTCTCCGTTTACATTATCGATCTTCGAAACACTTGGCATAAACAGAAACAAACATTACGAGTTAAACGTTGAGTGCTTATTTTAGTATGTAATATATTTTAGTAGTAGGGTCTTTACGTTTTTATATAAATTTTCTTTTGTTCTCTGTCTTTTTAATTGTGTTTTCTTATTTGTCATACAGTAATTTATCATTTGTATTTCTTTTTCAAAATTGTGTCCCGATGAATAAAACAATATTTTAGAGTCTAATACACTGTTCTGATGTCACCAATAAAAATGTATATGTTAGAAATGAAATCATTGAGATGAAAACAACGGGCTCGATAATTAGATGCTTCGACAAACTATGCAACCCGCATGGCGTTACACTGCCGTCAGAGCAGGAAGTTAACGAAAAACAGACAGTAGTTTGATGAGATCACCAATATCGCCGCCGTGTTAAAAGTGTTACCCGTGAGTCACCTTATTAAACAATTCACTGATCTTGCTCGAAACGCAATTGCTGAAAAATATGAATAAATATTTCCCCCCAAGTATTATTATTGAAAATAATAGTAAAAATTTTTATTTTGTGATAGAAAAAGAGCTTAAAATAGAATTGTAAACTAATTTAGTTATCGCTTTTAACTTCAAATTTACAATTTTCAAACATTAACATACCGATATTTCCAATTGCAAATAAGTATGGAATATGGTGTGTTTAGGAAAAAGGGAACTAACCAATAAGAAAAGATTGTAAAGAAGCCATAGACAGTGAAGAACGTACTAGCGGTTTATTGAATAAATCCACCAAGAAGTTGGTCATCCTCAGCAGCTACTGGGTAGTAGAATGCTCTCTCTTGAAAAGCAATTTTGTACTGTCGGATATGAATGTCTGGAGCAAGATAGATTCTGGAATGAAAAGATGTTCAGACAGTTTTAAAATGGAGGTATATAGGTAGATGGGGCTGTAGCTATCAGGAGTGGTGAGGCTTTATGTTGTTTTGAAAGGCGAATAATTTTTGCTGTTTTGCAATAGGGGGGATGAGTGGCAAATTCGCATGTTAGAGCTTGACAAGTGTTAAGGGTAGAAGATGAGATTTAGAATGATTTCAAGACGGAGGAGTTCTTTGAATCAAAACCAAGAGCATTTTTAGGTTTTAGCCTTTGGACAGGCTAAAAAAAATTTGACATTTTCTGAGTGAACCTCCTCTTTTTGTTGAATAGTCCTGGAGGTGCCCTAATACAAAGTCCCATTTCTGACTTGAAGATGGGGTGGCAATTATACCTCGGAGTTAGGAAAGGTCTCAACCCTGGCCTCAATTGAAAAGGCTAGAATAGAAGCACCATGAAAAGGATTGCTGGGCTTCTTTTCTCAAAGAGCGAATGAATCACCCAGCAAACATCAAAATATGTTAAAAAACTCATCCCAACAGTTGGTTCGTTGACTTTCCAAAAAGGATTGAACAATGACTGCCTATTCTATAACTTTTCAATTGCTGGTTTTCAAGAGCACTGCCTTTGTTGGTGGAAATTCCAGTTTCTTCACGATTTTGACGTGATTAGTGGAGAGAAGAGCATTGGTGGGAGGTTCTACGGGGGAGAAAATTTACGATTGAAGAGAAATGTCGTCTAGATTGTTAAGAGAGAAAATGGGCAGAAAGTACTGAGGGGATAGTTTGACGACAACCATCCGAGTATAAGCTCTTCTTCAGTTAACCCACTTCAGAAGATCGACGAGTATGTGCGAAGTATGAATGATGATGAATATTGAGTTCTGGTCCAAGATAGTAGCATTTATAGTGGAAACAGAGTAGGTAAAGTGGATGTTATTGGTTACTATGTTGTCCAGAACTTCAGGGAGATGAGCACTGAAAAATCTGTAACAGTGACAGTAGGATGGGAGATGAAGTAGTGAAGGAGTTTGTGGCTTCAGGAGTTGCAGCAGCTGTTCCTTTCCACGTTTTGAAGTTTAGGGCCCCTGCAAGGAAGACCGCATAGTGAGATGATTAAAAGGTGTCAAGGTGAGATGGTTTTTAGGTAAAGGATAGGGTAGTGGGAACTACTTGGGATGGGGTGAGAGTTTAGGTACAGTAGGTGGTAGGTCAGGTTACTTTAAAGTACCTCTTCCATTAAGAAAATTTATCTATTAATATTATGAAGGCATTTACTTTAGAATTGATATACTTACTTCGTGCAGGGTGAGGGCAGTTCAGCAGGATGTGTTCAATTGTTTCGCTCTCCACACCGCAGAGTGCACACAACGGAGACTCTGTGAGATTAAAACGAAATAGGTACTCCTGTGTCACCAGATGGCCGGTTCTTGCTCTGGCAACAAAAGATGTTGTTGATCGTGCTACTTCCCTATATTTGTCCTCGATTGGTGGTTCTGGTTGGAGCTGGTAAAGGTGTCGACCAGTAGACTCTTTTTCCCAATTTTCACACCAAAGTTTTTGGAAAACTTCCCTGCTTACACTTTTGCAATGTAGCAGGGAGTGTTTGCCTTCATATGTAGGTTCCATGGTTGAGGCTATTTTGTCAGCCTTTTTGTTTCCGGGTACTCCACAATCGGCAGGTACCCATTGAAGAGTTAATTCCTTCCCGCAGTCCACCAGTTCTAGGATGGTTTTTCTTATTTCTAATATTCGAAACGAGTATGAACTTGTAGAATTACTTAACAATGACTGAAGGGCGGTGTTCGAATCCGATAGGATGCATATTTTTGAATTGCCCTTTAAATGCACACAGCTAGTCAGGGCTGCACTTATAGCCAAAAGCTCAGTATCCATGATCCATGCTGGAATTGGAATTGGCTGGGATGTAAAAACAGTTTCCGTTCGTTTCATTATAGTAGCCTGCCCCCGATAAGCTCTTCTCTCGATCGAGTGAGCCATCTGTGAATATTTTTATGTGGCTTTTGTATTGAGAAATCATGTTTAATGTTATTGTTTTTAATATTTGTACATGATCTTTCTTGCTCACCTCATGTGTCAGGTTAAGTGCAATGTTTATCTCAGGCCATCTACTTGGGTGCTCCATATGACACCATGTTACTTAATGGGTGGATTGGTGTAAGAGCCTTTATTGACAAGTATTTGGTCCATATTTTTTATCGATATAGAGTCCCAATTCAATCTCCATGGCTGCTCTAGAGGTGGTTTTGGTGCACCCCAAGCATAAATGGATTGCAGCAGATTGTAGAGTTTGCAGTCTTTTCAGGTGAGACTTCGCCATCGAACCCCACACTTCACATGCATAGGTTGTCTTAGATCTCAAGAAGGCAATATAAAACATCTTTAGAGTAGTTGTATCAGCGCCCCAGTCACGGCTGGCCATGGCTTTGACAGCATTAAGTCTTGATACACATTTTTCGATAACATACTCCATATGACTACCCCATCGCAGTTTCGGATCCAAAAGGATCACTAGTAGTTTAGGGGACCTATTATATTTCAATCGCTTGCCAAGTATTTTGAGTTCGAGAGTGAAAGATCCCAATTTATTTTGACTTGTCCGTTTAGAATTGATATACAACAATGGAAGTATTCTGTGACTCAGTTTGAAAAAGGAGGATCTTAAAATTGTTGCTCATCCCATGTAGGTTTTAAGATATTTTTAATCTGCTTTTAAATTAGATTAAAATGGCAATACATGGTAGCCAATATGTGTTAAAGAAAAATCAGAAATTACTGGTTCCTCCTTGTTGGCCTCTTGCTGATGATTTGATGAAAGGGAAAAGCATTTTGTGACCTCTGGAGTAAGGTTGTTGCAACTAACTGGTCTGATTGCCTAAAGGTAAATCCCAGCAAGTAAAATCTTGTGGTTGGTCAGAAAGAATTCTAAGTTTGGTCCTATGAATCCAGGATTGATGACCAACAATAAATGAAGTAAATGCTATTATCCTTTTCAAATATCTAGGAATTTTTTTCCAACTCAAAGGCAGAACAGCATTGGTTATGCATTCACCAGACATTAAAGCTATGTTTACACTAGACATTAAGGTAAAGGTCACAACCATGATCTTATTCCAATACTCACTTGTCCTCTTTTGTTATATGACTGTAATATATTAATAATGTCTATACTCGAAAAAGAAACAAAAACAGCATTTAAAGTCTTGACTTGGATTGAAGAGATTGATAGTTTCAAGTATTCTCTATTGTTCTGAAAACAACTTTGGTTCCGCTTTACCTTTTCTAAGTAACTGGTTATACTTCTGCCTATTGATTGGATTTCGCCCATATCAACAAAAAGATTAATTTTGAGAGTTCTATAGAAGGAACTTGCACTTTGAAGGATTAGGATGGCAAAAAATTATCACTAGTGAGAAAAATTAGAAACCTTGTACTTAAAGAGGGCGAAAAAAAGTAATGGTTGGATAGATTTGGTATACAAAGAGAACCAACATTATAAACTTCCTCCTTAGATGGCTGTAACATGTTTGTATCCTAATCAGACAATTTTTTTGCAAAAACTTCCTACTGTCATAATTGTAGTCTTGACTGTACCTTGGGATTTCAGAATTCCTAACCAACATGAGTTGAAAGGTTACAAGTACTACTTTCATGCATTTGAAATATGTATCAGAGGGCTGACCGCCAAATCATTATACATACTTTTGAGGCATTTTGGTATGAGAATCATATTAAAGTTTTTTGAAGTAGGTTCAAACTTATAGAATTTAGATCGGATCTGAAGGTTGGGCTCAGTTATACGCATAAAACATCTTAAACTCTCCTAACTAGGTCTGCAGTCCTAGGCTGGGAAACAAAAATAAGGAACATGCAATTAAATAGAAGTTGGCGCTTCTATTCTATTACTGGTGAGCCTCACTGTGCGATAGATGTTGTTATAGAGTATTGCATTAACTACTATCTCCCTCTCTCTATTTCTTATATATATATATATATATATATATATATATATATATATATATATATATATATATTATATATATTTCTCTCTCTATATATATTTCTTATATATATAAACACATAGGAACTTTTGGACTAGATAGGAAACTGACAGACTTACCTACTGGCAATAGCCCAAAACCACAACCTTTCGGAAATAAATACACACATACAAAACACATTAAGTAATTGAAATATTTTGATCATACAATGATCTTTTTCAATCATAGTTTTGGACTATTGCTACTAGGTTTGTAACGGTTATAGCCCTTACCAACATAATTAATTACTTACCAGGGCTTCTAGCTCTACGCCACAGGTCAGGCAAATTACTGTCTGTCTGTAACGCTCTTCATATCTTGAAGGTAGAACTAGGTTACTTATGAATTAAGCATTGAAAGTTTTAAAATACAAAGTTAAACCATTTAAACTAGCAGAGTCTCATTAAATTATTATTTAAAGGCTTATTGAATTAAGATGTATGGGATATGTGTACTCGTTAAATAGTTGCTCTGTTAATCTTCAATTAAAACAAATCAAACATATTTTATTTAGCAAAAAAATTATAAAGTTACAAACCAAAATACATATTTCTTAGACATTGCGTTAGTTACTGATTAGTGAACATATAACATTGGACTTATGAGGAAATTTTACATATTAAGAAATCAATGGCTGAAATGACTGTTTTCGAGTTTGCTTGCTTGCTCTTTTCATAATTAATTCTTACAATTTAAACTGAAAACAAATGCACCAAATAATGCATAAATTACATTTACGTACTGAAACGGTCTGAATTAACGTTTCAATTAAGAAATTAATAATTTCTTATTTTTAAAATAACAATTTTAATATTTAAATAATAAGGTTTTAATTTATGGTATAATAAACATAGTAAAGAGTCAAGAAGTCAGTAAAATTTTGAATAGGTATTATTAAGACAAATTAAAAATTATAATAGCATGCAATTGTAATAACTAACTAAATTTGACAAACGAGAGTGAAGTGAAAAATTTTCTAAGTGCCGAAAAATGCTAACTTGAGAACTAGGCCACGTAGAACTATCATCGACATTTTGAAATGACCAGAAAAATCCATAATAAACAGTAGTGAAGACAGAATTTAAAAAACTAAATTAACAAAAAAGTTAGTCATTTAAAAATAATAGACATTTTTCAGTGTTCTAAAACAGATAACAAAATTATGCAGGTTAAAACTAATACGTTGTCCAACCCGCCCGTACAAGAAACAAGCACGGAGATAGCGACGAGAGGAGAGCGGAGGGGAAGGGTGACATAGCCGCAATAAATACAGGAACATAAGAACCTGTAAGGCATTCTGAAAAAAATTTTTAATACGAGGTGCTAATGGTCGTTATGTCGGTCAGCGCCTAGGACAATCATCACCAGGCCAGATGGGACCAAAATAGCCACGTTCCTGCCGTCTACTTCCATCCAAGGACTGGGGCTCCAGACTCAGCCTCCAGGACGCGGAAATGGAGAAAGACTTCCATCGACTGACCAGGGATGGCAACTTCCGATGTCCAGGGACCAGGGAATCCAGACGAGAGGACTCCAGGACTGGCAGGGAAATCCTTGGCAAGTCATTTCTCTATTATATACGAATTAACATAAATTTAGTCAGTTAAATTTATTAAATTCAAATTACCAATTAAACTTAAACAATGACTTCATTCTATGTTGAATAATTAAATAAATTTTAAAAGTAATAAAATTAATTAGTATAACAAAATTGTGGAAATAATGAATAATAAATATTAAATTTACAAAGTGGTTTTGGCCATAAGCCAATCACTTTCAAGAAGACCAAATTTATTGAATCATATAAACTTTAAAATTATTTATAATAAAATGTGAATTTACCAATTCAATCTTGAAATAAGAAGATAAAGTATTTTATGTTAAATTTGGAATTTTTTTTTTTTTTTTAATGTGTAAATGTAATTAAGGAATTGTATATGAAATGTAGGAGTTGAATATGTGAAAATTAACGAACTTTTAATTAATAATTTGTGCAGATAAAGAGAGATCTAAATATGTTTTATTTGAAAAGAAAATTAGTTTAGTTTAAATCAGTAATTAAATGCATTATAAAAACTTACAGTATTTGAATTTATCCTGTGTTGAACAACCAATAAAACCTTTTAGTTTTTTCCAACTGATAAATAATGAGTATAAAATCAAAGTACAGTTTTAATTAAATTTCATTAATTAATAAATGTATAAAATTCAGAACCTAATGCTTTTTCAAACGAGTTCTCTCCTGAGAACAATTTTATTGAGCTATTCTAAAAATTAGTTGTTTTTTTGCATTGAAGCCCAGAGACGATGTCTACTGGCAGATCATGTTTAAAGAACACAGGAGCCTTTTAAAAAAGGTATCTTAAACATGATCATATTTTGCACATCCACTTGCTGTGCCTGCAGATCTCATGAAGTGGTAAGATTCTTTGAAAATTTTGTGTTCATATAAATGATGTTTCTTTCCATCTGACTATTTTACTGACATGTGTGACTAAATACAGACCTAACAAACCTGCCAACAAACTTAGGGGAGGTCATACAATCATTAAGGTAGATGTCAGCGGGAATAGACTTCCATTTGGGAGTGGTACTTTAAGCGGGAACACAAGACAAAATTTAGGGATCCTAACATGGTACACAAAACGGTGTGAGCAGCAGATATATAAATATATAATTCAGCAAAGGGGAGGGACGTTGCAGTACGTATTGAAAAATTTAAAGTTTATTAATTTTGTGTTTAACTGTTTAAGCATTTAAATTTTGTGATAGTTCACCAAAGTTAGAATTTATTCACTTAGCTGTTTTAACAAGGTGTAGCCTCGCACCTTCTATTGGAACAATCTCTCAATATTCCCTCGGTTATGATTTCAAAAATGGCTTCAGTAACTCAGCGTTCCATCTTCATTCTTGGCGACGCACTGTCTTCTATATTCTGATTACAAAAAATTAAAAAAATAAATGACTGTTACATTAAAAATTTAAAACAAAACATTTCCTCGCTCTTGGAGATAACCGTTGCCTTCTACATCCTGATTTTAAGAGAGTTAATTTATCTGTTACATTAAAAAAAATTAAAATAAAACACTTCTTCGCTCCTCGCACTACAAGACATGTTTCTTCCCTTACATCTTGGTTATGAGAGAATTAAATTATCCGTTGCAAGCAGGCGTCCTAGTTACCGCCCTTCGAAGGTGCGCATATTACTTTAATCTTTGTCCCAAACTATTCCAACAGATGCCACTACCAACCAGAGATTTGATTTATTTCTAACAAATCACAATTTTTTTGATCTAGTTCAATTATTGTTTTTTTTGAATACATTATCGTTTGTTTTGTGAAATTACCTTTTTTAATATGTAACACCATCCAAAATGTGTTACATATTTTTCCCCCCTTTTGAAAAAAAGAGACATTCGAAGAAAATTTTAATTAATAGATGATTTGAAGAATTTTAATAAGAAGTAATTTGAAGAAAGCTTTAATAGTGAGTGAAATGTATAAGAGATATAGTAATGAGTTTAAAAAGTTGAAGAAATGTAACTATGTATTCATAAAGTTTGAGAAATTAAAAGTTTATAAAGAAGTTAAAATTTCAAAGTAAGTTGGTAAGTGTATGTAAATTTTTTAAAAATTTAATAATGTAAATTAAATGATTAATAAATAATGTAACAAGTTATGAGATTTAAATTGATATTAAAAGACACATTTTTTTAACAAAGTAAATTAAAGATAAAGGTAATTAAGTAACTAACGAACATTGTGCAATGGTATGAGCGTATGTGTCATTATAAAATGTTTATGAATATAAAAAAAGGTTGATTATTGATTTATTTAAAAATTTTATTTTTTTGTTTTGAGAGGATATTAAATCTAAGAATTAATATTGTTTGTGTTATGCTTCATGGCGAGTTAAGTTTGTTCTAATAATAGAATCAAATGGGTTATATATGTTTCCCAAAGAACATAGTTTGATTGTTAACTTAAGAGTTGTTCATAAATCGTTAAATTTAATAAAAATAATTAAAGGGAATGTGAAATAACACAATTTTTTTTCAAAAGGGGGGGGGGAAATATGTAACACACTTTAGATGGTGTTACATATTAAAAAAGGAAATTTCAGAAAAGGAACGAGCATGTATTCAAAAATGTAACAATAATAGAACTAGATCAAAAAAATTGTGATTTGTTAGAAATAAATCAAATCTCTGGTTGGTAGTGGCATCTATAGGAAGAGTTTGAAAGATTAAAGTAATATGCGCACATCGATGCTCGGTAGCTAGGACGCTTGCTTTGCTACCGATATTTAATTCTCTTGAAATCAGGATGTAGGAACGGAAACATGTCTTGTAGTGCGAGGAGGGAGGAAATGTTTTATTTTCAATTTTTAATATAATAGTCATTATTTTAATTTCTTGTAATCAGAATATAGAAGACAGCGCACATTGCCAATAACGAAGATGGAACACCGAGTTACTGAAGCCTTTTTCAAAATCATGACTGAGGGAATATTGTGAGGTTTTTCCAATAGAAGGATGCGAGGCTACACCTTGTTAAAACAGCTAAGTGAACAAATTCAAACTTTGGTGAACTATCACAAAATTTAAATGCTTAAACAGTTTAGTACAAAATTAATAAACTTTAAATTTTTCAATACGTACATAAATGTAATTTATGCATTATTTGGTGCATTTGTTTTCAGTTTAAATTGTAAGAATTAATTATGAAAAGAGCAAGCAAGCAAACTCGAAAACAGAGTCATTTCAGCCATTGATTTGTTAATATGTAAATTTCCTCATAAGTAAATTGTTAAATGTTCACAAATCAGTAACTAACGTAATGTTTCAGAAATATGTATTTTGGTTGTAATTTTATAATTTTTGCTAAATAAAATATGTTTGATTTGTTTTAATTGAAGATTTAAGAGAGCAATTATTTAACGAGCACACAAATCCCATACATCTTAATTTAATAAGCCTTTAAATAAGAATTTACTAAGACTCTGCTAGTTTAAATGGTTTAACTTTGTATTTTAAAATGTTCAATACTTATTTAACAAGTAACCTAGTTCTACCTTCAAGATATGAAGAGCGTTACAGACAGACAGTAATTTGCCTGAGCTGTAACGTTAGAACTAGAAGCCCTGGTAAGTAATATTAATTATGTTGGTAATTAGCAATTAATAATATAACATTTCAAATAAAGTAATACTTACCCCCCGATGTAAAAGGGCTAGTACGTTACAGGTTGTCTTTCGGTCTCCTTTTTAGTCCAAAAATTCCTAAGTAAGCTTTTAAGTCTACTAGAACTTATCTAAATATATATTTATATATATAAAGTTACAACATATCCAGTTAGCATATGGTTGATTCTAAAAGAAAAGAAAATGTTATAATTAAAACTTTTTTTTAAATGTTATTGTGCCTCCAATGGAGAATGTACATGAACAAACATACATTTTATAAATATCCCTTAGTCAAAAAACATTTGAAAAATATATTTTCTTCAAAAATCAAAAATTTACATCTTCATTCATCTCTTACATTAATTTTACTTACAACACAATCACAAAATGTTAAATGTATCTTGTTATCACAGGTAAGGAAAGACAAATTCATTACATATTAATTTGTATAGAATTGTCAGAAATATAGAAGAAATCTTTAGTTTGATTTGGATGTGAAAATACTTCCAACTAGTTTTTTAGAAGAAACTTATGATCAATTTCATAAACTTACAATTACACGTAAAAACCTTTTTTTTGTAATGCCAGTGAGTTCTTGCAATGTAAACAGGTGTGTCATCACGATACCATTACATCAAAGCCAACTGAACTGTTACATCCAGATACGTTGTAGCTGTATTGTAATAAAGCCACATAGGGATGTAGTGTAATATAGGGCTTGATTTTATTAAAAAACTTCGATTTTGTTTCATTTCATGTGTGTTGGTACATGAAGGTTATCTACTTATTAATTCACTTGTCAAAAACCATTACTTACTGATGTTTCGCAGCAGAAAAATTTTGCACTTGATCAGTGTATTGTCCAATACCATGAGTTACACACCCCAGTTTCTCAGGTGTGTTATTGTGAAATCTGTAGTGTTTTGGTATCATGTGATGTCTTGTTGTTCATGGAGTAGTTGTTAATTATTTGTTTGAATATAGTGTTTGATTATTATTGCGTTTTATCTTTCAATATGTGTTGTGGTTTTTTATATTTCAAAATTTTCTGTTGTGTATTTCTTATTTCTTTTATGTGTCTTTGCATTGTGTGGTGAAGTTTCTTCCTGTTTCTCCTATGTAGAAACTAGTAGAGTTGTTGCATGTGTTCTTGTATACTCTTGCTCTGTCACTTTTATTCTGAAGTGTTCGGAAGGGTGAAGCTATTTTTGGTGATGTATTTTCACAATATGTTAAGGATAAGGAACATCTACCCTTAGCTTTTACAAAGGACAAACAGGAAGAAACATCCAATACATACTACAAGGAATGGATAATAGACAAAAAAACATATAAGTCAAATCAAAATTTGTCATTTGTACATAGAACACACTACACACGTTGACACAAATCTAGAAATTCTAATGTTCATCAAAAAAAGCAATAAACTAAAAACAACACAACATTTTGAAATATACAAACACAATAAAAACCAGCCACAACACATACTGCATGATAAAACACACTCAAAATTAAATACTATATTAGAACACATAACTGAAAACCACTCTATGAATAACTCATCACAGTACACCAAAACACCATAGATTAAAAATATATCATAACACACTGACCAAGAGCAAAACGTGTGTGCTGAGAAACATTAGTAAATAGTGGTTATTTGCCAAGTGAATTAAAGAGTAAATATTACAGAAACCTCAAGATGTATCACCCCAAAACTGCACCTATCTTGCACCTATAGATGAAAGAAGTATTACACCTATCTTTCAGTTCCTTCTTATTTTAAGCACCGTTTGTGTTTAGTGACACTTAAAATAATTTGGTTTGTGTTTGAGTTTATTAGTAATATAATTATGAAAGCAAAAATTGGAGTTACCAATATATAGTTCAATATTTAAAACTTTATTTTAACAGAGTATGTCCATAAAAGTTATATCATATCGATCACTAGTACATTTTCTTATATAAATGGATTCTTTTTACTATCATCTCTTTGTAATTTCATGTTAAAGTATTGATTTTACACATTTACAAATGTATTGGATGTTTCTCAGCCATATATTTAGATGTGTGTATATATTATATGTGTGTTGTACAATGTATATAATTGTGGTTATTCAAATTATACACCAAACCTGTATAACATAAAAGATTTGACCGAGGAAAAAGGACATATGATTATCTTTGCAAAAAAAAAAAAAAAAAAATACAATACCACTAGCCTTTTATTAAATATATTTTAATCTAATTTTTCATAGTAAATTGTTCTAAATTGTTGAAACCTTTCAAACCCACTTTTTTTCCAGCAATGAGACAACCATACTGAATACTATCTTCTAAAGTATGTCCAGTATTTAGCATAAGTATTGTTGAAGCAACAAACGTGTCACCTGCTCCTAAAGTATCTACAACTTTAGGTGGTGGAAAGGCTTTAGATTTTACAATGGAACCATTGGCAGACAGACCCATTGCACCTTCTTCACCCCAAGCACATATCAACGTTGGTCTGTAAAATAACGAATATATTAAACTGTTATTCATATCTCATAGTAATTCATATCTCAACTGTAATTATATTTATCTTAATTACAACTAAACATTTGTAAGAATGCAATATATATCAATTACTACAAAACTCTACAAAACTACCAACTCATTACTACAAAAAGTTAAACAAAAGTTTTATATTGGTTTACAAGTTTAAATTAATAATATGTTAAATACCTATTTTCTTAAGCAGTGGCGGACTTACCATTGCTTAAAAAACACTAGGCACATGCCTATGGGCGCAGCCTCAAGGGGGCGGCAGGCGGCAGCCGTTTTTTTTTTTGTACCGATGAGTTTTAGTGACAGTAGTAATAGTACCTAGTTAAAATTGGATGAATGTCATAATGTGAACCTCAGTTTAATCAGTGGCGGATCCAGCGCCCCCCCCCTGAGAATAGAAAACTTCCTTTTATTTTATTGTATTTTAATTTTATCGATGGAACCAAAATAAATATAATTTATTTTTATAAAAATAGTCTTTAAATAATATCTTATCTTGGATTTTTTTTTAATAAATTGAAAATATCATCAAAAATGTTTAAAAATTTATACTTGTGTAATGTCAGTATGTGTATTGTCTGAGTGTGCATGTGTGACGTCACGTGTGTGTGTATGTATATATGTGTATGTGTATTATACGTGCTTCGAGCTGCGCCCACGGAAAATTTAAAAATTCCATAGTACATGCCATCGGATGTTTTAGGTATCTCCAAATAAGGAGATAACGAAATTTTTATACAATTTTTTCATTATAAACTATTATCCAAAAAAGTAAAAATATACGTGAATTGCTCTTGTTAATACTAAGAAGCTGAAAATATTACTTCTTAATCTTGTGTGTAATAAATAACACTTTCTAATCTCAAAAGTGTCCTAATTTTCAATTGTCTTCCCCAACAAATATGAAAGTGAAGTACTGTATGTATATTTTCAAAATATATTTCAATAAAATATAGTGCCCAATATATAGTATATTATTATACATTATTATTTAATAGGTAATTTACATTTATTAATATTGCATTAGGACAGTAAACTATGGTCGGCACGGTAAACGGTAATTAATTTAAACGTAAAATGCAATATTGCATGAATACCAACATATTTTTTAATCTCAAAGCGCATCATTATTAAAAGTTAATTATTTTTTTATTATGCATTTCTTTGAACAGGCATGAAAATTGATTCGTATGGTGAAAAATTAAAATCATTATGTTACGTTGGGACGTTTCCAATAAATTCGCGAACGGGGCGCAAAGGGGCGGCCGGCCGAATTATGCCTAGGGACGACACCATGGCAAAGTCCGTCACTGTTCTTAAGTACTTCTCTAAAATTTACGATAAATTTTCTCAAACATTGCAATTTGATTTACTAATTTTTCAAAACATTATTTCTTAATAATTGTTTTAGAAAAGTACTGTAATGTAGCTGAAATTAGTTTTCAATAAAGAACTTTCAATGGTGTTTAAAATATTAAACCTATCAAAACTCAGTTAGCTTTGAGCAGAAACATGAAAACTTAGTCTTTTGACTATTCATAAATAGAAATACTTATTTTTCAAATTCACCTAAATTTGTTTAATATTGGATGCTTTAGCTAGGAAAAATTAAAGCTAAATGATAAATCTTTAACAAAATAGTAATAACAGTTAAACCTTTTCATTCAAATAGAAGCCCACAAAATTCATACCTAATGGATATGTAATGAAAATACCTAATATGCTTTGGAAAATTAGTTTCCCACACACCAGTTAAAATCAATATGGTGAAAATGAACAGTCATAGAAATAAGAAAGGTCAGTATACAAACCAGCAACAGCCAGATCAAGAAGATATTCCTAATGATAGGTTTATAGGTCCAAAAATATAATCATGTCACTGATATTCCCATAACTGCTGTAAAAATCTCCACATAATCTTCTTCGCCTACAGTAGTGTCCCTTTAGCACTAGAGATATGTACTGCAGCTTTACAGCACTATGGAGTCAAATGAATACATCAGTTCAGGTGATAATTTATGTCCAATAAGTGCATACAGAACAGGAGTACGGTTTTTAATTGTTTTAATTTTTATGTAAATGGATTTCAATTTTTAATATCTGGAATAGATAACTTTGATGCCTGTCAAATTTTGTTGTTATTATTGTAGGTCCTTAAATCTTCTCAGAATTTTTTGAATTGTCCTGAAGGTGCACTGTGCTAAATCTAATGAACTGCCAACTTGTCGCTGTCCCGCCTTCTAACTGCCCCATACTTTAATTTCACATCTAAACTGATATGCTTCCTAACCATTTTAGTTTCAGTGTTGAAACTTTCTGAAAGTGATGTTTAGTAAACTTAAACAAAATAGACGGATGATATTCTCTACAGCCGCTTGTTTAACAAGACTGAGATTAAATGACTTCTCAATATGGTTAAAAAAGAGTAACACAAACACAGTACTTTTCTAATTGTTAATTCATTCTCATTAGCTGCCTTCTTCCTCCTGCACTCTACCTCTGCAGTTATTGTAAGCCTGCCCGAACCAAAATTCTAAAGAATCTTCTAGATGTGATTTAAAATCTAACCATAAAACTTCACCTCTATTTCTAGCTATAACTTGAGAGAAGAGAGGTCCTACCTCTAATACTTGTCATTCAAGAGAAAAATAGAAATGAGGTTGCCACAGATTACTGCCAGTAACCAGGCAGTTTCTACAAGTATTGTCTATACTTGTTTCAAACAAAACCTAAGCTAACCCTTTAAGAACATACTTAATGGAACTTAAAGAGCATACTCTGTGAACCAAACAATCTCTTCAGTTTCCCATCCTTCTTTACGTAAGAAACTTACTAAACTGAAGTTTGTAATTACATTTTGATGGTTTAAATTTAAGAAACATTGATCAATTAAAAATTTCAAAAACTCTTTCTAAAAGTGAACTGTTGATGTAACACACATACACACACACATTAAAGTTTATTATAAGTTGACCATTGCAACTAAACTATCACCATTATTTTGATTGCCAATTAATTGTTTTAATATAATTATTATTTGAAAATGGCAAAATATCCCCTTTGATAGTTCATGGTGCATTAGTCACTATTCAAAGGTTTTTTAATATAAAATTGTTGAATTTTATATTCCCCACAAAACCTCAAGGAATGGGGAATATATTCTTCAAAAATTCACAATTTATGTCAAATGTGCTGCAAAACAAATCAAGCCAAGTTGTTAAAAAAAAAAATTATTATAAGAAGCAGTTGTAGTAAACTATGAAAGTTTTTTTGTTGAACAGCTAAATGTTTATTAATTATTTGTTATGATATATTGTGTTCTGATAAGATAATACAGATTGATATCAAATTTATGTAATATATTCATCATAAATCTAATTTTATAAAAACAGACAAATACTGAGAAAATATTAGGCTGGTAAATTACAAAAAATTGTAGATACAGTTTAAAAAACATTGATAGATTTACTCTAAATACAGCGGAAAAACCTGAATTCTAAAGCCAATCTTAGATAAATTTTGTTACGTTAAATACACATGACTATATTTTATGTGACAAGCATGATATTTTCATTTAAAATGAAAACTGTATACTACAGATGACATAATGCACTTGGCCTTGATAGATCACAATAGGCGAGACGGGAGGTAGAGAGTCAGTAGAAATACTTTCCTACAAACATGATGAGGACTGTTAGAACACGGACTTAGATGAGAGGGTCAATTCTAGATGAATTACTGTTTAAAAAATTAGCTTTGATATGAAATAACAAACAATCTTGAAATATGTGTAGGATTTAACGTTTACTGGAAACATATGAAATTATTAAAAATGCTTGGACGATGGCTTTACTGTTTAAAAAATGACTTTTGAATTTGGGGTAAAATATTTGTCAACAAAACACAATCAATTTACAGTTTATGGATAACTATATAATACAACAACAGTATTATTTCTTTGAAATAGACTCGTGTTGAATAGACTTCCGAAACATGATTTTCATTCAACTAATATCCTAAGGCTTAAAAAAATTATTTACATCAATATTTATACTGACGATGAGTTGTTTTAAAATTATTGGGCGAGAAAAATGATAAAAATATTGAAATGCGACGCATGTGATAAATAATACTTGAAATACTCATGTGGAATAAATTCTTGAATTTTGTAGCCCATTATGTTCGGTGAATCTTATTAATCACTTAAACAATATTTTATGACTATCAGAAATTTAAATTTTGTAAATTTGTAAAAAACATTCTGCTGCTTTTCAGTTTAGCATTGAAGAATAGTGAAACATGGCTCAAGAAATTATAGATTCCGACCTTTCTAAAGAACCAGAATCCTCAGAAATATGCAAATAAATTGTACCTCTAAAAGGCTGAGAGATTCTTATGCTGAAGAAAATAAAGAAGAGAGAGTCAACTAAAGAAAAGAATTCCAACCACTGTGGATGCATCTTCTATGATAGTAGCAAAAACAATTTATTTGAGCTTAGGCAGACATGTTAATGTGGAGTGAGTTATGTAGAAGACCTTGTTCAAAATACAAAGATAAATTCAAAACAGAAATTTTTAAGTTTTTGCTACACTCCAACATACAAACCAAACAACAAAATAATAAAATATCCTAATAACACAAACCCACAAAACAAATTCAGAAAAACATAACATATCAGGAATTTACAAAATTACATGCAAGAACTGTAACGCATTTTACATAGGGAAAACAACCAGATCATTTAAAACAAGATTTGAAGAACATTATAGAGCATTCAAAAACAAAAATATCAAATGTTGCAGCACACCTAATATCTTATAAACATGAAATAACAAATTACGAAAATAGCCTAACCATACTTGAAGTAAATAATAACCCAATAGAACTAAACTCACTAGAAAAATACATCTATAAAAACATACACAACAATTTAATGAATTTACAAACAACATATACAGAAGACATACTATTCAAAAACATTATACACGAGACTCAAGAGGAAACGTGTATGACGTCAATAAGTACCAATACCGAACATCCACAGCAGAGAAATTGAGAAAAAGTAATCAGTGATTCGACAATGTAAAGTGACCGAAGGCGCCTCATCACACAGGGCAAAATCATTGCACTTAGTGGTGGATGTAATTACTTACAATAATAATATATCAACTTCATATATATATATATATATATAGTCGGACCTCTATTTATCAAACTTCTATATATCAAAATTCTCTATTTATCGAATTATTTTCGAGTCCTTTGAAATTTCAATGGAAAAATGTTTCTGTATATCGAAAAGAAATTCAATGTATTGAACTTAATTTTGGAGAAAATAAAACTACTGCACATACCTATTTTTAAATATTGAAAATATAATGCGTAACAAAACGTATTATTGAATGTCATGTATCCCTCCCATTACACACTATTCATTCAGAAACATTGAGAGAGAGGGAGGGGGAGGGAGAGAGAGAGAGAGAGAGAGAGAGAGAGAGAGAGAGAGAGAGAGAGAGAGAGAGAGCAACGTGACAATATGTTGACATCTGTTAAGACTTTGTCCAGGTGGATAGGAGCAACGAACATGACTAATGGCTCTCTCATACACTCTTACTCATTTCTTTCAGGGCAGAGTGCAGTACTGTATTGTATTTCATGTGAACAAGTCTCGCCATTCGGTTATTAGTTAGTGCGAGGTCTGGTTTGTTTAGATTATTGTAAGTTGGTGTTCTTTTTTACCATTTAACGTGGACAGTTTGTTACATTTAGTAACATTACTGTAGTTTTGTTGACTTTGGTTTTGAGTTTTAGTTGATGTTATGTCCAAAAAAAAGTTATTGAGTGTCACGGAAAAGGTACAATTATTAAAAGACGTTGATAGTGGAGTACGAAAAAAAGATGTTGCGCAGAAGATTGGCGTTCCACCCAGTACAGTGGCAACGATAATAAAAAATCGCGAATCTATTTTAAAAAGTCATGAATCTGTAGGAGGGGATAGAAAATGTTCAAAAATATATAATGTTGACGAGGGGGTTTTCAAGTGGGTGAAAATGATACGAGATAAAAACATGCCTGTTTCAGAACCTCTCATAAAAGAAAAGGCAATTGAATACGAAGAAAGATTAGGACACACAGTTCCAAGCAAGTTCGGGATGGCTAGACAAATTTAAGAAGCACCATGATATCGTAGAAAAGGTTATTTCGGGAGAAAGAGGATGTGTATCCGAAGCAGATTGTAGCCAGTGGAAAGCTACAATTTAAAATCAATTGTAGAAGAGTATGAGCCTGACATATTTTTAATATGGATGAAACTGGCCTTTTTTTCAAATGTTTACCAAGTAAGACGCTAACCTTTAAAAACGATAAATGCTTTGGAGGTAAACACAGCAAAGAGCGAGTTACTGTCATGGTATGTGCTAATATGTCTGGAAAAACATGTAAAATTTTGGTAATTGGGAAAATCAAGCAGCCAAGATGTTTTAAAGGAGGGAAGTCGTTAGAAATTGACTATGAATGCAATACAAAATTATGGATGACGAGTGAAATTTTTGAGAGGTGGATATTGAAATTTGACAAAGTAATGATCAAGCAAAAGAGAAAAGTTGTTCTTTTTGTGGACAATTGCCCTGCACATCTGTCTTCTGTCTCAAAAAAGTTGGTGAACATGAAGCTTGTTTTTTCCCCTCCAAATACCATCTCGAAACTACAACCGATGGACCAAGGCGTCATTAAAACTCTTAAAATGTATTATAGAAAACAGGTTCTTAAGAGACTTATTCTTGAATGGGAAAATGACAAACCTATTGAAAATGTTATCAACATCAAGCTGAGTGTATCACAATTAGTAAAGGTGTGGCAAAATGATGTTGCGGAATCGACGATAAGAAATTGTTTTATAAAAGCCGGCTTCTCTGAAAGATCTGTTGTGGAAGAAAGTAATGTACTGCCGCAAATTGAGGAATGTTGGGAGCATTTACAATCAGCAGGCACGATCAACGACAATGTTTCGATAAACAAATTTTCAAGGGTAGATGAAGACGTTATTGTAGCTGAATATCCAACAAGATGATGATGTTTTAAGTTCTTTAATAATACTGAAGTTGAAGATGAGAGTACCGAGACAGAAGATATAGAAGCTCCTAAACCTTCCAAGAAAGAAATGATGGCAGCATTTGAAACGATTCGTCGCTGATTTCAATTCGTAGAAAACGTATCTGATGAAATTTTCCAGTCTCTTAGCAAATGTGAACATCTTTACGATGAATCTACATCAAACTTTGTACATAAGGATATTCGAAGTTATTTTACTACCCAACAATAAAATGCAATATTATTAAAGTATGTACGGTATGCTCAGTATTAACGAAATGCGTGCATCACTGTTTGTATTTTATAATTTTCCAGCTCGTCATGAACAGCAACAAGATTTCCTTGTTGTCAGAAACTTGCGTAATACTGTAAAATATGAGTCTTTACAGAAAAATCAGATTTCTCTTTATCGAAGTTTCCATATACATAATTTTTTATAAGGTACCTACAATTTCAATATATGGAGGTCAGACTGTATGTATGTGTGTGTATATATATATATATATATATATATATATATATATATATATTCCAGAAATTAGCATCTGGATTCATTAAGATGTTCATTTATGAAATTTAATAGGTTAGCCACAAAAAATTAATACAAGTTTTAAAAAAAATGGCACATATAGATCCAGGGTAACCTAATAAATTGAGAGTATTTTATAACACTTGCCTTGTCTTTATCATTTTTGAGAATCCTTTGAGAGTCTCCTCCATATTTTTGTAACCACTGAAAATAGCAAACTCCTTGCTAATAAAAATAACGTCAGCTAAGTGAATCAGGCTTAACATTTCACTTCTGGGTTTTTCAACTTCAACCGATGTTGTAACCCAGTTTTGACTGGATTTCCATTTGTCAATGTGTTCCAACATCTTGACTGTTTCTATAACATTTCGGCCCTGTAATAAAACATATAGCTTATATATTGGAATTAGTATAAATATAATCAAGCAAATTAATAAATTTAAATACTTCTTACAACTAAAATATTTAAGTGAAAGTGATATACTTTCATTTTAGACAGATAACGAAATTAAATTTTCTATCCTTAAAAATATTATCATTTTTTATATATTTTGTAAAACAAATATCACTACTTATTTATAAATAAGTGTTTATAAAATTTTATTTTAAACTTTCCAGTACAGAAAAATATACTTTGTTTATTATCCTGTGTGTATTTTATTGCTTTATTTTTCATGTTGGTGTAAGAGTTAATTTTATGTGTACAGGGATGGTTAGATTTTTTAAGTATTGTCGTTGGAAGTTGGTTTTCTATGTACTGAGGTTTCTATTTTATTATTATTGATATTTAATGTGATGTCAAGAAAGTTAATTGTTCTGTCTGCTTCTGTTTAGTATGTGAATTGTTTTTGTTGTATGTGTTTAGTTTATTTAGTATTATGATGTGTTGTTGTGAATGGTTAGTTGATGTATTACAATTATATCATCTACGTATCTTGTCCATAGTGTGTTATGTGTGTGTAGTATTGGTTTAACTGTTATTTCTTTGAAGTGTTGTATACATATTTGTGATATGATTGATGATTTGGGTAATCCCATGGGGAGGCCAGTGTTTTGTTTATAGTATTTATTATTAAATTGAAAGTAGTTTTGGTTGCAAATGTGTTTAATTAGTCTAATAACGCTATTTATTTGTTTTTCTTTTTGTTTATTAGTTTGTTTTTTATTATTACTATGGTTTTTTTAATCGGAATGTTAGGGAATGTAATGTCATAACTGATCATTTTTGTGTTGTTTGTTTCTGTCTTTTTTATTTTATTAATAAGTTCATGTCCGTTTTTTTATACTATATGTGTTGTTAAGATGTATATTAGATGTGATTATTTTGTCTAGTATTTTTGCAATTATGTAAGATAGTGCTGTTTTAAAGTTAATTAGTGGTCTGAATGGTGTGTAAGTACACCTATTACCATTAGAGAACATGGATTGAAAAAGTATAGTCTTGTATGGTATTTTAATTTATTCTTATAATTTAGAGTATTTCTGTGTGTTACTATTAGGTTTTTTTTATTGTATTAAGGTATTAGTAAATTGGGTCTAGGATGTGTTCATTTATTTATTTCTTTTTATGTGATTTGGAATTGAATTGATGTATTTAGTGTTTTTGATTATTACTGGTATGTTTGTTTTGTCTGATTTTAGTATTATGTGGTTATTATTTATTAGTTTTTGTTTAAGTTCAAAAATTTCTTTGTTTTTGAAAAAATAATAATAACAAATTCCTTCAAATATAACCTACCTAATTTCAATAATAAATTAACCTAATAGTTGACACAGAATCTAACATCCACAAAATTACCCACCAAAATTCTGAACACATAAGAAACAATATTAATAATAAAATTAACCTAATAAAAACGGAAAAAACAAAAAAAATGGAACAATATATAAATAAATAAAGAAATTATTAAACTCAGAGAAAATCTAGAAAACAACGACTACTTAATATTAAAATCCGATAAAACAAATACACCAGTAATAATAGAAAATACCAAATACATCGATTCAATGACTAACTACATAAAAGAAAATAAATACGAACAAATCCCAGCTAACAAATACCTTATTACAATAAAAAACCTAATGGTCACACACACAAATACCCTAAACTATAACAATAAATTAAAATACCACACAACACTATACCCATTCAAACCATGCGCACCAATAATAACAGGCATACCTAAAATCCACAAACCCAACACACCATTTAGACCACTAATAAATTTCACAACAGCACCATCTTACATAATCGCAAAAATACTAGACAAAATAATAAGATCTAAAATAAATATCAACAACACATACAATATAAAAAATGGATACGAATTAATTAATAAAATAAAAAACATAAAAACAAACAGCAACACAAAAATAATAAGTTATGACATAACTAACATGTGCCCTAGCATCCCAATAGAAGAAACCATAGAAATAATAAAAAACAAACTAATACACAATAATGAAAAAAGAAACAGTAGATAGTATCATTACTCTAACTAAACACATATGTAACCCAAATCACTTCCAATTTAACAATAAATACTATAAACAAACAACTGGACTCCCCATGGGATCACCCATATCATCAGTCATGTCAGATATATATTTACAACACTTTGAACAAATAATAATTAAACCTATACTAAACACACACAATATTTCACTATGGACAAGGTATGTAGACTATATACTTGTAATATACCAACTTACCATTCACAACGAACACATCATAATACTAAACAAACTAAATACATACAACGAAAACATACAATTCACCATCGAAACAGAAACAAATAGAACAATCAACTATCTCGACATTAAATATAAATGATAATAAAATAGAAACTACAGTATACATTAAACCTACTTCCAACAACACCACAATACACTACAAATCTAATCACCCCTGGACACACAAAATTAACACTTACAGTAACATGATAAATAAAGCAATAAAATACACACAGGAAACAAACGAAAATTAAATGAAGAATTAGATAACATTACAAAAATAGTAATAGAAAATGGATACTGTAATAGTTCTTAGCCTTTTTTACTGGGGGGTAAGTATTACTTCTATTGTAAAGTGTGTTATTATTATTAATTGTTAATTGCTTATTACCAACATAATTAATTACTTACCAGGGCTTCTAGTTCTTACGTCATAGCTCAGGCAGATACTGTCTGTCTATGGCGGTCTTCTTATCTTGAAGGTAGAACTAGGTTACTTGTGAAATAAGAATTGAAATTCTTAAAATACAAAGCTATACAATTTATTAATCAATGACAAATTACAAAAGAACAAATGACATCAATGTGTCGAGTAATTAACTTTTAATTACTGCTAACTATTCCATACATTTTAATTACTTATTAACCTTTAAAATTTATTTAATATCGAGAAGGTAGTAACTTAAGTTTTCCAATTTAATTTTAGAAATGAATATTCAAAGGACAATTTCTACCATTCATGTGTTAACCGTTTATCAATTAAAATTCAACTTAGTTAACATTAAAATACATTTTCTTTATTATTATCTAAAACGTACCTGGTTGTGCACTTTACTTGTAAAACACTTTAACACATATCATTAAACATTGCCCATGGCTTTTGTACACTAAAAACTGCACATCGCTCCTGGAATCAGCGTTCTTATACAAAAAATGATATAAACTTTTACTTATTTGGAACACATAAATAATCGCTTCTGACTTCTTCTTTAGTTGCGTTTATAAAATTTGGTACCGGCCTTGACATCTTAAATTTTGAATACTGGAAGCTTACAAATTCCCAAGTTATGTCCGAAAATGCCATGACGTCTGTTCCGTTCGGGAACCTCTGGGTGACTGGGGCTTCTGCAAGGGCACGCCAACGGAATTTCCCACCTTTACTTATTATTTTGAATTTTTTGATTGGTGCTTCGGATCAGGCTATATCAGACCATGTTTACGTCACATGACGTGATGTGCTTATTACCCTAAGTTACTAACTTGTATGATATTTTTCTATTTCGCCTGCTAGGAACGCTCACTACCTACGCAAGCTTCACAATGTGCACCAAGAACACAAAAATTTTCTTTTATAATGGGACGATATAATTATTAAATAAAATTTAAATATATAAATGAATTTATATGCAACACCTTATTTTTAAGAGTGTTACAATACAGCAAACACCTTATAAAAAATATATACAATAAATTCACAAAAAAACCTAACCTCAACACAACACTACAACTGGAACACAAAAATAATAAAAATAAAAAAATCTACCTAAAATATAAATACACCAATAACAAAGTAGAAAAAATAACAAATATATACAACAAAGAATACTACACTCCAACATACAAACCAAACAACAAAATAATAAAATATTTTAATAACACAAACCACAAAACAAATTCAGAAAAACATAACCTATCAGGAATTTACAAAATTAAATGTAACAACTGTAACGTATTTTACATAGGGAAAACAACCAGATCATTTAAAATAAGACTTGAAGAACATTATAGAGCACTCAAAAACAAAAATTCAAAAATATCAAATGTTGCAGCATACTTGAAATAAATAATAACCCAATTGAACTAAACTCACTAGAAATCAAACAAGGTAACATCATTGCACTTAATGGTGGATAAAAATAAAATTACTTACAACAGTAATATATTAACTTCATAAAGTCAGTGCAACGGAAAAACAATGGATAACGTAATACATATATATATATATATATATATATATATATATATATATATATATAAAGTTGTTATTATTATTAATTGTAAATAATTTTTTCCACCACTAAGTGCAATAATTTTACTTTATGTGATGAGGCACTTTTGTAACACCAGAAAAATAGAGAAAATTAATTCAATGATTCGACAATGGTCAAGTGACCAAAAAGTGCCTCATCACATAAGGTAAAATTATTGTACTTAATGGTGGACAAAATGATTTACTAATATTAATTATAACTTCGTAAAGTCAGTGCAACAGAAAAATAATGGACAATTTGAAATATCGCGATTTTAACACCAACCAAGGTCAACAACTCTACTTGAAATATCTCAGCTTGAACATCAAAATCCAGACACCAGAAAAATAGAGAAAATTAATTCAGTGATCAGACAATGGTCAAGTGACTGAAAGGTGCCTCATCACATAAGGTAAAATTATTGCACTTTGTGGTGGAAAAAATTATTTACAATTAATAATAATAACTTCATGAAGTCAGTGCAAAGGAAAAATAATGGACAATGTGATATATATAATAACCAAGGTTATTTAAAATATGTTTTACCTTTAGGTTATATTTAATTACTTTACCTTTCTATAGTCACACCTTCAGGTTTCTAAACAATTAACCATCACATAAATTTTGCAAAAGTACAAAATCATAGGAACATCACTTGCATTTATTCCTGACATTTAATTATTACTCATTATACCAAATTACCTTAATACTATGCAGTGACAAGATTGATTTCTTAATATTACAATTACTTAAAAAAGGTGGACTCTTGAGGCTTTAGGTATTAATACAATAAAGTTTAATAATTACAGTGTTGTTTGCTCTTTCTCTCGGTCCATTATTACAAATCTTTTGTAAATTAGAGTGGCAAAAAAAATTATTTTATAATTACAATGAATTTAAAATTGTTCTGAATTTACTAAGTTTATAAAGCTCTGTTGGCTACTGTGAGAAGAAAGTACTTATCATTTTAGTTTTCCAACCTCAGCATAATCTCTCCCTCGTTACGTATTTTAGTTAAATTTGGTGATTCCCACACATTTTACAAATAGCTTTCTCTAACGGTATAGTGTTATATTCCAGGTATTTTAGTCATTTTGAAACTCCCATCTTAAAATACTTGGACCCTTCTTTTGTTAATAGGTTCCCACAGCCCTTTTATAACTAAACTTGAAATAGAACAATGGTTAAGTACTTTGTCAGTATATTAGTAACTATTCTTGTCGCTCCTTGCTTAATATTTCTACAGACTATTGTTTTTTTTGCATACCAACCAAATTTATTCTATAGCCTCATACGTTTGTTATAATGTATATATTATAACCTAAGTTATTTAAAATACCTTTTCCCTTTAGGTTATATTGAATTACCTTACCTTCTATAGTCACACCTTCAGGCTTCTAAATAATTAACAATCATATAACTTTTAACATCACTTGCATTTAAATTCCTGCATTTGTGTTTTAATTCCTGACCTTAATTATTACACATTATATCAAATTACCTTAATACTATGCAGTGACAAGATTGATTGCTTAACTAATGTTACAATTACTAAAAAAGGTGAACTCTTGAGGCTTTAGGTTTTAATACAATAAAGTTTAATAATTACAGTGTTATTATTTGATCTTTCTCTAGGGTCGTTATTATGCATCTTTTATAAATTAGAAAGTGGTGAAAAAACTAGATTAATATTTTATATCAATGAATTTATAATTGTTCTGAATTTATTAAGTTTATAAAGCTCTGTTAGCTATTTTTAATGTAAGAAGAAAGTACTTATTGTTTGTTGAGTTCCTGGAATCTTGGCGTTGATAGCTGCTTCTCTCCACTTTTCACATAACTAACTTACTTTCCTAATTCTCTACTAAATCATTTACGTTGCACTTTTAAATTGTACACATAAAAAAACTTACAATTCCCTTAATTCTATTAAACAAATTTACCCCTTATTAACATAGCTGACACTTGATAAAAATACGTCTGCCCTCTTCTGAAGTTCTTCCTCAACTCCTCTTCCGATAACTTACTTTTCAAACCTCGCATAATTTCTACCGCCTTACTTATTTTAATTAATCTGGTGATTCTCACACCTTTTACAAATAGCTTTCTCTAATGGTACAGTGTTATTATATCCCAGGTATTTTGGTCACTCGAAACCTTCCCTCTTAAATTACCTGGACCCTTCTTTTGTTAAAGGTTCCCACAGCCCCTTTATGACTACACTTGAAATAGAACAATGGTTAAGTACTTTGTCCTTATTTTAGTAACTATTTTTGTCGCTTTTGCTTAATATTTCTACGGACTATAGTTCTTTTTGGATATATATATATATATATATATATATATTGTAATAATTGGTAAATTCACTTTTATAAGTCTTAATAAAAATTTATAAGTTAAAAGAAATAACGATTCAATGCTGCTTTTGTTATAAAATTTTTAATATCTTAATATGACATTCCTTATTTTCTTTTATAAAGTCACTTACTAATTACAAAGTCTTATTTCATCCACAAAGAATTACAAAAATTAAGCTTTATTAGCCTAAGTCTAAAATTTGTTTATGGCAGCAAGAAGTTTAGTTATAAATTTTAATATTAATTGAATTTGATTTAATTACTTTAATTTGAGCTTGAGTTCTCCTTATCTCGGGTTAATAGGTGGGTTTTCTAAATTTTGAATAATAAAATTTGAGTTGGCACTTTCAAAAAAATATCTAAGTTACAATTCTTACAAGCTAAAATTTTTTTACAAGTTATTTAGTTTCTAATTAAATAATTTCCTGAATAATGTCTTCTTAATCGATCAGTTCAATGATTTGGCTTAATGTTATTCTGTAATTATGATTTGAATACGATACTGCACTTTCCGCACCAGTTAAAAAAATAAAATTTCTACAGCCAATTCTGAAACACGTCTGCCTCGTTCAAATGCTCTGTCCCAACTAACTGACGCTCTCTTTTTAGCAATAAAATGGCCAAGTCGTCAATTTCCGCTATTTTCTCGTTTATTCCTTGTAACAGCTTTACGGATGTCATGTTCACTGCCTCTGATACACTTCTTCTTCTTAACAACTGCACTTAATTTTCTTTGCAAAACAATTGCATTTAAATCTTATTTCCCAAACTGTTTTAGATTATATCTCCACGAGAAATATTTAAAACGAATATCTTTTGCCGGTCAATGCGCACGCAACTCCACAAATTCGTTCTCCCATCTTGTTTACTTCAGAACATTTCACTAGCTTGCCGTTTGAAAGTTTTAAGTGTATTTATATCGTTCTATTGTTCTATTCAAATTGTTATCTATCAATTACTTCTAATACATTTTCTTATAAATAGTGATTTGTGTGTTTTTTTTTCTTTTTATATAAATCTTGTGATTAGATCTAAAATGTGGCCATGTGCATTTTCTACACAAGTGAAATTAGGTTATGTTTACATTTCGTTACTGGTATATTTTAGTAATTTTTTTACATACTGAATTTATATATATATATATATTTATCTTATTTTGTAAGTGCCTTTTATATATATACTACTTCAAAATGTTACATAGTCCCCAAATTTAGATAAAAAAAATTTTGATTCCAAAATTCCTTTTTTTTTATCTCAATTTTCACATTTTGGGAGTAAACTCTTACTCTATCCTTCTTGCTTGTCTGCTGCCCTCTAATTACATATGATATACTTAACTCCTAACAATACAATAAATTAACAATTAACATTTAATCAACAATCCTCTTATACTCTTAACATCTAATACATTAATCATTTTCTGATTCTTAGAATCTATTTTATAACCTTTTTCTTTTTCTTTCTTTATTTTAATTTTAATAGAATGGAATCTTTCCAATCATAAGTCTTTTTATTTATCTATATAATCTATCTTCTGACACAGTGTTTTTTTTTTTTTTCTTAATTTTAGCCTAACCGAGTCATAGCATGTCTAGGTTGTTTGTAGGTTAGGTCCTTGTTCTTATTCGTTCATCCCTTCCTATTTTATTTAAATTTATATATTTTTTATTTTTTTTTTCAAGTGTTTGTTTAATTATTAAGTCATTTCTGGTCCATTGTCAATTCCGGTTTATTTGTTATCTATCCCTCCTACATTCGCTTCCTTCTCCTAATATTTTTATATCCTGAGTCATTCCTGTTGTTACCATCTTATTATCCCTTGTTATTTTCCTTTCTCTCGACTTCTCCCTTACTATTTAATTTGTTCTATCTGAAATTTATCTGATTCTCCATGGTGTGCCTTCCTTGGTTCATAAAATTTCCTTAACAAGCTAATATGGAAAATTCCTCTATTTTATTGCTTCTAGCATCTTTGATTTCATAAGTCGCCTTGCCATATTTCTTGGTGATCACATAAGGTCCATCATATATATAAAATAATTTTGCCATCTCACCTCTTATACCCTGTGGTTGCCAATTTTCTTTTACTAATACCTTGTCCCCAACATTTAATTCTTCTATTTTATGAGTTCTATTAAATTTCTCTGCTCTCTTATGAGCCTTCTTCTTAATTCTACTCCTAGCAATTTCTAAATTTATTAATTTTGAACTCCAGCCTAAATTTTTTATTTCCTTTTGCCAAAACCTTTCATCCTGAATTCCTAGTTGTAGCTGGTTAGGTGTGTATCCTGTAGTCTCATGAGGAATTTCATTAATTGCCTGGTTAATAACCTCTACATATTTTCCACATTCTCTATGGTTATGATGACAATATGTTCTCAAACATCTAATGATCTCCTTATTCACCCTCTCAACGATATTGCTTTGTGGCCTCCTTATTGGAGAAAATATTGGTTTCATTTCTCTATTTTTAATATACTCCAGCCATTTCATATTATTAAACTGGGTTCCATGATCAGTCTGTATTCTTTCTACTCTCCCGAATTTTTCTATATAATTTTCTAAACATTTAATTGCCTCCCCTGTGGTTGCCTTTTTCAATTTATAGATTTGAACGAATTTTGTAAATACATCTAAAATTACTAATAAATACTTATAGCCTCCTACAGTTCTTTGAAATGGTCCTATAAAATCAATTGACAATTGCTCCTTTGGTTTTTCCACTTGGATCCCTTTCATCTCTCCAAAATTACCTTGGGTTACATTTTTAGCTCTTTGACAAATATTACATGTTTTAATAATTCCCCTAATGCTTTTCCCCATTTTCTTCCAAGTGAAGCTCTCTGATAATATGGTATGACATTTCTTAGCTCCTGCATGCAGGTAATATTCATGACAAGTACCCACTATTTCTTTAATCATTCCCTTTGGTACTACTATTTTCCAACTTTCCCTATTTCTTTTATATACTAAGTTATTAATAATTTTATAATTTTGAGGATAATTTTGAATGTTTTCTTTTATTTCTCTAACTTCCAAATCTTCTACTTGTAATTTACTAAATTCTTTAAATTTTGTACACATTTCCATATCCATAACTCTTTCTATATAATTTATTTGTAATTCTGAATTTTGGTCTCTTCTTTCAAACTTATTTTTGTCACAAGGGTTCCTGCTCAATAGGTCTGCAACTACATTTTCTTTTCCTTTACAGTGTTCAATAGTATAATCATATTCTTGCATTAGTAATATCCATCTATGCAATCTTGAATTTAAAATATTACAAGTCTTAATAAAAGTTAAGGCCTGATGGTCAGTCTGGATCACAAGTTTTCTTCCTTTAGGCTTTCGAATTTCTTATCCATTTCCAACCTACTTGAGGCAAATCCTCTGTTCATCTCTTCTTTCATCTCCTTATTTTCCTCCTTTATTTCCTCACTATTTTTATTTAATTTCCTTATTTCTTCATTACTCTGTTCAAATTTTCTATTCATTTCTTTTTTTACTTCCTCCTTACTCTCTTCAAATTTTCTATTCATTTCCTCTCTCCCTGTATTTATGTTTACACTCATTTCCATTATAGTCCTCATTATATTCCTTAAATTAACACCCTCATTATTTCCCTTTTTCTGTTGGGTTTGCATCAGTGGTAATCCCCTAGCCTCATCTACTTGGGTTTCCACCTCACTCTCTTCTATAGGCATATCTGTGCCTTCCGTTTCTGTCTCTTGTATTTCTAGGCTTGTCCCTTTTTCCAATTCTATTAGGCCTATTGTAGCTTCTTCCTCTTTTTCATTTATTTTTTCTTTTAATGTCACATATTTTCCTTTTGCAGCTTCCTCAATTGCTGTACCCTTCCTAGACCTATTATGTTTGTTATATTCCTCTAATTTTTCTGTTTTTTTCGCTTTCTCCCCCCTTAAATTATATGTACCTGTTTCAGATTCCATTTTTTTTTTTATTTCTTTATCTAAAATTTCAAAATTCCCCTTTATGCTATTTAAATTTTGAAAATTAAAAAAATTATTGACTTATGGTTGCAAAGTCCTGAAAAGTAAACAATATTAATACAAATATTTAATTAATAATCTTATCTAAAGTGCCTTAAGGTTAATTCTTAAATTTTTTTATAATCGAGCCCCACGTTTGTGTGCCAAATGTAATAATTGGTAAATTCACTTTTATAAGTCTTAATAAAAATTTATAAGTTAAAAGAAATAACGATTCAATGCTGCTTTTGTTACAAAATTTTTAATATCTTAATATGACATTCCTTATTTTCTTTTATAAAGTCACTTACTAATTACAAAGTCTTATTTCATCCACAAAGAATTACAAAAATTAAGCTTTATTAGCCTAAGTCTAAAATTTGTTTATGGCAGCAAGAAGTTTAGTTATAAATTTTAATATTAATTGAATTTGATTTAATTACTTTAATTTGAGCTTGAGCTCTCCTTATCTCGGGTTAATAGGTGGGTTTTCTAAATTTTGAATAATAAAATTTGAGTTGGCACTTTCAAAAAAATATCTAAGTTACAATTCTTACAAGCTAAAATTTTTTTACAAGTTATTTGGTTTCTAATTAAATAATTTCCTGAATAATGTCTTCTTAATCGATTAGTTCAATGATTTGGCTTAATGTTATTCTGTAATTATGATTTGAATACGATACTGCACTTTCCGCACCAGTTAAAAAAATAAAATTTCTACAGCCAATTCTGAAACACGTCTGCCTCGTTCAAATGCTCTGTCCCAACTAACTGACGCTCTCTTTTTAGCAATAAAATGGCCAAGTCGTCAATTTCCGCTATTTTCTCGTTTATTCCTTGTAACAGCTTTACGGATGTCATGTTCACCGCCTCTGATACACTTCTTCTTCTTAACAACTGCACTTAATTTTCTTTGCAAAACAATTGCATTTAAATCTTATTTCCCAAACTGTTTTAGATTATATCTCCACGAGAAATATTTAAAACGAATATCTTTTGCCGGTCAATGCGCACGCAACTCCACAAATTCGTTCTCCCATCTTGTTTACTTCAGAACATTTCACTAGCTTGCCGTTTGAAAGTTTTAAGTGTATTTATATCGTTCTATTGTTCTATTCAAATTGTTATCTATCAATTACTTCTAATACATTTTCTTATAAATAGTGATTTGTGTGTTTTTTTTTCTTTTTATATAAATCTTGTGATTAGATCTAAAATGTGGCCATGTGCATTTTCTACACAAGTGAAATTAGGTTATGTTTACATTTCGTTACTGGTATATTTTAGTAATTTTTTTACATACTGAATTTATATATATATATATTTATCTTATTTTGTAAGTGCCTTTTATATATATACTACTTCAAAATGTTACATAGTCCCCAAATTTAGATAAAAAAAAATTTTGATTCCAAAATTCCTTTTTTTTTATCTCAATTTTCACATTTTGGGAGTAAACTCTTACTCTATCCTTCTTGCTTGTCTGCTGCCCTCTAATTACATATGATATACTTAACTCCTAACAATACAATAAATTGACAATTAACATTTAATCAACAATCCTCTTATACTCTTAACATCTAATACATTAATCATTTTCTGATTCTTAGAATCTATTTTATAACCTTTTTCTTTTTCTTTCTTTATTTTAATTTTAATAGAATGGAATCTTTCCAATCATAAGTCTTTTTATTTATCTATATAATCTATCTTCTGACACAGTGTTTTTTTTTTTCTTCTTAATTTTAGCCTAACCGAGTCATAGCATGTCTAGGTTGTTTGTAGGTTAGGTCCTTGTTCTTATTCGTTCATCCCTTCCTATTTTATTTAAATTTATATATTTTTTATTTTTTTTTTCAAGTGTTTGTTTAATTATTAAGTCATTTCTGGTCCATTGTCAATTCCGGTTTATTTGTTATCTATCCCTCCTACATTCGCTTCCTTCTCCTAATATTTTTATATCCTGAGTCATTCCTGTTGTTACCATCTTATTATCCCTTGTTATTTTCCTTTCTCTCGACTTCTCCCTTACTATTTAATTTGTTCTATCTGAAATTTATCTGATTCTCCATGGTGTGCCTTCCTTGGTTCATAAAATTTCCTTAACAAGCTAATATGGAAAATTCCTCTAATTTTATTGCTTCTAGCATCTTTGATTTCATAAGTCGCCTTGCCATATTTCTTGGTGATCACATAAGGTCCATCATATATATAAAATAATTTTGCCATCTCACCTCTTATACCCTGTGGTTGCCAATTTTCTTTTACTAATACCTTGTCCCCAACATTTAATTCTTCTATTTTATGAGTTCTATTAAATTTCTCTGCTCTCTTATGAACCCATCCAGACCACCAACCAGGATGAGGGGTGCTTCGTGGTTGCCGCCCTCAAGGGAAAGGCAGGGGGAAAGCCGGGCAGATATCAACCCTTTAAGTACTAGGACTGGCCTTTTTTGAGCCGCCTTTATGCATTCACACATTTGCCTGGACGTCCCGTTTATAAGGGAGCCACATAGCCTACATATAGCTCCGCTTCACACGTCCCCCACGCGCGGATTAAGCCTCTCCACCACGTCCTTGACGTCCTATGGGGCGTCATGCAGCCCATATGAGAGGTAATGTTACATAAAGAGCACAAATAAACATTATGCTCTTATTGTTAAAAAAAAGGAGTTAGTTTAGAAGTTAATCATTAAAATTAAGTCTAAAACTCATTAAAAGTCAAGATAAAGCTCACTGACTTTTAAATCGTAGTCAAAAGTTCCATCTTGTTTGATCAGTCCTCTCATTCGCCATAGTTTGTGATTTTCTATCCGTTGAATGTTGTTAGGATATCTAGTACACAATATTAAAATGGCGATATATTAGGCCCATGTTTTAGGATAACAGGATAACATGGTTCATGATTTAGTAGCTGTCATTACTGAGTTATTGTGATAGGTTATGCATCGGTAGCTGTCTTTACATAGCTATTATGATAGGGTATGTATTGGTTGTTATCTTTTCGTAGCTATTTTAATGGGGTATGCATTATTAGCTGTCTGTACGTAGCTATAATGATAAGGTGAGCATCGGTAGCAGTTTCAACATAACTATTGTGATATAGTATGCATTGGTAGCTGTCTTTACGGAGGTATTGCCTAAGGTCTTGAAATGATACAGTGCTTTACGTAACTATTGTCTTAGATCATGAGTCGGTAACAGTTTTGACGTAGCTATTGTGGTAGAGTATAAATTGGTAGCTAGTTTTACAGAGATATTGTCTAAAGTCATGAATTGATGGAGGTGTTTACGTAACTATTGTGATAGGGTATGCATTGGTAGCTGTCTTTACACATCTATAGTGATAGGTCGTCTTTACGGAGATATTGTGATAGATTGTGGATTGGTAGCCGTCTTTACGGAGATATTGCCTAAGGCCTTGAATTGATGGAGGTATTTACGTAACTATTGTCTTAGTCCATGGGTCGATAACAGTTTCTATATAGCTATTGTGGTAGAGTATGCATTGATAGCTATCTTTATGGAGATATTGTCTAGGGTCATGAATTGACAGAAGTCTTTATGTAACTATTGTGATATGGTATGCATTAGTAGCTGTCTTAACGCAGCTATAGCAATAGGGTGTTCATTGGTTGCCGTCTTTACGGAGCTATTAACTTAGGTCATGCATTGATAGAGGTTTTATTTACGGAGCTAATGTGGAAGGGTATGCATAGGTAGATGTCTTTACGGAGCTATTGCAATAGGGTATGCATTGTTAGCCGTCTTTACGGAGCTTTTGTGTTACTTTATGAATTGGTAGCTGTCTTTACGGTGCTATTGACTTAGGTCATGGATTGATAGAGGTCTTTACGGAGCTATTTTGATAAGGTATGTATTGGTACCTGTCTTTACGTAGCTATTGTGATAGGTTATGCATTGCTAGCTGTTTTTACGAAGCTATTGTGTTACGTCTTGCATTGACAGATGTATATACGCTGATGTTGACTTAGGTCATTAATAAGTTCATGGATGAACTTGTATTCATACAAGCAAACATATCTGAATGTGGGTTTCAGATAATGTCAACTATCTACCCAGACCGTATATGGACTTGCGATTGCAAAATTAAATCACCGAATGTAGGTTAGCGATTGTGTACTAGTAATCGCTACACCGTTTTCAAGTGTAGCGACACATGTTTCACACAGCCAACACTATTCAAGTGAACATGTTCAGACCAATTAACGGGGGCAGACGCGTGGTTGACATCTTCTTGGACGATCTGATGAATAAAGTCGCACGGTAAGTGTAATAATCAATAAAATGTATTATTATTATTATTATTGTATATCAGTTTTTTCACTGTTGCTATATTGTTTCGATCTTGTTTTTTTTAGTGACATTCAACAGCGGCTGGATGAGCGATACGACAGGGGCTCGATCGACATACACATGAATTACCACATCTTTTTTGGCGATCAACAAACACCTCAAAGAGGAACATGGCGTAGGTTTTAATTACACCTCGATCCCCCACAGCACCATCACTTACAACCTCATCGCAGGATACAGCTTCCCAACCACCAATACCTACAATCTCATCACAGGATACAGCTTCCCAACCACTATTATTATTAATAAAACTCGGAGGGACCTTATCGGTGAAGAGCACATAGCTGCAGCCTTTGTTCCCAACCACTAACACCTACAATCTCATCGCAAGAGGATACAGCTTCCCTTCCGGGAGACATCGGTCCGATAGATTTATCAGATATACTTCTCCCGACAGACGATAAGCCCTACACATTTTTAACATGGATGAAGTTGATACCATATTAATGTAATTTAGAAAAAATAGTTTCATTAAAAAAAGTAGTGTATAATAAAAAAGTTTTTTTTTTCACTACACAGGATCATTTTTGGTGAGTTCATATATTATTATTATTTTCTTGACACTATTTCATTTCTATGATGTATATTTTTAATTATTTTTAAAACTTTACATTAATATTTTTTTATTTGGCATCACCCGACCGCGAAAGCATGCTCACTCTGATTAACACGTCACTCTTATATCACGATAGTCGACGCCATCTAAACGGACATTTTGTTACAATGGGCGCCGCGCAGTATACTTTGTCATACTGGTTCTTAAGTAGCGCAAATTCTACTCGTAACTGATCTGAAGGTTTACATAGGTTAGGGAGGGGGTGGGATATTATGGTGGTGTGGGTGTATTTTGTGAATATTAGGAGTTATGATGTCAAAAAGTGTGTGCGAGTTGTAATGTAATTGTGTATTGAGTATGTGTGTAGGGTGTAGTTTGAAGTGTCTGTATATTTCGTATTATTTGGTTTTGTAGCGTTGGTTATTTCTGTGTTGTTTATGAAGAATTTGTAGGGTAGATGTTATGTCTATGTAGTCATGTTTATGCAGGCGATATATCATGGTGTTGTAAGCAGCTGGTTTATGTTGGTGTGGGTGGTTTGAGGAACTGTGTATGGTCGTATTGGTACTTGTGGGTTTTCGGTATATGTTGAATTTATGTATTTGATTGTCTGTTCATTTAATTGTGAGGTCTGTACCAGTAAATTATGTTATCTGAGTATTTATTGTTCTGTAAAGTGTGGTTTTGTTCAATATGGTGTATAAATATTTCTGCTAAGATGCTAGCTATGTTGGAGCCCTTAGGAAGGCAATCTTTTTGGTTGTAGAATGTGTTATTGCAGGTGAAGTAATTTTGAAATGTAATTTTTAAACTCCTAATACTCACAAAATACACCTACATAAACCTTGAGTTCAGTTACGGTCTGAGTTGACAATGGGACACATCTTCCAAAACGACCGTCCTCAACAAATATAAGTAAGTGCTATTATAGGCAAGTTTATAAATATTTATAATAGTTGAAAACTAGTAGCTCACGGGAAGATGGAAACAACAAATATAGTAATGTTGAATCAAATTATAAACAAATCTATCCTGTCTGACTACTTCGTAGGTATATTTTAATGTAGGTAAATAGCAATACTGTATTAAATTACAACCAAAAGTAAAATATTTATATTTTACGTTTAGTATTAAAATAAATTGTCTTTGGCGTAGTGCAATGCTCGGTAGCTACTCCACGGCTGGTTCATGCTATTCCATGCCATTACAGATTAACATTTAAAATGTGCAAAATAATTAATTTTGTGCGGAAAAAAAGTTGATATTCGTGTTTTATAGTTCTACATATTAAAACGAGTAATAAATAAAAAAATTAAGAAACGTTAAAAGACACGTTTACGCTATACATGCCATTACAGACTAAGATGTAAAATGTAAAAAAATTAACTTTCCATATTTTCCACGGAAAAAAGTTGATATTCGTGTTCTGCACATTAAAACGAATAATTTTCTTTAAACCAACCTAATTAAGACTATATATTTACTGTTTTTTTTATGAAATTAAATTTAGGTAAAAGTTTCAGTGTGACTGGATTTCAACTGAATCCTTGATTTTATAAAGTTTGTTGTACTGTTGTAGGTAAGTGTCTTCTTTTAATTTTTTGAGTCAGTACTTCGGTTGAACTATTTTTCCCTGTTCCTGAGAACATATTTCCAGCTATAATTTTGTCTATGCAAAATGTATAATATATAGATACCCAATACTTACCTTTTTTTATTCAGTGCAATATCAGATAGATATGGACAATATGCAGTAATGTCATGGGCAACATTTACCAGTAATAAAATTGATTCATTAGGGGTATTTTTTTTAAAAAATCCATTATCATAACTAGTGATGTAAAATGCCTGGGCGTTTATAAGTCGGGGCAAATGCCCAATATAAATGCCCGGGCAAATGCCCAAAACCCATAAATGCCCAGGCATTTTGGGCATTTATCTCTTTTAAAAACATATTCGTAATGCAACGATTATAAATAATGTTTTAGCCATTGTATGCACATTGATGCATTCTATATATTTATCCATACACAAATAGATATGTATACAGGTAAATATATATGTATACATATGTAATATACAAAATTGTTGAATTTATATTGAGAGAATTTATATTAAGTAGAAGGTAGGCCTAGGCCTAATATTTTTTATTGCCTCTACCCTAAACTGTATTTTTGACGCACATGAAGTTGATTGTGAAATCGGGGGGAAAATCCATTCAACACATCTTTATAATTCTTCAATGAGTTTGATATTTTACTGAAAGATAAGTAATACTGAAACTGGATACATAATGTACGCTATTGTATTAACTGTGTAACAACTGAGGTTACATATATATATATTGAAATATGGAATTAAATAATAAATGGCTGTATTGTGTTCTTGGGTGTCTTAATCACTTTTTTCTGTATCCTCTTCATCACTTTTTTCTGATGAACTTTCAATTAGCTCTGGCTCAGATTCATCTGACAGTTCTGATTCTGAATCTTCCTCTAGGCCTATAATACGTTCTTGACTGGGTGTTGGGGTTTCTTCACCTTGTTCTGGATTACTCTGATGAGTCTCATTAGTTGTTTTGTCGGGCTGACGCTTAGATGGTCTATTCATCAGCTTCCAATTGTAGGCTATATAAGTCAACTTAGTAGCCCTCTCAGATGTAAGTCTGTTCCTTTTTTTACTATGAATCCAGCCAAAAGTGCTGAAGGTCCGCTCTGTGGCAGCAGATGTAACAGGTGCCCCAAGAATTTTTACTGCAACTTCTGCCAGTGCACAAGTACCCCTCAAACCTCGCCACCACAATAAAGGAGTTACAAGGTAAACATTGTCTTCTTTAACCCCAACTCCTTCCCACACAAATTGTCTGGACCAAATTCCCTGTTTGTCCCTGTAGTCGGCCAAGTTTTCTCTAACTTGTATAGCATTCAATCCTGTGTTTCTTGCTGTGTCGCAAATAAAGCTTATTGCTTCCAGCATGTCAACAGGCTCGAGATCACTACCTTGCACAGCTGGGTCAAGCAGGTTCGCCGCAAGGTGTAAAGATGATACACCAAATTTCTTTCTCTCTTTGAATTTGGACAAGATTGCCTTTTCTTCTGCTGATTGCAGTGGAGATAACGGTAACTTCTCAATAAGAACTGCCTCCAAGTCATTAAACTTTTTAGCTATTCTATGAACTTGAGGTTCATTGGACTCGAAAGCTATGATCAAGTGAACGATTGGGTTCATCAACTCTACAACTGTGTCAATCCTGACCCAGAAAACATCATCGTCCAGGACTCTCTTCTTCATTTCTGGCTTTAGATATGGTTGAGCATTTTCATTAACAACTAATGTTTGTAGGACAAATTTGTTTGACTGCAAACTTTGAAGGCAGAACAAATGGCTCCCCCACCTAGTCTTTCCTGGCAACTTCAGTGAAACCCTATCCTTGAATGCTTTATTTTCAGCTGATATTTCATTGAACAATGCTAATAAAACATGGCTGTGTTTTACTGTTTTGACAACATCAACTGCGATTGCTGTGAAAGTTTTCATTGTTTGGCAGCTTAAAATGTCTGAGCACAATAAGTGTAGCAGGTGTGCTAGACATCCAAGAGGAACAACATGGGGAAATCTATCTTTCACCAAGTTCAGTGCAGCTTTCATATTTGCAGCATTATCACCAATCACCGCCAGAAATTTTTCTGGTCCATGTTTCTCCATTACATTTATGATAAGCTGAGAAAGGTACTCGCCAGTGTGACTGTTGCATTTAGTCATTACAAACTCCACAAACATTGGTTGTGGTTTTGAAATTATGAAGTTGATAATGGATTCATTTCTAAGGTTGCTCCAGCCGTCACACTGCAGGTGGAGGTGCTTCGCTTCATGTAGTTGTTTATTTATGTTACCTTGCATTTCTGTGTACTGCGCATCCAAAAGAGTAGAAGATAGCCGATATCTTGACGGTAACTTGAAGGAAGGCCTGATTTTGTTAAAAAAATCTATCCAATGTGGGCTGCCCAGGGCCCAGACCCTCCCCCACCACTCAAACACTATTCACACCAAAATCAAACTCCTACTGCAGTCCTAACTCAATACTTCAATGTTTTATTCAAACTAGATATACATAATTCCCATTAAGTGTTATTGAGAACAACATCACAGGATGATTAAATTATTATTAGCAATATTTAAGTTAGGTATTATTTTTTTTATTTTTCTGAACAATAATAATTTTTTTATTACATATAATAATATACACATCAACAAATAAACAAATTTAGGCAATATTTGTTTATCCATGAAATTTACCTTTAATTAATAGTTTATACTATGTTTTAGAAGCACAAGTAACAATAAAAAATAGTAAAAAGTAAGAAAACGCACTTTTTCATAAATGCCCAGATGTTGGGCGCTTAAAACTGCTTTGGGCAAATGCCCGGGCAAATGCCCATTTATAAATGTCCTGCCCACTGGGCATTTGCCCGGCCCACATCTATAATCATAACAAAAGGTTTAGGGTTCAAAAGATGAGTATGCAATTGTTAATTATAATTTATGTTGTATGTACTTTATATCATTTTATATATTTTTAAATAAATAAAACCTCTAAACCACAAATAACATTTATTTAAACCTTATGTACATTTCAATTGCCCAGCAATCATCTTCAGAGGTATTTTAAAAATACAACTAACTTTAAACAACATAATACAACAAATATATAGGTAACTACTTCGCCACGCCCCTTTTAAAAAACTAGTACGACCAATCACGTTGCAGTAAATTCCCCCTCTGCAACTTGGTCCGGTCTTCCAACTCCCGTGGTGAAGAGTTACCGTTACAACTATTTCAATTTTACAAAAAAACAATAATATTATTTATTAACAAAAAAGGTTATAACTATCTCCTAATTAATGAATATAACTGAGATTTAGGGATAGGCCCTTTATCACAATTAAATAAATTATTTTCGTCATATTTGTGAATGTACAAACTTTCAAAACTATTCAAAAGACCTTTTGAATTAACAGTTTTCAATAATTTGAGATCATTTAATTCTAAAGTGTTTAGTCTTTAGTGTTTAGAATATGTTCTGCAACACTAGATTTTTCAGGTCTTTGAAATTTTATATGGCTAATATGTTCATTAAATCTGGTTAATATTTTTCTTTTTGTTTGGCCAATATAAATTTTACTACATGAATTACAATTTATTTTATAAATCCCAGATTTATCTATCATCTTTATTTTGTCTTTTGGGTTACCTAATACATTTTTTAAGCTATTTAAGCTTTTGTAGGCTACTTTTAAATTTACCTGTTTAAAAACTTTGTCTAAACCTTTTGTTAAATCTATATTGAATGGTAGGCTAATGAATTGATTTTTAATATTTTCTTTTTGTGTTAATAAGGTAGTAGAATCGTTTCTAATCTTTTTATGTTCTGCAACACTAGATTTTTCAGGTCTTTGAAATTTTATATGGCTAATATGTTCATTAAATCTGGTTAATATTTTTCTTTTTGTTTGGCCAATATAAATTTTACTACATGAATTACAATTTATTTTATAAATCCCAGATTTATCTATCATCTTTATTTTGTCTTTTGGGTTACCTAATACATTTTTTAAGCTATTTAAGCTTTTGTAGGCTACTTTTAAATTTACCTGTTTAAAAACTTTGTCTAAACCTTTTGTTAAATCTATATTGAATGGTAGGCTAATGAATTGATTTTTAATATTTTCTTTTTGTGTTAATAAGGTAGTAGAATCGTTTCTAATCTTTTTAATTTTTGTTTTCTCAATATGTTATCTATTATTTTAGGATCATATCCATTGAATTTATAAGGTTCTACCTAGGTTATATTGCCTCCCAAAGATACACAAAGAAGGTAATTTGATGAGACCGATAGTTTCGAGGATTGACTCACCAACTTATCTTTTGTCAAAATGGTTAAATAAAGTTTTTGGAAATTTTAAATTTAATATAGAATCCAGCTCAATTAAAAATACAGGTGTATAGTTTTGGTAGCAAAACTAAAGAAAGAAAATTAAGTGAAATATCAGAAATCAGTAGGGTAGTTCAAATCATACGAGGTTGCACTAAAAAGTCCGGAAGACCACCTTGCTTTGTTGAAGCAGTGCAAGGGCTGCTTTATTAATAAAAAACGACACTGAATTTAAATGAAACACTAAACGTTAATTAAAAGAAATAGTTCAATTTTATGAGTGAAGTTAAGTCTACGCCACTTACCATTCCAAGCTATACAGGGTAGTTGAAGAGTTGATGCTGCGGTTGTCCCAGGCCTGGGTTAAGTCCTGAAGTGATGAACCGTAGCTTGCGAAGAATTGCATAAAACTAAAACTCATTTAAAATTATTTGAAAGTTAAAAGCACTTCAAATAGTCACAACAGAAAATCTTTAATCCAGACTTGATAGTTCACACACGAGGTTAAAGAGTTAATTGTCTGCGGTGTAATGAAATACCACGCGGTTAACCTAACAAATTACACTTGTACAGGGAAAGCGGTTTAAAATAGTTTTATCGCGGCTAAAATCGTTAATTTATAGTTAGAACGCATCTAAGACATTAACTGAACATAATCAGTAAGCGGTGTAATATTCTAACGCGGTTTAAACCCGATGTAAACGGCTAAAAGCACTTTAATATAAACAGGAGAGCCGCACTGGTAAACCACCATGTTGCAAGAGGTGTGTAACTTGAGAAAGAACGGAAATGCCAGCAACAGGTAACTAAATCAGAAATTAGTCTAAAACCATAGATGAATAGTTTAAATGCGTCTGGTGACTGGATCGTAAAACCTACTGCTTTGCAGTAAAAGAATCCTAGATTCTGGTAGGCAATGAAAGTCTAGTAGGCGGTGGAACTTGAACTGTGATAAAACACCAGCTGATTGCTAGGTTATACGAAATAATGAGAATTGTAAACAAACGTGGTCTGTTGAAAGTGAGGTTAAGGATCCTGTACTTAACAACAGGAGAGTTTATGAATAAATTGAAAAATATATATAAATAAAGTATATAAATAATGTATATTTTTATTTGTGATTGTTTTATGACAAATCAAGGATTTTTTGTAATTATTAAACTTACTTCAAAATGAATCCAAGAATATTTATTTAGGTCTAATTTCCTAAAGTCATCTACCACTAGCTCAGGTAGATTTTTGTTGGAATGTATTATTGTTCGTGAACCATTTTTATTGTTGATAATCACAGTTGATAAAGGAACATCAAAGCCTTCATGATACACAATATTTTCAATTAGAATATTGTGTTTTTTAAAATCATCTACAATAAATCTGAAACAATAAAAATTTGTTTGCATCTTTTACTTTAAAATAAAACAAATTAGGTGAAATTTTTTGAAACTGAAAAATGTTTATTTTGTAGTTACAAAAATTATTTAGATTGAGGAATTTTGACAAACCAGACTGAATGAAAAATTAGTTTCAGTTTGCTCTTAAGCTCTCATTTTTAGGAGGATAGTGATGTTTTTTGTAAGAACTATCTTAAATTTTTTTATATTATATTTTTTAAAAAATAATTAAAAACTTATCATTTGTTGATTCCATCTTCGCGTGAGCTACTAGTAATCACTTACACTTTAAAAAAAAAATGTTTTAACTTGCCTATAGTAGCACTTACTTTGCTTGTTGAGGACGGCTGTTTCGGGAGATATGTCCCTTTGTCAACTCAGACCGAGTTACGGTCTGAGTTGACAAAGGGACACATCTCCCGAAAAAGCCGTCCTCAACAAGCAAAGTAAGTGCTACTATAGGCAAGTTAAAACATTTTTTAAAAAAAGTGTAAGTAAAAACTTATGTGATGTTGAAATAAGTATGACAAGAGGGTAACTCAAGGTATAATATTCTTGAGGATAGGTCAAAGATAAGCAAATCTTATAGCCAAAATTTCGATGCAAAAATGTTTTAAATAACTGTATTATAAGAAATAAATAAGATAGATTTGGTAAAAATAGCTCAAAATTAATACAGGTATTAGTATAAATGTCAAAATATAATTAGGCAGATAAATAACAAACAAATAATCAAATATTTGTTGATTCCATCTTCACATGAGCTACTAGTTTTCACTAAACACTTGTAATATTTACAAACTTGCCTATTGTAGCACTTATAATTGTTGAGGACGGCCGTTTCAAAGAACAATGGGACATATCTCCTGAAACGGCCATCCTCAACAAATATAAGTAAGTGCTACTATAGGCAAGTTTGTAAATATTACAAGTGCTTAATGGAAATAATAAAAAAAAGTAGTGACCTAATATAAAAAAATACTTTGCAAAGTCAATTCCTACTTAGGTCAAAGAAAATTTTGTTTTAGTTACTTTTTATTAAATAATATAAATAAAGTAATATAACCTATGCCTTTAAACAGCTGTTCTACAACATAACTATAATATAAAATCAGAGGTTTTATGAAATCATGTTATCACTTATTTTAATCCAAATTAGAGATCATCAGGAGTGAAGATGAGGATGTATGAAATGTATTTTCAGCTGGTCGTTTTTAGTTGCATTGCATTAGACACAAACACCGTTCTTTGACCCTGCATGTATAGAAAACCCTTAGTTTTAACAACATAAATAACCATACACTAATATCAGATAGGAAGGACAAAATAAATGAAAAGACAGAGAAATAAATAATAAGTTTGGTCCTGGCAGAACCCATTTTACTTTTTAAGTTATATAATTTATATTTGTATCAAAGATTAAAAACACATATTAAGTGTTAAACACCTGAATTTTGTAGTCAATTACATTCTGTAAAACTTAATTAATCACTTTAACATTAGTTTATGACTATCCGAACTTTAAATATTGTAAATTTGTATAAACTTACTGAGGCAGAACGTTTTTGATCTTTATGTGGCGATCTTCAGCAGTGTATTCTGCTTGGAGTTGTTAGGTTAAGCGGTGACGGGTTTTAAGGTAGGTTTTTGATAGTATCAAAGAGTATGTTGTGATTTTTATTGGGTTTGTTCGCTTAATATATTTGTACTTTGTGTTTTTGTAAGTTTCATATTGTTCTAATGTGTTGAGATCTGGTCCTTTTTAGTTGATGTGACCACATCTTAACACACTAGAACAAATTGAAATTTACAAAAACACAAAGTACAAATATATTAAACGAACAAGCCCAATACAAATCACACCTACTTTTTGATACTATCAAAAACCTACATTTACAATCGTCACTGCTTAACCTAACAACTCCAAGCAGAAGACACTGATGAAGATAACCACATAGCGATCGAAAACGTTCTATCTCAGTAAGTTTTAACAAATTTACAAAATTTAAAGTTTGGATAGTCATAAACTAATGTTAAAGTGATTAAATATTAAGTGTAGGCCTATTTAAAATATAATTTTAAGAAATTAGGCTAGACTGTAATAGACTGGCAATTTTTAAAAATTTTTTATTGGCACACTTTAAGTTATTTGTAAACTGTTAGCTGCATTATATATTTATTTCAGTGCCAGGTCTTGAAACAATTTAATTGTTTTGACTGCTATTTATTAATTATTGAAAAAATAGACCTGAGAATAATTTTTTTTATGAATGTGGATTTAAGTGTAAGAAAATATTAGAAATACTAAACTTTGTCAGTTTTATCCAGGATTTCCTGAACAACTCATATTCGGTTTAGTTTTTGTTTGTAATTCAACAACTTTTTTTAATTGGCTTTTGAGCTCAAAGCATTTAACAGACACATCAGTAATCTCTATAGTAATCTAGTTACTCTTGATAATCGTGTTTAATCATTTTTATCAGATTTAAAAAAAAACTAGAACATTGTCATTTTCATGGTCATCTCGGAAATGCTTATTCCATCCATAAAAGCTTTACTCACAGTTTACTTTTTAAAAGCAACATTTTTAAAACTTTGCTACATTTACTTCTATTTTACTAAATTAAATATTTTTAGTTTATTTTGCAGGGATGAGTTTTTTTATATGATTGTGCAGTAAACTAACAATTATAGTCACGAAAAATTAACGTTTAAATAAAAAACCTGAAAAGTAGTAATAGTTTAACACCTCTTACCAGGGGTGAGCTGAAGAGCTATACATAATGATGTCCCAAATTTAAAAAATCCTAAAATCCATGTGCCTCACACTAGCAACTTTAGTAAATTCTAAAAATTTTAAAAGTACTTAGTGTAAATATGTTTTTATATACAACTTTTTTTAAAAAAATGTTTAAACTTGCCTATAGTAGCACTTACTTTTTTTGTGTTGAGGACGGCCGTTTCGGGAGAAGTGTCCCTTTGTCAACTCAGACCGTAACTGAGTTATGGTCTGAGTTGCCAAAGGGACACATCTCCCGAAACGGCCGTCCTCAACACAAAAAAAATAAGTGCTACTATAGGCAAGTTTAAACATTTTTTAAAAAAAGTTGTAAGTGATTACTAGTAGCTCACGCGAAGATGGAACCAACAAATGTTTTTATAGTTAGAGTATATAAGTGAGAATATAGTTGTAGTGAAATACAACTTAATTGATTCGAGAAATTAGTTCATACCTGGATCACAAATCACTTAATCGGCAATAGGTTAGAGTATAGTAACATTTTCAGGAAAATGTAAGCAACATATTTTAAAAAATGTAACTATTTTAGCAATATAGTTTTATCTCACTTTGTAAATACACTGTCTCCAGAAACAGTCCCAAAGAACTCTGACTCTAGTTCATGTTTACTGAGAACTGTGCAGTTATTTGATGCATTTCCCCCTCTCTGTAACCTCTGCTCCAAACACCTGTAATACACATGAAGTTGAATTTGGAATTTTATTTGGCAGTTAGAGCAAAATTATTGCTAAAACCATAGTTTTAAAATTTAAGAAGATAACCTAGAAAACATTGCTTAAATATTTTTTAGAGTAAAACATTAATGATAAAAACATATAAAAGGATGTAAATATATAAAATGATATATAACTGTATGAAGCAACTGTGGTGTAATGTTTATTTTTAAATAAATAAAACCTCTAAACCACAAATAACATTTATTTAAACCTTATGTAGATTTCAATTGCCCAGCAATCATCTTCAGAGGTATTTTAAAAATACAACTAACTTTAAACAACATAATACAACAAATATATAGGTAACTACTTCGCCACGCCCCTTATTTTAAAAAACTAGTACGACCAATCACGTTTCAGTAAATTCCCCCTCTGCAACTTGGTCCAGTCTTCCAACTCCCGTGGTGAAGAGTTACCGTTACTGCTATTTCAATTTTACAAAAAAACAATAATATAATTTATTAACAAAAAAGGTTATAACTATCTCCTAATTGTGGCAGTTAAACAACTTCCCACGCCTAAACTTGAAGTCATCTTCGATCTTCACTATGTTATCGCACTTCAAAATTTCTTCTTCGTCGGAAGCACGTTGTGGGAACATAAAACTTCAATAACCCGTTTTGGTTTAAATGCAGTAGCTCGGCACCATACGATATTTTGGGAAATTGTTCAAAACCACCACAAAATTGGACGATATCCACAAGAATTTTTTTAAAATTGAAGTAGGAAAGTTACTTTTTTTCAATTTAAAGTAGGGTAATAAATTTAGCGCGGATGTAGAAGTTGTGAATAGGCTTGGAGTGATACTTAAGTCACAGTGCTGCGCATAAGGTTGTACGCATTGTCCGCGGTACGTCACGCAACCTTACGTGTGTAGATATTTGAGAAACAACTTCTCCAGTTAGGATAGATTTGGTTTTAAATTTATACAATACTGTATACCTATATTAAAATTTACCGAAAAAGTGTCGTCAGGTTAGATGTGGTTTTAATTTTATACATTGAAATGCAGTTGTAACATCACGAAGCATTTGTATCACTCCGCGCCTATCCACAACTTCTACATCCGCGCTGAATTTTTTACGCTACTTTAAATTGAAAAAAAGTAACTTTCCGAGGTCAATTTTAAAAAAATTCGGTAAAAATGCAGAAGCTCGGCGCCATACGATATTTTGGGAAATGGTTTAACACCACCAAATAGGACGATATCCACAAGAATTTTTTAAAAATTGACCTCGGAAAGTTACTTTTTTCAATTTAAAGTAGCGTAAAAAATTCAGCGCGGGTGTAGAAGTTGTGAATAGGCGCGGAGTGATACAAATGCTTCGTGATGTTACAACTGCATTTCAATGTATAAAATTAAAACCACATCTAACCTGACTTGACACTTTTTCGGTAAATTTTAATATGGGTATACAGTATTATATAAATTTAAAACCAAATCTATCCTAACTGGAGAAGTTGTTTCTCAAATATCTGCACACGTAAGGTTGCGTGACGTACCGCGTACAGGCTGTCAAAGTTTTGTCAGCGTAGTTCGCGCATGTAGGAGAAGTGAGTGGGGAGTACGGCCGGCTGTAGAAGGGATGACTCACGTTAGATGCTTACGTTTGCGTATGCATGCTTTGTCCCGTTCTACTCCAGCTGACGTAAAGAAGGGATACTACTAAGCTATTACGGTCGACTATTTTATTATCTGTGGTCGGTGGACATTAGTGAAAATTCCCCAAGGATACGTCAATCCTTCCACCATGTTGGAGGTCGATCTTTTAGGAAAAAGAGGCTCCCGTAGGCCTAGACCATATAAGCCTACGGTACGGAGAAACCAGAAAATTCACTAAATATATTTTGGTTACAGTATTGGCTACATCGTTTTAATACATTACTTGTAACTCATAATTTTATTTATAATGACACAATGTCCTCTGCGTCAGACTCTTCACTGTCACTCAGATTTTCCATCACTGCTACTGTCACTGTCATTTGTAATTATTATACTTTCTAAATGCATGTCCATTGCTCTGTCTGTCTCGTAATATTCATTTTCTATTTTTAATACATGAACCTCCTATTTCACTGGACTATGATTAGTCTTGATCCCTTTAAAATATTTCTTTTGTAGCCATTAACAGATTCATCAGTCCATGCTAAATTCGTGATATCCGTCGAGTGAATATAAGACTCATCTGAAAATATTATTGGCCTATTTTCCGCTCTATACAGTCGAATTTTATTTAAATAGCACACTCTTTTAAAGCGTATGTCATGTTTTTCGATCATAGCCCTTATTTTATTTTCAGATTTTTCCATTTAAATCCCATGGATCTTAAAATTTTGCGTAAAGTTTCATGAGTGAAATTAAATTCTAATTCCGGATATTCAAGCTTTAAAACTCTTAGCCCATTCTTCAATGTTGGGAGTCGTATGAAAATTAAAAACTATTTTTCGTAATGAACATTTTTTTAAATCATCGATGTTGACTTTTTTAATTTTTCTTGGGCGAATTTTACCTGGTGTACTGAATGTTTCGTTTACTGTTAGTCGTTTTTCCTCGGTCAATAATTTTTTTAATCTATGAAATGATATTCCACAAAGGTTTGATACGCGGTCTTGAATTACCGAGCAAGACATGTTGGGATTTTCAGAAGATATGTTGTTAAATACATTAATAATAATGCATTTAGTTTGGCTTCTGAGCGCCACTTCTTTGCCGAACAGACTTGTTGTCTTCGGTTGAGGCATATTTAGTATTGAAAAATACTGTTTTGGTCGATACACTAAACGCATAAACACTGCCACATAAAACACAATATCAGGAGCACAGTGGTACAATATATTACAATAAAAATATTGAAAAGAACCCCAATACCACAAAAATAATCAAAAATAACAAATAAGACAAGTTACTTAAGATTAAACCCTTATGTACATTTCGATGACCATGTCATCATCATCAGAGGGTCTAGTTACAAAACACAATCTAGCACACAAGAAGTTACATCATTCTAGTTTGTAACTTCTTGTGTGCTAGATTGTGTTTTGTAACTAGACCCTCTGATGATGATGACATGGTCATCGAAATGTACATAAGGGTTTAATCTTAAGTAACTTGTCTTATTTGTTATTTTTGATTATTTTTGTGGTATTGGGGTTCTTTTCAATATTTTTACTGCCACATAAACTAAAACGATAACGGTACTATTTGCTGTGTTGTGCATTCCAGCGAGTCAGCTGTAAAATCCCCCTCCACTACCGCACTACTATTTCTCCCCACTATCGTATCTCTACCAAATCCGTCTCTGCGCACCACGCTAACATAACTTTGACGACCTATACAACCTTATGCGCAGCACTGTGACGTAAGTATCACTCCGCGCCTATTCACAACTTCTACATCCGCGCTGAATTTATTACCCTACTTTAAAAAAAGTGACTTTCCTACTTCAATTTAAAAAATTTTTTTGTGGATATCGTCCAATTTGGTGGTTTTGAACAATTTCCCAAAATATCGTATGGTGCCGAGCTACTGCATTTCAACCAAAAATTCTTGTGGATATCGTCTTATTTGGTGGTGTTAAACCATTTCCCAAAATATCGTATGGCGCCGAGCTTCTGCATTTTTACCCCCGTTTTCATATAACAAACAACCCTCGAAAAATAATGTGTGGCAAGATCCGTCGTACACACACCAAATACGAACTTTATTCGGTTAAAAAGTCAGGCGGCATCTGTCGGCCAATGGGTAGGCATCTTTCAGGTCCCGTGACTACTATAACCAAGATGGTTGATCTTTGGTTTGTCGCTATAAATAACACAGATTCGAGCCTTTTTCAGTTGAAAAGTCAAGTGACATGTTTGTCAATCTTAAAGCGATCAGAGGGTTAGTAAACACCTAGATTAAGTTAGGTTAGGTTAGTTTATTTTATGTTAGTTTACAATAACTACAGATTCGTGTTTATCATGGTCAAATTGGCCAGGAATAAAAAATTTCGCCAATCAGAGCGATAGTCGCAGATCTTAATATTTACCAAAACTTCCTATGGATATGGTCTTGGGACAAGTTTTTGAACAATTTATACTTTCATCTCAGGTGGTACCCAATGTGCATTTTAACCAAGGATTCTTAAAAACAACGACACCCGCTAAGTTTAACTGGATTAATACAGCTACTAAGTATCGGTTAGGTTAGATTTGGTTTAGTCTGAAAATTTCGAATATAATTTAACTTTCTTTAAGTAGAAAATTGTACTGCATTTCAACCAATTAATTTTAATAAAAAAGCGTTTTAAATCAAATTTAAGGAAAAGAATTGATCTAACTTACCTTTTATCAGAATCTTCCTTAGGAAACACATCACATGTTTGTACAACATCAATGCAGACTAAACCTACACATAAAATACGTTTCTTGTCACACATTTGTGATAGATCTCATATAAGGCTATTACAATATCTGTTACTTAAATCAGATAAATTACGAAACCACTCGGCTTGCATAACTTTGATACCTCAAGAAGGCTGTGACCATAAGCTGAGCGGCTAGTTCACCAGAGGACAGAATAATAATTTTTGGGACGTTAAATGATTTCATGAAATTTTATACCCCTTTCCTTTGTAGTTTTTGTTTATTTACAGGGATGTCATATTTCAACTCGCATCACACACACACACTCGCAGCGTCATTAGGATCTGTTAATATATTAAGATCTTAAACCTATTGTTGGTTTTGAAACCTAATTAATTGAAAGAGTAATGAGTCTTTTTCCTGAAGGACCACTGGTTTTAGATATAAAGGGAAAGGAGTTAAATGAGGCCAATAACATTGAGTAACAAGATCAATACTTACACTGAGTTTAGCACTAATCCTTCAGTCAACAGTATCATTATGACTCAGGATTTTATTCCACGACTCAATTGATGTTTCTTCATCTTTTTTACTCCATGGTTCAGTTATCCATAACACAACTCCCTTAACTTTTAGAAAGCCTACAGTGGTTTCTTCCCCTTCAGTCGCTTTCAAGAGAGGTTGTAAAAGGGAACGTATGTATTTTTTGCATACATTCCGCCAACACATTGGTCTATCGGCTGGATTAGGCTTGTAACATTTGCATCACAGTTGATCTTCATTGGCATACGACGGAGACAATGGTCTTTAGTAAAATAGCTTTTCGAGGCAAATTTTTTAGTTTTAAAAACTTTTTAATTTCAGATACAAAGTCGTTAAAAACACTCTTTTAATATTTCTCTATTCTTCAAATCAGCTCCTTGATTCGCATATAAAACTGGCAATGTTGACTTGGAAATATTCTTAAACGCCGACTGCTTAGCCTACTCAAATAATCAGAACTTGGAATTTTGAGACTCTAATGTAGATATTTATATTAACTGTAATTATAAAATAAAAAGTAATTCAAAATAAAATTGTTCTTGTTTGTCAGTAGGAGTTTACTTGAAATTTTTTTAATTATATTACTGGTTTTCGTTGATGTTCCAGGAGGTGTGTAGCATTGTCAATTCAGATTTCTACTGACCTCCAAATCAGTTAACCAAAAGTTTACAGTGTAGAGTGCCTTAACACTAGGCTACATCTCCCGAAACAGCGTCCAGATTTAAACATGAAATAAGTGTTACTATATTCAAGACTTTATATATAAATATACGTGAAATAAAAATTGTTAACTAGATGATCAAGTTGAAGATTAAAAACAAGTAATATTAAAATTGAGGTTTGATGTTAGCTTGTAACATCTAATACTTCAGAAGAATTATAATACACAAAACTCAATACTCACAACAAATATTTCATCATCGCCAGATGTAGTTACAAACATTTTATACACACTTTATTAACTCAGAACTAAATTTAAAACTATGTTTACGACAAGATCACACATTTCTATATTAACTAAAAAACAGCTGTACAAATGTTAGTATGTTGTAATTGACTATGTTGCTTATAAATGAATTGATTCCATCTTCACTAAAACACTTGTTTAATGATACACTCGGGTGATGTGTCGAGTTACGGTCTGAGTTAACAATGGGACATCTTCTGAAACGGCCTTCCTAAATCAAAATCACCGACGAAGATTTTTTTTGAAGAGTAATGAGGAGTATTCGCATTTTATGACAATTTGTGCAGGTAAAGCGAATATCAAAATTTTGCATGGAAATAATTATTAAATTATGTAAAAATTTGGTAAGAATAATATAATTTCAAGTAGGGAATGATCCTATCAAATTTAGAAAAATATATTATTTAGCTGATAAAAAATTAAAATGAAACTTTATAACCCTTTTAAGTGTTCAACGCCCGGCCCTCTTCCTACATCTTTGGTAAATTTTAATCACAGAGAATAGCAGTTTTTTTATAAATGCTGGATGGAAGTCACTCATTACAATTTAAAATTTCTTGCGACCAAACATTATATTAATATAAGTCGTTAAATATATAACTTACACTTCGAAAAATAGTTTTCGTCTTACGACTTCTTCAGCTTCCTCTGACTAGACGTAAGTTTACCTGCTGTATTAGGGATTAGTTGGTTGAAGTTGAAGAAAAGAAATTTACGGTCACAGTCTTTCAACAAGATATTTCAAAATTTTACATAATTTGTACTTTTAGAAATATTGAGCTATAATAATGTATATATATTACTGTATAATACTAAACAAGGATATCCCAGACAGAATTTCTAATGTCAATATTGTATAGAATTCACACATCATGGACATAAGATTTATACATTTTTCATTTTTTCTTTTACTTGTAGGTATACTGAAATGTATATACTTCAACAATATTGTGTTCAAGAAACATTATTCAGTGGTAAGAAAATTATAATTTCAATTAAAAAATAAATTTGTGTTTATTGCCTATTATATCGTACAAGCCTTGAACTCAACAAAAGTGACATTCAGGAACCATTATTTTTTGTAATAATTTTAATTTAAAGATTCATAGATACAGCATTCATTTATAAAAAAGTAGAATAAGGTTATATTTTTTTGTTTTTAATATAATTTTGTAAACCATAATGTATATTTAGCTCTAACTGTTTCACACTAAGTGGTTACAGCGTTTTTTAGTGCTATATTGCTGAATATAACCATTATAACCAGTAAATTTGTTACCTTCGTAATGTATTTCTAGCTATTTTTTTCCAGTTGAATTTTATTTATGGAGAGCTATTTTTTAAAAATCTATAACCAATAATTATTTGTCAGTTTTTCAGTATGCTTAGAAGTAAATTAGTGTTTTATAGTAAAATATGTGGAAGAGGCGTTTTAATAAGTAGTGCAGTTTTAACACCAAGCTTACAAAGTGGAGAAAACCCAACAAGTTCTTTAAGGGAAGAGAAAAACAATACAGGATGGGAGAGACTAAAAGCAATGTACAGTTTTGAGTAAGTTGATTAGTCGTTGTTGAAAATTGTGTAGTCTAAGTAGTGTTGATATAATCGTTTCTAGTTTCTTTTCTTCCCATATAAAATTTATTCTGGCAATGTTCAACTTCAATTTTTTTAAATTTTTACATATATCACTGAAATATATATTCTATGCAAAAACATGTGATTTCAAGTTATGGAAAACTAATACTGCTTGGAAATGTTGATAAGTTGGAAACGTAACCACTATTTAGAAACATTCTGTAAAGAATAATTCTTATGTATAACCTCATCATAGTGCACTACATTACTATATACTTATGTTAAATTATAGCTACTATATAGTACTTGTGTTATGCCTGCTATTGTGTGTAAACATATATCATTTTAAGCATATTAACTATTTTCTGTTTTTGTGTTATTATTATTGTTGGTAAAAATTTACATTTCCAAATATTGTAGGTGTCCACGCTTGTAAATAACTACCTTATTTTTGTAACCAAACCTGTCAACCATATACTTTATAGTTAAATTACAATGTTTATATATTTTTGTAATATTGTAAGACATTTACTTTATACCATTTTGTGTTATTACATTGAGGTTATGTTTTAAATTTTGTACATTTTAAGCGGTATTTATGCTATTTGATTTCTTCTTCCCTCGAGTTACTAGTTTCTAAATAAAAACTCCTGAAACAGCTATCCTGAGTAATCAAAAAAGTAAATGCTACTATAGGCAAGTGTAACATACTAACATGTTTGTAGTATCTATGTTTTGTGGCACTTGAAATCACATGTATCTTGGTTAGAATGTGTATTGAGTAATGTATGGAAAAAATGAGTAACTTTTGGTCAAGTATAACCTTTTTTTTTTATTATAACAGTTTTCCTTTTTTTAAAGTTAATATCTGTTACATAACTAAGGTTCAACCTATGTTAATGTTTTGTTAATTTTCAGCTGATATTATACACCTATAAGATGTAGGCTTATACAGATTTTTAAGATACTTTCTCTTTCAATTTCCACTATCAAAATAAAACTTGGTAAATATTAAGATCAGTGACTACTGCTCTGATCGACAAAATATTTTTTTCCTGATCAATTTGATCTTGCTGAACTCAAATCTGAAGTTAATTTTAACGGCAAACATAAATTAACATAAAATAAACTGACCTGACCTGACTTAGGTGGTTAATATCATTCTGATTGCACAAAAATTTTTATTCTCATCAAAAAGGCACGAATCTTAGCAGAAAACCTGACACGTGACCTGCAAGATGCTTTCTGATTGGCCGACAGTTTCCACATGATTTTTCAACTGGAAAAGGCGCAAATCTGTGTTATTTTTAACGGCAAACTTGAATCAACCATCTTGGTAAAAGTAGTCACAAAAGGGACTTGAAAGATGCTATCTGATTGGTCGACAGATGCCGCCTGACTTTTCAACGGAAAAAGTGCATATTTAGTATATGTGTGTGTGTGTGTTGATGGAGTTGCTACATATTATTTTTCAAAGTTTGGATTGTTTAATGAAAACCGGGTTAATGAGGCTTTGTGTTCCACAATGTGCTTCTGGCAAAGATGACCTGTTTGAAGTACGATAACACAGTAAAGGTCATGAACGACCTCGAATTTAAGTGTGGGAAGGTTGTTTCACTGCTAAAAATAGGGCGGAAAAGTGTGGGTGGAGGGTTTCAGCCTAAGTAGGTTAATTTTTAAGAGCGAATTAAAGTGAACATGAATCAAGTCGGTGAAATATCAACTTTGTACCCACCAAAATACCTTTAAGGTAAGCACCTAGGTTAGATTAGGTCGGGTTGGGTTAGGTTAGTTTATTTTATGTCAATTTATGTTAAATTGTCCAGGTAGAAAAAAGTTAGAAGATCGGAGCGGTAGTTGCTGATCCAAATAAATACTTAAAAGAGACAAACAGGTCGCAGCTTTAAGCAAAGAGTCGAGGAACACAAACAGAATACCAACTCCACATTTTACAATCACATAAAAGAAACAGGACACAAATACACAGACATTTACCATAACCTAGAAATCCTACACATCAACAAAAAAGGACCACATCTCAACACACTAGAACAATATGAAATTTACAGACACACAAAAACACAAAGTCCAAACATGTTAAACGAATAAACACAATACAAATCACACATACTCTTTGATACTATCGAAAACCTACCTTTAAAACCGTCACTGCTTGACCCAACATCTCCAAACAGAAGACACTGATGAAGATCAGCACATAGTGATTGAAAACGTTCTGTCTCAGTAAGTTTTAACAAATTTACTAAATTTAAAGTTCGGATAGTCATAAACCATTGTTTAAGCGATTAATAGAAAAGAGAGTTTATCTAAATAATAAGGATGTTCCTATTATATACTATTAAACACAAAACTATAATTAAATAATACTTAACTAGTGAATACATAAGGGCTTACTTGTTGATGCATTTGAAACAATTGTTCTTTTTACAAAGTGAAGCTTCTACTCTATTGATTGTTCGAGCATCTACTGAACTCTACAAGGAATGATTGTTTCTAAACTCATCAGCAAGTAAGCCCTTATATATTCACATAGTTAACTATTATTTAATTATAGTTTAATCAGTGAATTCAAGATGATTGCAACAAGCAACTTTAAACACAAAAGTTATAGGTAAAAAAAATATCAATTTTTATTGTTTAATCTTAGTGATTTGTCTATAAAATACATTTAAGTGTAAATTCTGTCTTACAACTTAAAATCTGTGTACCTTAAATCTGCCCCCACAAGCTTTATTAATTTTTTCAAGTTTATTCATGGTATCTAAGTTAAAAATAAAATTATTTTAATTATAAGTTTGTGCAAGTTATAGTATTACTATAACTAGCTAAGGGCAATTGTGAATATTGGGCACCACCTGAGATTAAATATAAAATTGTTCAAAAACACGTCCTAGAATACACGTCTACACAAACACCTCCTATGATATGCACAAGAATTAAAAAAAAAAAATTATGAATTTAAAGTTCGGTAAAAAATTCAGTGCAGAGTAGTAAGTTGTGCATCGTCTGTGGATATTACTATACATTATAGCACAAAAGCTTTGCTGAATATCATGGATAATAAAATCCACAAGTTTTACTAAGGTTAGTCTTTAATATCTAAACATAAGTGATATGAAAAAATATTAGGCCTACAACATAGACTACAGAAATCAACTTAATTATATCTGGTTTAAAATGGTGGTTTACTATTTTACAGTTTAAAAATTTATAATAGGAGTTATTTATTATACAATGAAATTATTTGTTCTATGTTCATTTAAAAAATCTTTTTGAATTGAGCGGTTTCTTGCTCGAAACTTCATATACCTTGTCTAATGAGACAAGATGTAAGTTTATAGTCAATATAAATAGCATTAAATATCAAAATCTTGTTGCTGTTCATGAGGAGCTGGTTGTTAATTACTTATTACACTTTGATATTACTTGGAACCATACTTTTTGCTACCTATAAGTTGTTAAATTGTTAACCTACACTTTGAGGTGTAAGTTAACACTTTAACAACTTACAGTTAACAAAAAGTCTGGTCGCAAGTAATATCAAAGTGTAATAAATAAATACCATTATTGGTTACACTTAAAGGGACTGCATATCCTTTGATTTTTTTCACATATGTTGGTATGTTACTTGAAAATAAATTTGATGTAGGATGAAAATAATTTTAATTGTTGTAAACAATAAATAGTGGTTAATACTTACATTAATTATATGAATGCAATTTCAGAAACACATTATTTTATGAAGTGTGTTAATTCTTTTATGATTAATGAATTGCTATTCTGTGTTATACTACATTACTATAGGAAAATAAATTATAAAGTTTGTGATGGAATAGGATTAAGTATAACAAACAAAATGTTTAATTTTCCATAATGAACTGAACCCGTCTTTTTTTAATTTAAATAAATAAAACCTCTAAATTACAAATAAAACTCATTATTTTTTTTTATTACAAAAGGATGTTCATTTCAATTGCAAAACAATGATCTTCAGAGAGTTTAAATAAAAAAAATTATTTGTGTGTAAGAGGTTTTGTTTCTTTAAATTTAAAAAATATGGCACAGTTGCTTCATGTTGTTGAACAGGTCATGAATGAAGAGGTTGCCATCTATTGCTGTAATGGTGCTGTGTATGAAATTGATATTGTGTTAGAATGAAGTTTGTTATGAACATTGCCAACTTTTTTTATGTGTTATTATTTTGATTAGTATTTAATTTAATACTTATAATTTTTTTTACTCAAGTATGCATAAAAAGTATAATTTACTAAAAATATCGAAATCTTGTTGCTGTTCATGACGAGCTGGTTGGTACCCTTTTTCTATTACTTGCGACCAGACTTTTTGTTAACTAAAATTGTTGAATTGTTAACTTACACATGAAGGAAACGTTTTCATCTTACGACTTCTTCAGCCTCAAATGAAAACGTTTCCTTCAAGTGTAAGTTAAGAATTTAACAACTTTTAGCTAACAAAAGGTCTGATCGCAAGTAATAGAAAAAGTGTAATAAGTAATTAACTATAAATACCTAAAACGTATCCATTTATAACAAGATTTGGTTATAAAAGAAACAATCTTTCTACCGTGGTTGCTGAATGCAATGTTACCAATAGCAAGCATATTATTTTTGTATTAACAAACTTAACCTAACTTGACTATTTGTAAATAGTTTGTAAAACATCCAATACTTACTCTTTATATTATTTTGGGTAAGTAGTAAGTATATTACTAGTGGGTAGTTATAATACACTAGTAATCATTACTGTTTATAAACAGTTAGGATCCAGTTGTATCATATAATTGTATCCTGATTTTATGATGCAATTGCATTATAAAATAATACTCTGATTTTTAAAGAAACCTCTTTTTCATACAGTTTTGTATATTGTGTTTTGTACTTTCAGAATATTTTTTGTATGTTTTCAATTTGAAACTACTAATTATAGTTTGCAAGATTTAAAAACATTTCAATCTTGTTTAGAATGTATTTTTAAGGGAAGTACAGTAGAGTTTTGAAATTCCAAAACTTGAATTTTTGAGCTTCTCGAAATGTTGCAAATTTTATTTAATTTTAGTTAATGTTGCAATTTTTTTGTATATATGCTATTGGAAAATCTTATTTTAAATGTTGGAAACAAAATATCCTTGCGTTAAATATTATTGTACAAACATATCCCCAGTTTATTAACATACACCTTTATTAAGTAATTGTTGAGGAATTACTTGCACTATGTTACACCAGATTACTATGAAGCCACATTAAAATAAACTTACAAAATATCTGAAATTGATGTGGCTTGGTAGATCCTCAGTATTGTTTTGCATTAGCTGAGATCCAGCGTAGTCCACTTGGTTTCCAAGATGATGGGGGAACCTCTTTATTATCTCCTCAATCCCTCCGTCTTTGGCTTCCAGGGTTCGACTCCTAGAACTTCTGCCCTCCGCGGCTTCTTGTACTGCCTAGCCTTGATGGTCCTCTCTTTCATGGATTCCCTTTCTCCTGTCTTGTCACAATTATTTTCTCTTTCTTATTTCAGCCAATCCTGGCCTATATTCCATTTATTGTATTAGTGAAACAAAATTTCTTTTTGCTTTTTGTACGCACCTGATTTTGGAAATTTTCTACTTTCTCCCAAAACGGTACTTTAATAACTGGACGTGTTTGATGAGCTTATCCCTCATTAATTTACCTGTTCATTAGCTCATTGTTTGATTTTCCTTTTAAAATGTTTGCATGCATTTGAATGCCTTTTTTTATTTAAAATAACAGACCTCAATAATCCTAAGCCTAGAGATTTGCAATAATTCTTTTATTTATGCTAGATTGCCTCACAAAAGTGGGTTCACGATGATTACTCTTTACTACTTTTATTTGAATAAACGTTTTCTTTATGGTATTTATCTATTTAATGTAGTATAAAATAGTGTTTTATTTTACAAAGATATATTCAGTTTATAGAGTTTCATATGTATTAACTCACTTAGATTAGATTGAATTATTTATAAATTGAAGTACTATTTTTGGTTTTCGACACTGAGAAGTTTATTCTTGTCTATAATGTAGTTTTATCTATACATCAAGGTTAAAAAAAATTAAAAGTGGTGCACTATTTGTAGACTTTAACCCAAGAATACATTTATTGAAAAAAATACATATATGTACGAAATTAAAAATAATCGGTCTCAATTATAGTGAAATGGTGGATGTCATATATACCTACTTATTTCAGGAGCCTTTTGTAATTTTTTAAAGCTATGCTACCTCCTGCGGTCTTGGCCTCGGATAGTATTAAAACCAGCGGCCAAATGATAAGTAAAATTTCTAAGTAAATTCTAACAATTTTTTGATAAATAAGTGCAATTTTTAATAACAATGACACTTCTTAGCATTCCAACTAAGCAGTTTGTAGTAAAGTTTTCGTTTGCACATTAATTTAAATACTAATATGTCATGATTTATAACATTTTAGTTATTTTGATTAGTTAGTATTTGGGGTTTATTTTGTATATAGTGAGATATATTTTAATTTTTTAAAGTTTATATATAGGTCCCAGAATGTTTCCACCAATCACATAATTTTGAACAGAAGAATATGATTGAATACTGCTTTATTCATAGAAAATCTTTAACATCCAAAATAGGTAATAATAGACAAAATTTAAAAAGAAAAATGCAACTGTAGTTTTGACAATATAACTTTTTTTTATTAGAATTGATATTTCCTTTAGACAATAACATTTATGTATCTTAGTTGCATTAAAACTACACAAAAAATATTCTGTGTTAAATAGTTATAATACTATTATTACATTTTAGTGAATATGGAGAGATGAGCAAAGAAATGAATGCTGTTATTCAAACATCATTTTTTAGTGGATTTTTTGGATTATGTTATGGAGGGTTTTTATATTCAAGACAAGCCTACCATGACTTCATGGAAAGAAACCAAGCAAAAACATTCACAAGCCACTTAGATGCAAAGGTAAATTTAAATAAATAAACATTATTGCTATAATGATGTGGAGGTGTTAAAAATTTCAAAGAAAATATAAAAAAATTAAATTTATCAAGTATTCTATTACATGTTACCAACTACTACCCTTCCAAAAAAAATCATCTACCAAAAAAAATCTACTACCAAAAAAAAGGTTTTACAGATGAGCCATAATGTCCTATTGCGCCTTGTAAATGCCATGTAGTTTTTAAAATAGTGGATAAAATAATTTTTTTCTAGTGAGTATTCTCGTACATTTTTTCTAGATAATAACTAGGTAAATAACTAGATAATATTAAATACTAACTCACGATTATAAAAGTTTCTATGACAATGTTATAGTTGTCGTCGTCATCATTATCATCAAAAGTATATTTACACAAATATATTCACCAAATTTCCCATATTTATACAATAGGTATGGTTATACCTACCAGTCAACAGCTTTTACATGCTACTATCACTAAAACATCAATGAGAATTGCATCATCCAATTCAACGTTGTGACTCCGCAGTGGAATCTAGGCTGACTTAGGTGACCTCTGTTTGAGTCTTCATTGGAGTTAATCATCTTCCAAAAAAGGTATAACTTCATTTACCTCTTCTGACATATAGCAATGTCATAATTAGGCTCTTTCATTTCAGTTAGACCTTATATTTTGTACACTGAGTGTTATGTTATGGTAGTTGTCATGTTTTATTTGATGTCGTCTGAAGAAGGACAACTCCTACACACCCTTCTTTCCCTATCCTTTATTTTCTAGCTCAACAGATCCTCCTCTCTCTTTTCTAACTTGATTTACATTTGAGTTAATCTTCATTTAATTAAAATAAAAATTAAATTTCTGTTGAATTATTATTGAAACAAGAATTAAATAATTGAATTTATTTTGTTTCACTAGACTTCTTAGTTGATTTAAGTCTGTTTCTATTTCTTTGATGATTACCTGATGCTACTGTCTATGCATCGAGCCCCATATGTTAGGCGCTGTACTTTTCCTACGGATCTGTCCTGGAGTGGTTCCATTTCTTTCAACTCTGCATTCGATTGAAACTGATTTGTTAAGATATCACACAGGTTCCAAAAATTCAGGTCAATGTTTGCTCCCTTCTTATATTAATGAAATTCATTATGTTTAATATCTAGAGAGTTCGTAGTTTTGATCTTCGATTTACTCTACTAAATACTCTTATTTTATGGCGTCTTATGTTTTAAGTGTTATAGTAATATTAAATCATCGAGACCGTTCATGTGGACACCTAGACTTGTAGTCTAGGCACAGTTTACTACTCCACCAGACTTCCTTCACACACAATATGTTTTACTTCACTCTATATTTACTGGATATCGCACCACATTAAAATAGCGATTGTTAGCTTTGACAATCGATATATGACTGCCAAAGCTATGCTAACTTTGCTGCGTTGTGTAGGTTTAATTATGTTCTCATAGCAAAGAGTTTGTAAGTTTGCTCTGGCCAAAAAACTCTGACGCCATCATCACATGGATTGTTTTCTGAACACATTTTTGTGTTTATTTTATTTGGACATTATACAACGGTGGGTGATTTTACAAAATGCAAGGTGAGGTAGTTACCATACATGCTGGAGCAATTGAATTTGAAAACCTGACTGCTCCGGCTAAGGCTGTTTTCCTTGTTGACTCTAAGACCGTCATCTTGAACCTTTCTGGGAACTTACGGATTGACTGTATTAGAAACGTAGACTGTAGAGGAAAACTAAATGCTCTCATAAATGCCGGGTAGGTACTTAATTTCCGATGAATCTCAAGCCATGTTTACATCACTGGCAATGAAAAGGCTGATCAACTAATCAAGCAGGGAACAAGCCTCCCTCAGACCGAGCATCTGAGTTCACTGCAGTCCTCCAGGTCCCTAATAAAGAGGTCTACCAAAAAATAAATTGTGTTTGATTGAGGGAACTCATAGCAGAAAAACGGTGGGAAAGTCTTTCTGATGGTGGAAGCAGTTGACCATAACTTGCCCGAGCTGTTAGCATTGCAGTTTTCAGATTGAAGACCGAACATAATTACCTTGCTGCGCACCTCCTCTGCATCCATGTGCTACCGACTCCAGATTGTTTGCTGTGTGGTGGTGAACTTAAAAATGCCGAAGACCTTAATGATTCCACAGCCCTGGACTGGGCCCAGGATTACATCAGTCCCATCTTATAATAGGCTCATCTATACTGGTCAGTGTGTGTCACCAAATGGCTCAACTGCCAAGGGTGGGCGTTGGCTAGTAAGTAAGTACTTATTTAAATTTCTAGTGTAGTTTCAATAATTGCTCCATTCTTAGATGTCTCCATTCGCTAAATATTTCAGAAAATTCTTCTAGGCCTCTATTTGTAGCTCTTGCACCAAATTTGGTACGTTTTTATTAACTTGTTTCATTGGACATGTATTAAATGCATATCTAATTCATTTAATATGACCTTGTCCTTTTTTATCACCAGCTTTGAGGTTGTTAGTTTTTACAATTGTTTGTTCCTCGGAAATGAGGCTACACTTTGTATTTTCTATTTACTAATTTAGGTTATGTTTATAAATCATACTTATCGAAAACATTTTACATAATAATTTAACTTACAACTTTTTTTTAAAAAAATGTTTTAACTTGCCTATAGTAGCACTTACTTTTTTTGTGTTGAGGACGGCCGTTTCGGGAGATGTGTCCCTTTGTCAACCCTGACCGTAACTCGGTCAGAGTTGACAAAGGGACACATCTCCCGAAACGGCCGTCCTCAACACAAAAAAAGTAAGTGCTACTATAGGCAAGTTAAAACATTTTTTTAAAAAAAAGTTGTAAGTGATTACTAGTAGCTCACGCGAAGATGGAATCAACAAATGTTAATATTGCAAGCCAAGCATCAACCATCCATCGGAGTTACGGTCAGAGTTGACAAAGGGACACATCTCCCGAAACGGCCGTCCTCAACACAAAAAAAGTAAGTGCTACTATAGGCAAGTTAAAACATTTTTTAAAAAAAAAGTTGTAAGTGATTACTAGTAGCTCACGCGAAGATGGAATCAACAAATGTTAATAATTTAAATTTTGCTTATCCTACCATTCTTGTATTGTCTGTTTCTAACCTGGTTTAACATATTTTATTTAAATTTTTTAATATTATTTATTTTTACCTACCTCACGCTTTATAAGACTGCTACCTCTTTTGATACTGTCATTTGGCCGTTGCACAACTTTATACTGCTTTCTTCAGTAAGTCCAATTTTATTTTCCTGAATATAATTATGTCTTAAAATTGTATTATATTGTGATATACAAATAAGTTATTACAATTTAAAAATAAGATATTATTTATTAAATATTTTAGGTTTGGAACTCTTTTCATGCCATTTGTGGTACGAAGAACTGCCTTTGCCTATAATAGCATATCACTTATTAAAAAAAATTATTTAAAGCTAATATTTTTTATTCACATAATTATCATAATGGAGACTTATTGTTTTATTGTGGTATTTTTTGACTGCTAGGATATATATGATTGATACAAATAAGATAGCTTAAAATAAAGTAGCATATTTAGACCCTTAACTTTCACTGCTTTTCAAGGTTTTTTTTATTTGTAAAAATGGTTTCTTCACTAATTCCGGTCCTAAAATTTATTTTGTTTCATATCTACATTTAAATGATAAAATTATCTTGGAATCCACTTCCAAAAATATTGCGATGAAAATAATCCAAGTGAAATTGTTACATTTTTCTATTAGGTGCAAAAACATCAATTATGCCATGTCAGCTAATGTGCTATAAGAAAACTTAAAATTTTCATTTTCACAAACAATAATTCTATAAAGAAATATAGAGACTAAAAAAATATTTTGAGAGTTTGTTACAAAGTTCATCTGTGTTATAGAAAGTTTCTAATGAATATAAGCAAGATAATAAGCAATTCCATTGGGCTTTTTCGTCAATTTCATTTGTAAAATATGCGTCATTCAACAAACATAATTAAGTACATTGAAGAGTTTATAGGCTATATAATTTATATAGGTTTATTTTTAAATCCTGTCAACTCAAAAAAAAATACGTTGAAGTTATATTACAATTTACTTATGAGAGTTTGAAATCAATTTGAAATTTGTTACAACAGTAGCAAATTTAAAAGACTTATTTTAGTCCATAGAAGATGACAAAGAAACTTTATATATCTTTTTTTTGTTGGTTTAACAACTTTCCTCACTTCTCGAGTGAGTTATTTTAATTTTGTTGAATAAGTCTAACTAAAACAAAAGAAGGTGTACAGGTATAAGGGTTCAATACAGACATGGAGCAAAGGCTTAAGGGCACATATTTTACAGAAGTAGAAATAATAGTTCCTTTCAGTTGAATTTAGATGTATTTAAAAGTCTGGAGTAATATAATTTTTATTGTTGCTTTTTGGTAGTAACACATAAGTTTTTTTTTTTTTAATTAAATAAAACCTCTAAACCACAAATAACATTTATTTAAACTTTATGTACATTTCAATTGCCCAGCAATCATCTTCAGAGGTATTTAAAAAATACAACTAACTTTAAACAACATAATACAACAAATATATAGGTAACTACTTCGCCACGCCCCTTATTTAAAAAAAAAAAAAAAAAAAAATTAGTACGACCAATCACGTTGCAGTAAATTCCCCCTCTGCAACTTGGTCCAGTCTTTCAACTCCTGTGGTGAAGAGTTACCGTTACAACTATTTCAATTTTACAAAAAAACAATAATATTATTTATTAACAAAAAAGGTTATAACTATCTCCTAATTAATGAATATAACTGAGATTTAGGGATAGGCCCTTTATCACAATTTAATAAATTATTTTCGTTATATTTGTGAATGTACAAACTTTCAAAACTATTCAAAAAACCTTTTGAATTAACAGTTTTCAATAATTTGAAATAATTTAATTCTAAAGTGTGTTTAGTGTTTAGATTATGTTCTGCAACACTAGATTTTTCAGGTCTTTGAAATTTTATATGGCTAATATGTTCATTAAATCTGGTTAATATTTTTCTTTTTGTTTGGCCAATATAAATTTTACTACATGAATTACAATTTATTTTATAAATCCCAGATTTATCTATCATCTTTATTTTGTCTTTTGGGTTACCTAATACATTTTTTAAGCTATTTAAGCTTTTGTAGGCTACTTTTAAATTTACCTGTTTAAAAACTTTGTCTAAACCTTTTGTTAAATCTATATTGAATGGTAGGCTAATGAATTGATTTTTAATATTTTCTTTTTGTGTTAATAAGGTAGTAGAATCGTTTCTAATCTTTTTAATTTTTGTTTTCTCAATATGTTATCTATTATTTTAGGATCATATCCATTGAACTTATAAGGTTCTACCTAGGTTATATTGCCTCCCAAAGATACACAAAGAAGGTAATTTGATGAGACCGATAGTTTCGAGGATTGACTCACCAACTTATCGTTTGTCAAAATGAAGTTTTAAATAAAGTTTTTGGAAATTTTAAATTTAATATAGAATCCAGCTCAATTAAAAATACAGGAGAATTTATAAATAAATTGAAAAATATTGAACTGACAGAAGATGAAATATTTGTATCGTTTGACGTTTGTTCACTATTCCCAAGCATACCAGTTGCTGAAACATTAATTTTGTTAAAAGAATTGAAAATAACATAGAGATTAAAAAAAACGAATATGTAAAATTAACTAAATGTTGTATGACTCAGAATTATTTTTCATTTAACAATGTATTTTACCAACAAAAAGATGGTACAGCTATGGGGGGGGGGAATAGTTTATCACCTTTCATAACCGAACTTTTTATGAAAAATTTTGAAAAGGAATTAAGAAACAAACTCCCGTATTTTCCTAGAGTATGGATTAGATATGTAGATGATGTTTTCGCAATTTTTAATACTGAAGAGTTTAACGTAGAACATTTTTTATCATTAATTAACAATGAACATATAAACATTAAATTTACTTTTGAAATAGAGCATAATAAATGTTTACCGTTTCTTGATGTACGAAGGCTGTTTTTTTTTTTCAACTTCCGACTGTTCCGCTAGACGGCAGGGCGAGCGGTATCGGCCGGTAATGCGCGGCTATCGACTGCGCACCTCACCCACTACAACCTCACTCGTTTTCGGGTGTCCGACGCCATTACCAGTTTATCCAGTGACACATAAACATGGCTACCTTAATAGAATCTCCCGCCAAGTGTGAGTTGCGAAGTGTCATTCGTTTCTTGCAAGCTGAAGGGTTATTCGCAGCAGAAATTCACCGTAGAATGAAACGAGTATACGGTGAAAACTTTATGAGTGACAGTGCAGTGCGTGATTGGTGTAGGAAATTTAAAGATGGACGAGTTGACATTCATGATGAAGGGGGCCAAGGACGAAAGTCGATCGCAAACGAAGACCTCGTTGAACGAGTTGACCAAAGTGTAAGAAGCAATCGGAGGCTTACGATTACGGAGCTATCCAATCAGTTTCCTGATATTTCAAGGTCAGCTCTATACACTATCGTAACTGATAAGCTAGGCTACAAAAAACTTTGTGCTCGATGGGTGCCGAAGATGTTGACTGATGACCACAAAGCTCGGCGAATGGCGTCAGCAAGGTCTTTTTTGAATCGTTACGAAGCTGATGGCGATGATTTTTTTAACAAAATCGTGACAGGAGATGAGACATGGGTTCTGTACGACACCCCAGAAACGAAACAGCAGTCCCAACAATGGATGCATTCAAACTCTCCAAACAAACCCAAAAAATTCAAAAAAACTTTCAACAACAGAAAGATTATGGCCACCGTGTTTTGGGATCAAAAAGGTGTTTTGCTTGTGGAGTTTTTAGAGCCAGGGACCACAATCAATGCGGAAGGATACTGTGGTACGTTACAACGTTTGCGGAGAGCTATCCAGAACAAAATTAGAGGAATGCTCACATCAGGAGTTGTGCTCATTCATGACAACGCCCGTCCTCACAGTGCTGCTTTGACGAAACGTCTTCTTGACGAGTTTAAATGGGACGTTTTTGACCATCCGGCGTATAGCCCTGATTTAGCGCCGAGCGACTATCACCTTTTCCCGGGACTGCAGATGATGCTAGGAGGGCAGAGCTTCCGAACTGACGACACGCTGCAAGTCGCCGTGAAAACCCATCTCAAATCACTAGCGGCAAACTTCTATGAAAGAGGTATTAAGAAGCTTGTACACAGGCATGAAAAATGCCTCAATTTAAAAGGCGATTATGTTGAAAAGTAACTAATAATGTACCTAACTCTTGATAATAAATTTATTTAATTACTCTCACTAGTTTTATTTTTATACCACATCGGAAGTTGATAAAAAAACAGCCCTCGTATTATGTTTTAGAAATATTAATAAAATTAAATTTGATATATATAGGAAACATACAAATAATGATAGATATATCCCGGTAGATTCTAACCATTGCAAATCCCATAAATTAGCAGTTTTTAATACTATGGTTAATATATTAATTACTATTCCATTGCAAAAAATAGATTTAAATGTGAGTTGGCCAAAATTAAAGAAATCACTAAATTCAATGGATATGATCCTAAAATAATAGATAACATATTGAGAAAACAAAAATTAAAAAAGTTTAGAAACGATTCCTAAGATTTATAAAATAAATTGTAATTCATGTAGTAAAATTTATATTGGCCAAACAAAAAGAAAAATATTAACCAGATTTAATGAACATATTAGCCATATAAAATTTCAAAGACCTGAAAACTCTAGTGTTGCAGAACATATTCTAAACACTAAACACACTTTAGAATTAAATGATCTCAAATTATTGAAAACTGTTAATTCAAAAGGTCTTTTGAATAGTTTTGAAAGTTTGTACATTCACAAATATAACGAAAATAATTTATTAAATTGTGATAAAGGGGCTATCCCTAAATCTCAGTTATATTCATTAATTAGGAGATAGTTATAACCTTCTTTGTTAATAAATAATATTATTGTTTTTTTGTAATATTGAAATAGTTGTAACGGTAACTCTTCACCACGGGAGTTGAAAGACCGGACCAAGTTGCAGAGGTGGAATTTACTACAACGTGATTGGTCGTACTAGTTTTTTTTTTTTTTTTTAAATAAGGGGCGAAGTAGTTACTGATTTATGCCTATATATTTGTTGTATTATGTTGTTTAAAATTAGTTGTATTTTTTAAATACCTCTGAAGATGATTGCTGGGCAATTGAAATGTACATAAGGTTTTAATAAATGTTATTTGTGGCTTAGAGGTTTTATTTATTTAAAAATAAACATTACGCCACAGTAGCTTTATACAGTTATACATAAGTTTGTCTTAACTGGTGGGTTTTGGTCACACCAACATTATCGCCCACAGTATAAATATAACTGGCTATTATTTTAGTTAATGTTAGATTTTGTTTATTTTACTAATTGATGATGACGAAGGTCATTCATTGTTTGTATATTCACAGCTATAATCACCACATGATAGTTTACAATCCTAATCCATTTTTAGGTTTTACCCTTGCCCTTATTAGCCTTAAGTTACATTTTGGATAAATTTCATGCATGGGATGAAAAAATCTAAATAACATTTAAAAATCTCAATAACATTAAAATATCATTGAAAGCAACAATTAATTAATAGTATATTTTTTGTAACTACATTCAGTTGCATTAAATAAAATAAATGGTCGCTTTGTTTTAGAGACAACTGCAAAATCATGTAACAATCCATTTTGGACGAGGTGGTATTAGATGGGCTTGGAGACTCTCTTTTTTCTGCGGCATTTTCATGTAGGTTACTTCCATTAAAAATGATATTACTTAAAAAAATATTTGCTAGATGTCTTTGAGTAAAATGTTAGATAATTAATAAATGATGTTTATGAGGTTAATGACATCGCAGGCCAATTCATATATTATAAATATACTCTACGTTTCTATCTGAAAATCCTTTTCAAGAGCTGAACGTTTATTAATTTAATATTAAGCCATAATTCATAGTTTTTATATTCATAAACAATTTTTTTAAAACATCTTTAAAATCAACTATTTACCTTATTCTTAATAAATATTAAAATTTATAAGTCAGGTAGCACTTAGAGCTACGTCAAGTTTTTATCTAAATTAATCTATACAAAAACATAGATTCATACCCAAACTCTTACATACTTATTAATAATAGAGGCAGTTTCAAAGTATAGTAAAATCCGCTTAATATGGTCCCATTTAAGACAATTTTCCGGTAATTACGATTTTTTTCATAGATCCTAAAACTTAGCATCGTAAAACTTACTAATTCTTTGTGGATAATATGCTTTGAATCCTGCCTAATATGCTCTTTTTTTACAACAATTTTCTCAACTAGTATTGGATATTTTATCATGTAGCAATAAATTACAAGTAAAAAAATCCATAACCATAGTCATATGCATTTCAGCAGTTACGGTACTGTATAACATACCAATGGATATGAAAAGTATGTTTATTTCAGAACGGGATCCAATAGGTAAAAGAATAGAACTTTGATAAAGAGTGTCTAAAATTATTCAGCAGGATGTTTAAATCTATGATATAGAACCCTGAATTTACACTGCGTAGGATGACATCAGCACGTTTCTGTTTGGATAGAACAAAATGCCATGAGAAACTTGTTGCAAAAGTTTTATGCATTCGAAATTTTAAAAAGTTAAATCTTATTGGCTGAATTACATAAGGGGGGATATCATGCTTGTACTTGAATACTAAAATCATTGGGCAAAGCGAGCTAAGTTTGGGGAACTTCGGAAAAGTGTAGACGTATTGGGAGGGGGGAACAAGTTGTACAAAATGTTTTAAAAGGGGTAAATTTGTTTAGAAGAGTTGAGGTGATTGTAAAAGGAATTTATTAGTTATTTATGTATAGAAATTCTAAAAGTGCTATGAGTAATGAATTGAGGCGATGTTTAAAGAAAAAGGGGAAGTAAAGTTTAGGTTAAATATTGTGAAAAATTGAATGCAGAAGTTAAGGACAGCAACCAGTGAATTCCAGGAGAGCACTCAATAAGTTCAAACTTTCTTATATTAGATTCAGCTAACAAAACATTTTATAATTTAGTAAATTCGAAACAAATTTAAATTCATTGTCTTTATAAGTTTTATTCAACTTTTTTCACTACTTTCTACTTTAAAAAAAGAAAGAGAAAGAGCAATCTGACACTGTCTTTATTAAACTTTATTGTATTAAGAACCTAATAGCCTTAATAGTCCACCTTTATAGTAATTGTAGTATTAGTTATGGAATCAATCTTTGTCACTGGATCATATTAATGTATTTTTGGTATAATTTGTAAGAATTGAATGTCAGATGAATAAATGTAGGTGGTATTAAATATATTTGATTGTTTAATTATTTAGAAATCTAAACGTGTGCCTATTAGAAAAGTAAGGTGATTATATATGATATCAAGGTAACTTTAAATAACTTTTATATTTTAATATATATATATATATATATATATATATATATATATATATATATATACATATTCTTGATATTTAACGTTATCCATTGTTTTTCCGTTGCACTGACTTTATGAAGTTAATATATTACTATTGTAAGTAATTTTTCCACCATTAAGTGCAATAATTTTACCTTGAGTGATGAGGCACCTTTCGGTCACTTGACCATTGTCGAATCACTGATGTTTTTCTGTTGTAGATGTTCAGTACGTGATATTGGTATTTGTTGTCGTTACACGCACTATCTCTACAAACAACATATACAGAAGACATACTATATAAAAACGTCATACACACAGATCAAGAGAAAGTGCGTGTAACGACAACAAATACCAATATCACGTACTGAACATCTACAACAGAAAAACATCAGTGATTCGACAATGGTCAAGTGACCGAAAGGTGCCTCATCACTCAAGGTAAAATTATTGCACTTAATGGTGGAAAAATTACTTACAATAGTAATATAATAACTTCATATATACATATATATATATATATATATATATATATATATATATATATATATATATATATATATATATATATGTGTGTGTATATATATATATATATATATATATATATATATATATATATATTTTTTTTTTTTTTTTTTTTTTTACTCCACCATAGACCATTGGGCCATGGAGATATTCCGATAAGGAGAGTTGGGTCGCCAGGAGAAAAAGGTTGGGAACCACTGCTTACTTCCTAACATGTTTTGAAACAATTTTTCATTTACAAAGCTTATGCTCTATTCGTGAGTAGACATTTAACGTAATAAATGAAACGATTGTTTAAAAACGTGTTAGGAAGTAACCTCTAAATTATTGACTTTGTTATGTAATAATTGCTTATAGTAATATATTTAAAAAATTAACAATGAACATGAAATTGAGTGGAATAATAAAGATATTTTACATAAGGATAGAGATTAAAAAAAAAAAAATTAATCTCTATAAAATGACAGGATTTGCCTTCTGTATATGAATCTTTAGTATGCAAAATATAAGTGAAATTTAATATGTATGTATATGTTTATGGTTCTACTTATGTATTGTATAGACTGTAAGGGTTGTAGTTATATAATATTTTAAAGTTGACTCTGTTATTAATAAGTATTTAAGATTTTGGTTATGTATCTGTGTTTTTGTTTATATTAATTTAGATAAAAACTTGATATAGCTATAAGTGTAATCTGACTTGTAAATTTTAAATATGGTAAATAGTTGATTTTAAAGACGTTTATAAAAAATTAATGAATATAAAAACTGAATTATGGATTAATATTAAATTAACTCGTTCAGCACGCCCAGCATATCGGCACGCTCTGGGTTCCCTTGCGAAGCACTGAGAGCGTGCCGGTGCGCTCTCTGCTTCCCCTCTGAAAGACGGTGAGCGCACCAGCACGTTCACTCCCAGTCTAATTAAAACTTCTCTAGTATCGATAAGTGTTTGTATAAAGGTTAATTTTACGTCAGTGCTTGGAAAACATTGTGCCTGAGTAGTTTTTAAATCTGACCATCCTAAGTTAACTTTTTGATGCTTCAACTGAAACAATGCTTCATGGAGTTTAATGAACAGATTTAATTTGGCTTAACTTTTATATTTTAATGTTGTTTCAGTTTTAACCACTTAATGCGGCAAAATATCTGATAAAAACAACAATCATAAAAATAAACTAAGCTTTCTGAACTAACGCAAGAATAAACGATAACTGTCCTATTAGAGTGAATGAATCTCCTTGTGATGGGACACACTACTGTAAATAAGAGTCATTGACAAAATGCTTAGAGGCCCAAAAACCCAATGTGTCATCATAAGATTGTAGTTATTAAATAAATGATAGCTGATCTCGGCTAAAAACAGTCTAGGACATGACATATGCATTATCTATGTCTGCATTTACATATAGTATATTTAGATTATGTAATTTTTTTTCTCTGTTTTTTTTATTGAGTTTATTATTTGTCATACAGTATTTTATCATTTGTATTAGTTGATATTTTATGTAAATTTCCTTTTTTTATTGCAACCTGATAAATGATACAATATTTTAATGCCTAGTACTAAGTTTTAATGTTACCAATGAACCTGTATATGGTAGTAATAAAATTACTGAAATGAAAACAACGGGCATGATAGATGCAATAACAAGCTATGTAACCCGCATAGTATTTCAATAATTCCACTGCGAGTGGCGGCAAGTACACTGGAACGCTCCCGATTTTTAAAATTAAATAGAGTGTTTTAATTTATTTTACTATTTTTCCCATTTATAACTAAGCATCTAAGTATAGATTTTGAGATAAAACAATGCCGTCAAATGTGTAAGTTAACGAAAAAAAAGACAGTAGTTCGATAAGATCTCCAATATCACCGCCGTAGTACTGAATGTGTTAATAAAAATTCAGCTCTTGAATATGATTTTCGGTTAGAAAATCGAAACGTAGAGCATATTTATATTAACATGAGTTGGTCTGTGATCAATATTGATGACAATTAACCTCAAACACATCAAAAATTTATTAACAGACATTAAATAAAGTTTAAATAAGTTGTAAAGTCACTAATATAGTATTAGTCTAAACAATTTTAGTTTACACCAATAAAAAAGATGAAATTGTAATAAATGTGAAACAATTGCTTACTAATTTGAAATGTTTAACAATGACGTAGAAAACAAAAACAAAAATTTAATACTTTTTTTGTATATTTTTATGTAACTTCTAATAAAAGCAATTTCAGTTATACACAAATTTAGATGACTAAAAATATATATTCAATAATAACTGTATTTTGAATTGTTGTTGGTGTGTAACGTCAAACTAACTGCTCAGTTAAACTATGTTTAGTTTTGGATGGGTTTTATCTCTAGATAAAGAGGTCTTTATTCTCTTCTTGTTTGTGAATTTGTTTCTTTTTTACGTTATTTACTCATTTCATACTCTTGTTGCAATGTATAAATTGAAAGGTTAACTGGAATGAAAACAAATTCATTCGACCAAGAACAGCAAATTATTTAGTTACTTCAACCTCACTTTAAGGGCACAATTAGAATTGGATGTATATTATAATTTTTTGGTTTAATATCTTTTAAAATTCTTATATGAATTCCTTATCTCTTAGAATATATCCGATGTTTGGTCCTTTACATTATATTTAATGGGATATTCACCTAATACTTATATTTAAAACCTCACTATTGGTCCAGCAAAAATTGTTTTTAAAAATGAAATAGCTAGATTATTAAACACTCAGAATTTCAATAAAATAAAAATGTTAAAAAAAACTGGTTTTATCCATATAATAAGATCCCTAAATATAATCCCTAAACTTCCTCGACCTAACCATAACAAAAAGCCACACACAAACACACAACTTCAACATTTACAGGAAACCCACAATGACAGACACACATATCCACAACACCTAAAACCACCCTATCCAGCACAAACACTCTGCCTTTAGATCTATGCTCCATAGACTTAAAGAAGTTCATATAACCACAGAAAACATAAGCAAAGAACTAGATACCATTAAATATTTAGCCAACACAAATGGATACAACACCACAATAATAAACAAACTATGGCACAATATACAAAAAACACTAAAATAAACACTACAGACAGGAAAAACTAATAAATCACATTAACATACATAAAAAAACAACAAGTAAAATAGCCCGCAAATTTCAAAAAACAGGATGCAAAATAGCATACAAAACTAATAACAAGTTACAATACAAAATACAACACAACACCAACAACAAAGATAAACTACAAGCACCAGGTGTAAACAAACTATACTGCAACAAATGCAACAAATTCTATATTGGACAAACAGGTTGCAGCTTTAAACAAAGAGTCGAGGAACATAAACAGAACACCAACTCAGGATTTTACAGTCACATAAAAGAAACAGGACACAAATACACAGACATAATCTAGAAATCCTACACATCAACAAAAAATGACCATATCTCTACACACTAGAATAATATGAAATTTACAGACACACAAAAACACAAAGTACAAACATATTAAACAAACACAATACTAATCACAAATACTCTTTGATACTATCGAAAACCTGCCATTAAAACCGTCACCGCTTGACCCGACATCTCCAAGCAGAAGACACTGATGAAGATTGCTACATAGCGATCAAAAATGTTCTGTCCCAGTAAGTTTTAACAAATTTACAAAATTTAAAGTTCGGATAGTCATAAACTAATGTTAAAGTAATTAATTAAATAAGATTTGAAGTAAAAAGATTATTGTTCATGTGGGCATGGTACATGTTTTTTAGTCTCGTACTTTGTTGGCCATCCTTTAATAGGTAAAACAGTGTAGTAATTAGCAAGAGTTTATTGTACTAATGAAGTATAATTATGTACACTTTGCTGTACCTAAATATGAAGTATGGCTCAAAAAAAGAAATTAGGCTAGTATCTCTAAAGTGATTAAACCGAAGATCCTGTGGCAAGTCACTTGAACCAACCAGATGTTGCTTGAGTGTCGTCATCTCCACCTTTAGCGCTATATAGAGTTATTAATGTATTGACTTTGAGTTGGAAATGTTGAGCAAACAGCATCTTCATCAATGTTTATTAATATCAAAGGGATTTTACACATTGTTGAGTACCAGGGAGGCAAACAGTGAATTACGATTACTATGTTAATGTTCTACCTACTCTACATTAGTGATTAAATAGATATGTTGTATTTGTGGAGAAACAAGTTGTGGATCTGTCATCATAGTAATGGCCTTGCTCACAATTCTTTGCCCATAAACACGTTTTTGATCAAACACAACATCATCAATTAGACCAGATGGTGTTCTACTGATATGATTTAGCCCCCTATCCACTCCATAAAGTCAAAATAGTTCTGAAATGAACAAGATTTAGGATGCTTAGTGACAAAGATATTGAATATGGTTACCAAAAATGATTACTGGCAGTACTATGCACAGTTGAGAATTTGTTTGGAGAGATGTAAAGATCGAGGAATGGACTATATTAAAGGGATGTAATATCAAAATTGTAAAAGAAAAATAATATAAATATTTTTTCTGCCTCAGTTAAGTTTTTTTCTGCCTAACATTATGCAACACATTTCTAAATAATTTATAAGCATGAAATTGGTTTTCTAATATTATACTTTGCAGGTTATCTCTTACTTCAGTATCAGCTTATCGTGGTTACACAAGTGTCCTTGATTATATGGGTGGTAGTTTAATTGCTGGTGCACTCTATCAACTCAAACAAGGGCCCAGAGGGATGATAGTTGGAGGAACATTGGGTGAGAAAATACGTTAATATTATTTTTATACTGTATGAGAGTGATTTGGTAGAAAAATTAACATATACATATTTGAAAATCTTTTCTTAAAACATCCCCATATATTTAATATTTAGATGATATTTATTAGTGACTAATATAAAGGAAAACAAATTTGGTAGTTGTTGAAGCCAGCAGAAGTGAAACTTTGACTGAACAATTAAGTTTTTAGGTTTATATATTGTTGTAAATTTTATTCATTAAATAGTTAATTAGCTATGTGGCATCCAAACTAGCTCATGTAAATATATTTTATTCATATTTAAACCATATACAGTAGAGTTGCAGTCAAATATGAAAATGCTACTTAACCCCCCAGAGTTTTCCTCCTGGTCTACAGAAAATAGACACCATAGCAAATTAGGTACATTTTATGGTTCTATATGTAACATATGAGCATAAAATCATTTCCTTTACTTAATTAATTACTGTACAAACAATCAAATAAACATTAAAAAAATTGTCTCTAGACCTAGCTTGAGGTGGTAGCGATTGTAAGTCTCAAAATGTATTTTTTGTTTGTTGCTTATATAAGTCTTTCTTCCATTCTGTTGTGTAACAATTACACTGTTTATTCTCTCTCCCCAAAACATTTTTGAATGTCATCAAAGTCGTTCATTAAAAATAGATATTTTGGAACTTGATCATTATCTTCTTAACATTCGACTACCTTCTGATCCTCATTTTCATGACTTCTAATTTCTTGGACTATACAAAACTATCGTCATCATCAACATTGATGTCTATATTGTCTTCGACACAACTGTTATCAAAAGTAAGCTGTCTCGCAAATGAACCAGTTGGCGAATGAACATCAAAATCCTCTTGTTCCACATTATATACAGTAAAAGACTCCCGTTTTAAGACAATTTCTTGCTTATTACAATTTTTCTCAGGCCCTAAAACTTAAACATAAAAAACATACTAATTTTCATAATATGCTTTGATTCCCTCTTAATACTTTTTTTGTTGACACGATTTTCTCAACGTAATAAACTTTTATTATGGACCGGAGTCCAATAGGAAAAAAATAGAGCTTTGATAAAGACTGTCTAATATGATTCAGCAAGATGTTAACATCAACGAATTAGAGCCCCGAGTTTACCACACCATTGGATGACATCAGGATTTTTTTGTTTTTTTAGAACAAAATGCCTTGGTTTGTTTACCGTAAGTGTACAAGTACAGTATACGTTCTACCATAAACGCATTGCTCCTCCCTCCTTATCATCAGTCTCCACTTTCCTACATCTCCTAAGTATGGTTGTCATTCAAAGCGTCAAGTCAGTAGATTCTAGACAGTCACATTGGAGATTTTGTACAGTAAGTATGTAGCTGTATTTACCATAGGGTCATTTATTATCAGTGTGTATTTGTTATCAAGTATATAGTGGTGTGTTATTTAGTCTTTTGAGAGAAGCAGGATAAAAAGAAATGCTTTATCAGTTGATGACAAATTGAAAAATTTTCAAGTGTTACAATGAAAATTGACATCTTATAAATAATAATTAATTGTGGGCGATGTGAACATTCCGAGCTCCACATTAGAATTAATTTTAAAAAGAGAAAGGCGTTTGAGAAAAACACAGTGCAAGATGAAACGAAAAGAAAGAAAATAAAGACTGAAAAGTATGAAGAAGTGGAAAATTTTTTGTTAAAATGATTTCATTAAGATCGTAGCGTAGATCTCCTTGCGAATAGGACATTGATAACCTAAAAAGCACGAGACATTGCAAAAGAGCTTCAAATTAATAATTTTACTGGGTTCAGTGGATGGATTGACTGGTTCAAAACAAGAAATGGCTTTGTGTATCATCAGATCAGTGGAGGAAGTGGAGTCAGTATAAGAGGAATATGTTTCTTCGTGAAAAGAAACCATGTTACCACACTTAGTGAAGGATCTCCATGTGTGATGTTTTTAGTGCTGACGAGTTTGGACTTTTTTTTCAAACTTATGCCAGCTCATAAGAAGGATAAATTCCACTATGGAAAACTAAGTAAAAAGAGACTTTCAGTACTAGTGTACTCAAATGCAGACGGTTCAGAAAAACTTTAATTGTTGGTCGAAGTCACGTTTCCCTGCGATTACACTGCACAGTGTAATTATGCAATTACGCTGGTTTTGTTGTTGTTTTTTTCTCAGTAAGTATTGAATCTAAGAATGGGACCAAAGTCTCCAAATATTTTCTTTGAATATCTTCCAGATCAGAGGTGATGCTAGCTGAAGTATGTAGTTATAAGTTAATTGTATGCCCATTCTATTTGCATTAAATTTTGTATTAATCAGTTTACCTAATTAAGTGAATTTCCCTTTGATACCAAAAAGCGCAGATGCAAGACTCAAGGAGTTAATATTTAAAGAACCCCTCCCTTTATTATTATTAGTAAATTAACTCTACATATTATTGATCACAAATATAAATACCACTTGAATACTAAATAATACTAAAAATGTAAAGAATAGAATTGTGTACTTTAAGGAATAGACCAATAAACCGTAGCCTTTCTCGCCGCACAGGGGTAGCACTGTTTCGCCTGGCTACTGGCCACGACTACCTGGCGGCACACCTCAACAAGATTCATTTCCTCCAATCGCCAGATTGGGTGTTGTGCGGAAATGGAACCATGGATGTAGATCACCTCCTCACATGCACGTCCTTGGGTCACATCCAGCCGGACAAGGAGGACAATGAAGGAAGTCTCTCTCGATTGTACTGGTCAGCGCGCCACCAAATGGCTCAACAGCCAAGAGTGGGCGATGGCTAGTAAGTAGTAAGTACTTTAAGGAATAGATATGGAGGACCATTTAAGTCAAGAATATCAATGGTATTTATATAACTTATATTTGTGTGAAGAGTCATCCTTTATGTCAACTACAGGTAAATTATATTATTTGATAATGTTTATATTTAGTTGTATTAATTTCATGTTATTGAGAAAAATATTTGTGCCTGGTGAGAGTTATTATTGGAAATTTATTTTAGAAGACAGAATTTTAAATTCTTATTTAAGAGACAGTATCCATTATTAAACTCACTTATAGCAAAATATTCACTTATAGGTTATACATTTTTAGCATGATAATTTTAATACCACTAAGATTTGTTAGGATTTAGTAAAAATATTAGTACCATTAATTGCATTTGAAAATGTTTTTGTTTAGGAGGTCTATTGGGTTTGATTGCTGGCTTTATGGCACAGGGTTTATTGTCTATAGGTAACAGATCGTTAGATGATTTCATAATTTGGCAACAACAACTTGATAAGATAAGGAGCAAGTAAGTTTTTATTTTTGACCTTTTTTTTAAACTTTAATTACTGTTTATCAACACTTATTCATGACATAAAGGAAAATTATACATTAGATTTAAAAGCTCTCTGTATAATTGGTTTCAGCTATTCAGAAAGAATTAAAAATTTTAAAATTTCAGTGGTTTTTTTTAATTAAAAAACTATCTGTACCATGCCATGCTTTGCTGTGACACATTGTGGTTGCATGGATGAGAAATGAGGAACAAAACAAATCAAATGTTACATAGAAGTTAAATGTTGCAATACTTTAGAAGACTAAGGCAATATAGAGATAAGGACATGCAATTTTTTGATCGAACTGATACAAGAACCAATTTGATGAGACATGTTTTCTCAGTTCCACTTCCAACTCTGTCACTTATCATTTGAATTATGCGATCAATAATACTACCTTCAAGTTCACGAGTTAGCTTCGAAATGCTTTATTGGACATATGACTGTAGATAACTGGTGTTGTAATTCTGTTCTCGGCATAAATTCACATCAAATGAAGCCGTTGCAACTCAGGTAAGTGCTGGCACTCCCAAATAACCACTACTTACTATTTGGTGCAGCTCAATCACGACATTAACACACAAAAGTAGGTCAATTAAATGGAATATCTATTTCAGATTGTATAATAATCTAAATGGAATCCAAATGGATATTAAGGACCAACCAAAGTTTTGAGTATGCCCTAATACTGACACATCGCTTCTGAGTAGTTAGAGCTAAAACTGTGCTCAGTTTAGTACTATATGTATTTGTAGCCATTCAGTAGAAAATTATAACTTTAACTACATAAGAGATATTGTGATTTTTGTGTCAAAATGTTTAAATATTAATCATTTTTCAATAAAAAATTGGAAATTTTTTTTTAAAAAATTATAACATTTCATATATGTTAACATATAATGTATTTTGTTGAAAATTTTTTTCAAAAGTTATGTTTTTTCCGAAAATATAAAAACATTTTAGTGTGGTAAACATTTTTATTTTATTCTACGCCTTATAAAGACACAGAAACAATTTTTCTAGCCATTTGGACGAAATAAAAAAAATATAGAGCTGTATAAAAATATTTGCTATATAAAACCAAGGGTGCCAAATTTTAAGTTTGCTAAGAGGTTGCAAAGAATATTATCTCTTAATGTGATGGTTTATGTCCCACATCTATTTGTCTCAGTTACAAATATTGACAAAAGGCTAGCAGTAAAAAACCTATCAAAATACTTTACAGGATTTGTTGTATTTGGGTCAAAATTATAATGCCTAGGCCCAGGATTTTCTAAAATGGAAAAGCTATGCACAAAAGCAATTTAGAGTAATTAAATCTTTATAAATTATTTTACAGTTATCTTAGTTTTAGCCATTAGGCCTATCTACATTTTGTCAGAACTATTTATAATATCCAGGCCTACATTTTCATCAGAAGAATCACTAAATGTCTGTTTTGGGTTAGACCTAAGCTGTTGTTTAGCCCGCTCTGGTTGCTTATGAAAATCCTCTTCATTTTCAATATCCGATGACTCAAGTACAAACTTAGGCGTATTTTTATTTACAGAAAATATATGAATGTATTTGATAGTTCATCAACATTTTGGTTGAAGCCATATAAAATTCAAGTACAGTCCAATCCTGGTAGTCCAAAACTCCCACTAATCTGAAACGATTTTCAAAAATATCAAAACAAGAAATAAATAAATGGCTATAAAAAAGGTTCAAAGAAGAAAGGCAACATTGAGCTGTTTACTTTGCAATGACATCAGTCTATTGATCCTTTTTGATTAGTTACAGCAGTTCATTATTAATGTTTACAGCAAGCAGATGGTAGAATCATTTTGTCATGGCAGTGTGTTAAACTTTAATTTTTATAATGGCGTCTTCTCTTAAAAAAAAACACAAAACACTTTTGTTGTCGGATAAGTGCGACATTCTAAAACGAATTGATTACCAGCTAAAAATTTAGCAGGTGATTTCGGTATCGGAAATTCAACAATCAGTAACATGAAGGAAAACAAAGAAAAAATGTTGTTGTTTGTCTTCTATGGAGCAAGGTATCAGCATGCTGAAAACTAAATTGAATAAATACCCTTAAGTAGAAACTGCTCTATACTAGTACTCATGATTTCTGCAAGAACGAGCACAAAACGACCCTAAATCTGGCCCTTTATTGCAGGGAAAGGCAAGATTCTTTTTTCTGATCTCTACTCCAACAAGGAAGAGATTGAATCCAGTGATCATTGGCTTGACAATTTTAAAAAAAACATGGAAGTGGGTTCCTTTCTATCACAGGGAAATTGTCTAATAATCCGGATGCTATAGAACCTTTCTGTCAACAATTTTGGTAAAAGTTACAGGATTAAATTTATGTTCTTATCAGGTTTACAGTACAGATGAAAGTTGCTCTTTTTGGAAAGCTTTACCAAAGACAAGTTTAGTTTTCAAGTATGAAGAATGTGCACTAGGATGAAAAATGAGCAAAGATCGATTAACATTTATGCCTTGCTCAAACAGATCTGGAAGCCACAAATTACATCTACTGCTCATGGGCAAATCACAGAAACCAAGAGCACTCAAAGATTGTTCCATGCCACTTTTATACAAAAGCCAGAAAAAAGATTGGATGGATCAAACTTTATTTAATGAATGGTTCCATGATGAATTTGTTCCTTTGTTAAGAAGTCATCTCAGATCTATGAACCTTACTGGAAAAGCACTGCTTGTGCCAGACAATGCGCTTGCACATCCATACAAATTAGTTAGCAATGACTGTAATATCACAACAATCTTCCTGCCACGTAACTGTACTGCATTAATACAGGCTACTCTATGTACAGTTGTAAGTTTATTAAGTATGTGGTTCAAATGTTTTCAAAGTGTTCATTTTAACACCGTATATGATAAAGCTTGTTTTAATTAAAAAATACATGTTTCAATTGGCAAGTGTTTTCTCTCAGTTATTAGGGTTTCTGTAATATACTGTACTTAACTAGCTCTACTCTTTTAACATTAGTCTATATGTACTTTATAATATCATATAGGTATATATGTAACCGTATTTACATTGTAAGTGTACATAGTACAAGTACATTCTGGTAATTTGAAATGGTTGTACATTTATTATTTCGAATTACCGGAATTGGATTGTATATCTAGTATATTTGAAGCGTCATCAAAAATGTTATGGGAATCATTTAAATCAACGGCTTCATCACACGATCTGTCAAGTTTACTTGTTCTCAAGTTTTTGTGTGATGTGATGAACAAAACTAACAATATAATAATATATTTACAAATCATAACACATTTCACACAAAACTACATTACAATATTGAAACATAAACACACCAGCTCGCAAAAAACTGCGTGTTACCAATCCGAATCACTGATGGTATGTTATTCTAATTGTATAGTTATTTTTGCTATTTCAATGTCATTTTGGGGTACAGAAATCAATACAAATCACTATTTATGAAGTAAACGTTATAATAAAATTGTATTTTGTGATCTAGTAATATAGTGTTTTTTTAAATAACAATTTGAACTTTGTCACCCAGAAATTGCCCAGTCAGTCCTATTTGTATATTTTTCGACCATCCAGATATTATCCGGCTAGCCCTTTTTGCTTACTTTCTTGCCATCTGAAAATCACATGATTGGTCCTCAAAAGGTTAATAAACAATGTAATTGGGAATAGGTAATGTTGCACATGACACTATGGTTGTCTTAAGCTAGTATGGTGAATGATCACCTCGCTTGCAGCAGATGGTGCGGTTTTTTTACACAGATGACCGTAAGAAAGCCATTCTTTGCAGCTGCAAGTATGATAATGAAGCAAAAAAAATATATATATAAACGGTCTTTGAAACAGCTTGTATGTTGTGTATTTGAGCTCAATCGGTGCAGAACGTTTTGAGTTTTTCAAGCATACACAAACCGACAACATTTTTACATATAAAGATTAAATATTTTATTTAATTATCATAATTATTCTACTAAAGTTTAACTTTAAATGTCTAGATCTAAACTGTTCAAAATCTTGTATCCAAATTCGATTCTCCCAAAAATAAATGTGTGTATTCATTTTAGAATAAAACAAAATTGTTTGGGATTTACATCCTAAATTATAACCCCTCCCACTGTATGTATTTTAGGCACTATATTTTCAAAATAAAATGACATTTTTATACCTTTTCAAGTAAAATGCATCTTTGAAATGTTTTAGATTTTAAGATTTTAAACATTTTATAATGATTGTAATTTGTTTTATTGAAAGTAATAATAAATATCTAATAATACTAACTCACATGATATTCTTCTTTAAGAAATTTAACTAAAACAAAAAAGGTAGAATTGAAAATTGCAAAAAATGTTAGGCATAAGGCAACTGTTGTTATTTCATTATAGGCAATTGGAGAGGCATTAGAACTTAACAAGGAAATGATAGATACCTATCCCGGAGAAAGGGATCGCAATGATGACATGTCGTCATCAACAGCAATCAATAGAACCAATTTTGATAGAAGAATAATAGAAGAAATTTGTTCTAATTTTTACCATTTGTCAATTAAATCTATGCAATTTTACTTCTATTATATATAATTATGTCTTATTTGTTATTTTGCTCACAGTCAGATGAACATGGCGATAAAGAGGGAGACGGAAGTAAAATTTGGCAAGGATAAAGGTGAACTGTTGCATCATCATGAAGAAATATATAATAAAAATGAAGGAAATAAGCCTTGAATACTTTGTATCAGTAGCTGGTTATCCTTTTTACCATAATATTATGTATATACCACTTTGTTTAATAATAAACAATTATTTAAACACCTAAGGCTCAATATCGGTTCATTTTGTCAACATGAATTGTGTTACATAACTCAGCTTATTAAATTCCTATAATTTCTTTTTAAGAACCTGTATATTATACGCAGACAAATCTTGCCATGGTATAGAATTAAAAACAATATTATTAAAAAGACACATTTGGTTTTCTTATTTTAGGACTACAATGGATGTCTATAAACATTAAATGTTGGGTTGTAATAATTGTCTGGCCCCTCAAATGAACATAGAATCTGTCAGTACCTTTGATGATTGAAGATAGACAGACAAATTATGTTAATTGAAGTAGCTATTAAAACTCAGCTTCTTATCATATTATGTTTAACACCTCTAGTCATTGTACAGAAGTATTGTGATTTAAAATCACAACTGTAGCTTTCAGATTTTTTAAGGATTCGTGCATTTTGAATTAAAATGTCAAATAAAATGTGTAATGGTTAAGCCTATTATTTTGAATGTAAAATAGTGATACTTCCAAGCATTGCAAATATTAATCATCTGTCAAAGTTAGAAGTGGCAGAAAATAATACTAGGAAATATCTAGAAGATTCTCGCAATAAGTATGAAAATAATATTTTTAATTCCTTTAAATTGTTCTTCCAGTTGAAAGAATAAATAAATAGGCTGCTTATCTTTATATATTTATATATAAAAATGAATCCCTATTTCCCTTGGTCACGACATCATGCGTGAACGGCTGGACCAATTTTGATAATTCTTTTTTGTTATGTTTGTTATTCTAAGGAAAAGGATCCTATGAAAAAAAAAAATAAAAAAATTGTTGCTATATATATATATATATATATATATATATATATATATATATATATATATATAAATGAATTCTATTTCCCTTGGTCCCGCTATCATGCGTGAAAGACTGGACCGATTTCGATAATTATTTTTTTGTTGTGTTTGTTATTCTAAGGAGAAGGTTTTTATGAAAAAAAATTAAGAAAATTGCTTGTAAAATAAGAAAATTTAATATTACTTAACCACCATATCAAATTATTTCTAATCGAACAAAAGAAAAAGTTGATAATCGTTAGGTTAAACTTTTTATATGTAACGTTATAACGTTTAATATATAATTGATAGAATTCGTGCAGCAAATATCGTACAAGAATATTGTTTAAAACAGAATCTTCGGTCGTTAGTTTATTGGTAAAATACAGGTAAAATAATTGATTTATTATTATGATTAATTGAAAAAGATGTAAGAAAACTAATATCCTTAGTATAAATCACGGTTAGTTCAGAGATATAACGCATAATATTTTCTTTTATTAATTTACAGTTGAATTTCCGCAGTTGAATTTTCACATACATGCCAGCAATTAGACGTACAAAGTTAAGTCGCAAAACTCACAATGCTGCGGGTCAACGATATACAAGAGCAAGGCAAACTGACGAGCAACGCGAAGCGCGGAGTTAAGTTGAACGGAATCGATGGAATCGATATCAACAACATAGAAATGTTGTTTAACCCCTATCGTGCTTCATTAAATTATAACAAGGAAATCGATTACAGTTCACAGCAAATCGTTGCTATTGGGTCAATGAACGTTGTGTGTCAATATTGCAGGGCATTTAAGTTTAAAAATGAACCACGTGGATTTTGTTGCACAAGCGGTAAAATCAAATTGACGCCATTGGTACCACCTCCAGATCCACTACATTCATTGGTTTCAGGAAATGGACCAGATTCAAAACATTTTTTGACTTATATCCAGCAATACAATAATTATTTTCAAATGACGTCATTTGGTGCAAAAAATATTATTCAAGACAATTTTATGCCATCTTTCAAGATTCAGGGTCAAGTATATCATCTAACAGGTTCATTATTGCCAACGCCGAATAGTGACTACAAATTTTTGCAAATTTATTTTATGGGTGATTCAGCAAGTCAAGTCAATCAGCGTTGTGCACTCAACAATTCGGTGAAAAGACAAATTGTGGAACAACTCCAAAAGTTTTTTCATCGACATAACGAATTGGTTGCATTATTCACAACCACTTTGTACCGCATGTCATCTGATAATCACAAAGTCGTTATCAAAGCTGATAAGGACAACACTCAAGACGTTTTATGCGCCAACAATTGACGAAATCGCTATTGTCGTCGTGGGTGAAAATATAGAAAATCGAGATATTGTTTTACATCGGCGTAGCAATAAACTGCAGTGTGTGTCGAAAACACATCGATCATATGATGCTTTACAATATCCTATCTTATTTTGGCAAGGTGAAGATGGATATCAATTTTCAATAAAGATGATAAATCCAGTTACAGTTTACGAAACTAACAAAAAAGTTAGTTCAATGAATTATTATTCATACAGAATGATGGTTTGAGAAAATGAGGACGATCATATTTTAAAATGTCGGCGTCTCTTCCACCAATATGCTGTGGATATGTACGTGAAAGTTGAAACCGAGAGATTGACATTTATCAGGTTGAACCAGGCAAAACTGCGTTCTGAAGAATATATTCATCTAAGGGATGCCATCAATGCTGATGGAAATGCACAGAATGTAGGTAGAACAACTATTCTCCCAGCAACATTCGTCGGAAGTCCGCGACATATGCATGAGATACGCTCAGGATGCTATGACGTATGTACGTCATTATGGCACACCAGATTTGTTTATAATGTTCACATGCAATCCACAGTGGCCAGAAATTAGACAAGAATTATTTATTGGCCAATCGCACATTGATCGCCACAACATTATTGCAAGGGTGTTCAAAATAAAGTTAAAGTCACTCATGGACTTCATTGTTAAGCATCGTGTATTTGGCGAGACGCGCTGTTGGATGTATTCAGTCGAGTGGCAAAAACGAGGATTGCCACATGCACACATTCTCTTGATTAGAGAGGATAAGACCGAATGAAATCGACGGTGTGATATCTGCGGAAATTCTCGATATTTGATGAAGATCCATTGTTACATGAAATTGTTACAAAAAATATGATTCATGGTCCCTGTGGAATATTAATCAAAATTCTCTGTGTATGGTTGATGGAAAATGTTCAAAACGATTTCCAAGACAATTAGTAGTAGAAACTATTACTGGAAATGATGGTTATCCACTTTATCGTCGGCGATCTACTGATGACAACAGAAGGTCAACAATAGTCAAAGTGAATCAGCTGGAATTTGAAGTTGATAATCTTTGGGTTGTTCCGTTTTCTCCATTACTCTCCAAAACATTTAAAGCTTACATAAATGTTGAATATTGCCATTCCGTAAAATCGATCAAATATATCTGCAAGTACGTAAACAAAGGTAGTGACATGGCTGTGTTTGGAGTTGCTGCTGAAAATTCAAACAATGAGATTACTCATTTTCAAATTGGACGCTATGTCAGTGGTAACGAGGCGATGTGGCGTATTTTTTCATTTCCAATTCAAAGATACCCCGCTGTAGTTCACTTGGCCGTACATTTGGAAAATGGTCAAAGGGTGTACTTTACAACGGAAAACGTATTACAACAAGTTGAGAGGCCGCCATCCACGACATTGACCAGCTTCTTTGAAATGTGCCAGAATGATAACTTTGTTAAAACACTGCTTTATTCTGAAATGCCACGATATTATACCTGGAATCAATCGTTAAAGAAATTTCAAATACGGAAACAAGGACAGCCAGTTCCAAATTATCCTCAAGTATTTTCCACTGATGCACTAGGGCGTCTTTATACAGTCCATCAAAGCCAAGACGAATGTTTTTATTTTCGTTTACTGTTAGTCAATGTTCGTGGTCCACCATCATTCAAACATCTACTAACTGTTGATGGTGTATTGTGCGGCACATACAGAGAAGCCTGTCAACGTTTGGGATTGCTAGAGAATGACACTCATTGGGACCACACTCTCGAAGATCCTGTGATTTCATCAAGTGTTAAACAAATACGAACATTGTTTTCCATAATTTTGTCTACATGCTTCCCATTAACACCTATTGATTTATGGAACAAATATAAAGATCACATGGCTGAAGATATATTACATCAGAAGCGTTTTAGAACATCAAATGCAAATTTGCAAATTAACGAAGAAATGTACAATGAAGCATTAATTTTAATTGAAGAGATGTGCTTGATGCTTACCAACAAAAGATTAATACAATTAGGAATGACGATGCCCAATGGCCAAATATACGATGCATTTAATCAAGAGTTGAAACACGAAACCCAATACAATTCCGAGGCATTAAAAAAAACTGTTCTAAGAAACATTCTCCTTTTAAATGAGCAACAAAAATATGCCTATGATACGATAATGAAAGTAGTGAACAATGGAACTGGCGGATTTTTTTCTTAGATGCTCCAGATGGGACTGGGAAAACGTTTTTAATATCATTGATTTTGGCAACGATTCGATTGCAAAATGGTATCGGACTTGCACTTGCTTTGTCAGGTATTGCATCTACGTTGTTGGAAGGCGGTCGAACAGCTCATTCTGCACTCAAGTTGCGGTTGAACATGCAAATAAATGAAACACTAACTTGCAACATTTCGAGAAATTCTGCGATGGCCAAAGTGTTGCAGTAGAGCAAATTAATAGTTTGGGATGACTGCACGATGGCACACAAAAAATCTTTGGAAGCATTAGACCGCACATTGCAAGCTTTACGAAAGAACCAAAACCAGTTTGGTGGTGCAATGATTTTATTAGCAGGTGATTTTCGCCAAACACTACCAGTAATACCACGATCAACGCCAGCCGACGAATTTAACGCATGTTTAAAGTCATCCATTTTATGGAAAGACATTAAAACGCTCAAATTAAATATGAACATGCGAGTACAATTGAAAAACAACCAATCTGGAGAACTTTTTTCAAAACAACTGCTCGATATTGGTAATGGAAAAATACCTGTTGACTCATCATCTGGATACATCATATTTCCTACCAATTTTTGTCACTTTACTGAATCTAAGACCGAACTCATCGAGAAGGTTTTCCCAAACATTGCTCAAAATTACAAAGATCTTGTATGATTGAGCGAAAGAGTTATATTGGCTGCAAAAAATGTTGATGTCAATGAAATGAATTTTCAGATTCAAAATAAAATAGCTGGCGAATTAATTACATATAAATTGATTGATTCCGTTACTAACCAAGATGATGTTGTCAACTATCCAACAGAGTTTTTAAATTCGCTGGAATTACCTGGATTGCCACCTCATAATCTACAATTAAAAATCGGAACGGTAATCATTATGTTGTAGTATATAAACCAGCCACGTCTTTGTAATGGCACCCGACTTGCGGTGAAGAAATTAATAAACAACGTCATCGAAGCCACAATTTTGAAAGGGAAGTACAAAGGCGAAGACGTTTTGATTACACGGATTCCTTTGATTTCGAACAACATGCCATTCTACTTTAAACAGTTGCAATTTCAAGTGCAGCTAGCATTTGCAATGTCGATAAATAAATCTCAAGGGCAGTCGTTAAGTGTTTGTGGCATCAATCTTGAAAATCCATGTTTTTCACATGGACAGTTATATGTCGCATGTTCCCGTGTCGGAATACCAAAAAAACTATACATGCGCAAGGAAAAAAAACTAAGAATGTTGTATATCATAAAGCATTAGAATAATAAAGACTCTTTTTTAAAAATATTTTAAAAATTAATTATAGCAATTCGAAATCAATATCATTAAGACAGGGCGTCTGTTGGGTACGCTAGTTATTATATAAAATTGAAAGTTTCATATTAAAAATTTCATGAAATAAAAGATTAAAACCAACATAGAAAAAAGTTTTATCTATTCTTGTCATAATCCAATAAATGGTGACAAAATTGAAACATTCTTATTGACGATTTCATCTTAAATGTTACACTGGATAATAATTCCAAAATTTCAATGTTAATTTTAAAAAAATCCATTCATTCCAAAATTATAGGCATTTTATAAAATATAGAATAGAAAATTCATGTGAGAAATTACTTGTTTTAGGCCTATTCAATTCAAAATGAATTGAAAAATTCATTAGACTCCCTCTGAAGTTCGGTTCTGCAGAGCCAAATTGTGTACAACTCCCAACTATTTTTGAAGTTCTCTTCTAAAAGTATCTGATATTCCCTTTGCAAAAACCTAGCCCTTTAAAAAACTATTAGATCTATTTAAATAATTTTAAAAAATTGAATGAATACAATTATGCTTCTAGCATCTACTCTAACCGCACTTGTACAAAAGCAGGTGTAGACGTGTATATGACCAGGTCTAGAGGGAATTTGCGGTGTTTGTTTCATGCGTCTGTTGAAGTGATCCAGTCTCTACATTTCTTAATGACAGAGTGCCATCTTCAAAGGTGGTATCTTTATGAGCCTTTTCTAATACAAATACACTGAAAATATCTGTATTTTATTTAGTTGAAAAATATTTAGGAAAAATCAAAGCTATGAGAAATGTGGAAAAGAAAATGCCAACAAAATCATTTATATTGCAGAAAAGTTAATGAATCATAGGTAGAGTTCATATCACAGATAAGAAGATATATAAAATTTATCTGGATGGTTGTGATGCATGTGATGAAACTCTTTCTGTGCATTGGAGAGAAGTAGCAGTTTGAGAGAAAGCTTACTCAGCTGGAGTATGTTGGTTCTGTTGTACTATCCACCTGTCGAACATTAGTCCTTTGTTATAGAGTCTAATAATTTTCCTGGTCTGCCTGTGGATTACTTTTTTGTCAACAGATTTACTTGATGACGTGTTATGTGACAATGATGGCTCAGATATCCTGAAGACAACAACTTTAAAACACATAAATGTTTCTGGAAAGGGCATAGTAAAAACAACACGCATTGAGACATAAAACTAACAGACTTGTTGGTTCAAGCACTTGTTTTGTATATGTGCCAACTTTTTCTCTGTCCTTATCATCCCCAAGAGAGTTGCATCATTAGCCTTATGAACTTTAATAGCATATGATTAAGATTCATTACTTATGGGACACGTAATGAGAAATCAGTATAAAAGGTGATATTTATAAAGCAAATTGTAAACATTGTTTTTTATTATATGTAATCTGAACACATTAACACTGATATATTTTCAATAGTTGTTTATAACTTAACCACATTCTTCATCACTATATTCACTCACGCACCAACAGTGTCAGGTTCTATTATAATACAGATTAAACTACAAAAATAATAGAGAATAAAATAATACAAGTCTTATTGCTATTTAAAATATTGTAAACATATAAACCACAACACATTTTGTATTTCAAAATTCAAATATAACCATGAATTTCATGACATATAAGTGTCCTTATTTTATAAGTGCAATTATTTACGAGTTTAGTGGGTGAAAATGATAAAATCGTTTTATACACACACTTTACCTGTGTCTTGGTGAAACATGAATTCTTTAAAATGATATATTGTAATACAGCCTATTTACATGGCTATCAAAATGATTTTGTACATGTAAGATATAATTTTTAATTTATTAAGAGTGCGTTAGAAACTACTTACAAAACATTTTATTTATGAGAAAAGGAATTTTACAAACAAATCTTACAATTAATGAAAAATGAAATTGACTTAATTTAATTTTATGTACATTTTATTGTTTTAGAATTAATTGCATATACATAGTGTACAAAATTAGTATAAATTTATTAGTAATTTAATACCATTTTAAAAATAACAAATGTTGAAGATCCACATATAATTATTTAACAGAGTGATACACACAGATTCTCTTACAGAAGAGTTATATGGTTAAAATATGTACATTTCAATGTGCATTGATTCCGTTATATGTACATGACTTAGAGGCACTTGAAATGATTAGAGCACCCAAAAATATAAACCAATGTAATTCAATAAAATTCATATATAAACATTTACAGAAGTAACAAGAGTTTTTTAAATTGCACAAATGATATTAACCAGGTTGTTTATTAATTTGAAGTTTATTAATAATTATTAAAGTTTATAAATGTATAAAATAATTATAAATTGTTGGAAAGGATACTAAGTAAGTCTTGTACTGTTGTACTATTGCACTGAGACTATTAGTAAGCCCTGGACACTCTGTCAGAAATTATTTTGAATGGTCTCAAAACATGTTTTTATTAGATTACTATGAGATTAATGTAGTAATCTGAGGATGAGGTGTATTCCAGTGGTGCCTAAAACCTATGAGGGTTGCAGACCGTAAAATTGTTACATATTTTTTCAAGACAAAGAAATTTGTATCATAAAAACTTAAAGCCTGTTATAGGGAAAATAAATAGAGACGGCTTAATACTTTCTGATTTATTCTATTGGCATTTTTTATTTTATTTTGACTTATTTAAGACACCAGATCTGTGAATGTCAACAAACTTGGAACTTAGCGGAGATGCATCTCTACAGACGGAGCCTATTTTAACCAAACACTTCAGAGGTTACAGGCTGTATGCAACCTAAGGAGCCTTGTGTCACTGCCTGGCTGTTAATCTGTCTGGACCATCCAATGTTTTTTTACCAGACCTAACGAGACTGTCTGCAACTGAACAGTCACACGGTTGCTGCGGCTCTGAGTCTTTTATTATTTAAAATGATTCATATGCTTGATCGTTTTTGCTAACAGCAGTTTATTGACTAGTGTCACTGAGTCTGGCGAGCTGTTTTTGGTCACATGTTTTAATACTGGGTATTAATGAGTGTGAATGTATTTCAAATTCTTTTAATAGGGCATAAATCCTAATAGGCAGTCCCAGATGTGAGGTTAAGAGTAAAGGGATGTTGCTGTAGTCCATCAAAATTTTTTGTTTGTATTTGATAGAAATGAAAATTTAGATCGTATAGTGGTTTTCAATAAAGTATCACACATGCATTTTTATTTTCATAACAATGTTCTTGAACAAATTGTACATTTGGTAATGTTAATGAGACATACATAACCAAGTCAGGGAACAATGAAGCAACACATCATTTTCATTGTTGTTGTAAGAGATATTTTATATACTTTACTCTCGCCTCAATGGCTTATCATGAACATCAGGCTATCGTCTATTTGGGGAACTGGATGTCTGAAGAAAGAAGAAGAGATATTTTATTTTTACATTAAAAATGGTTTGATTTCTATTTCTTTAATCCTAACTATGATTTTTAAAAGTATTTTAAACTAACTTGCTACTTTAAACTGTGATTGGTAAAATTAAATGAATCCTGAAGCCCTTTGGTGATTGAAACAACTGGTACCTCAATGGATTACTAGGAAGAGCAATAAATATTTTGACTAAAATCTATTTAATAGGATCGACATAATTATTGTGTCAGAACTGTGATTGCAAAGACTGTCATCTGCACCTTATGTTTGATTTCTTCTAAGATATCATTGGCATAGAACTGTATGGTAATACATAACACAAATATTTTAAGTAGGATATCATTAAAGTTGCATATGATTTTGTTTTTTCATGAATAATTACTGCATACATCATTGTGGGTATAACTGTATAATTTTAAAAGAAGGTAGAATCTGTTTAAAACATACGCTTATAAAACTATTTTTATATTTGTTTGACCAATATTTAATACAAAAGGTTTACTGAAACATAAACATATAGATTACATTTACTTCTACAAATCAAGGAAAATTCCTTATAAAAAAGTGATTATTTCTCTGTTAAATATATATTTTTTTGATTATTTATTTTAAAACAAAGTTAAATAGACAGTGAAATATATCATAAGTATATTTTAAAATATTTCTGTCACATTGCTAAGGAATTTTCAAATTGTAACATGTAATTTCTATGTATACTTAAATATTGAGTTTTGAAGAACAGATAATATTTTATGTTTGAACCAAGTAATATAACTTATAAATAAATAAATTTGTAACACTTTATTATGATGGATGTTAAATATTATAAAATTTTCTTTATTACACTAGGGCAGTGGTTCTCAACCGGTGGTACGCGTACCACTGGTGGTACGCGGGGACATTTCAGGTGGTACGCAGTCATATATTAATAATAACAATAAAAACTGTTACGATGCAACATTTCCGCTTTAAGAATACAATTCCTCCATCTGTGTTTTACATAGAATAGTGGCAGTTTGACGCTGACCTTGCCGCTACACAAACAACCCGAGTGATTCAATTCCTTCTCCAATGATATTTCTCTGAAGCCAGAAGTGACTGATGATATCACTAGTCATATGGAAGCCCTTCAAACGAGTTTTGATAAATATTTTAATCAAGATTTTTCTAAATATGAGTGGATTAGAAATCCATTTTCAGGGGAATTTCCTAGTCACTCAAAAGAGTGTTTCATCGACCTTACAAGTGACACCTCAATGAAAGATTCGTTTAAAGAAAAATCTTTAATAGACTTTTGGATGGGGACAAAAACTGAATACCCATCAGTGTTCAAGCAAGCAATAATCTTTTTACTTCCATTTGTAACCTCGTACTTATTTGAATCGGGCTTTTCAGAACTGCTGTACATAAAAAATAAATACAGAAACCGCATTAGTGTTGAAGAGGACTTAAGAATCGAGTTGAGTTCAATCGACCCAGATATAGAAAATTTGGTCAAGGACAAACAACAACAACGAGCTCATTAGGATCTGTTTAAATTTAAATGACTGTGTTCAATGAACTAATTTGAGATTGTTTTTAATGTAAAATACATTTCATTTTGTATCTAAGTAAATTCTATGTACATACATACAGTTGTAGAATGCATTTTTATTTTCCTAAACATGACCAAATATAAATTATATATAATTATTTATAAAAATAAAAATATATATAAATATAAGGTGGTACGTCAAAATATCTGAAAATTTCAAGTGGTACGTGGTTACTAAAAGGTTGAGAACCCCTGCACTAGGGGATCTTCATTAGTGTCTAAATTAATCATTATAGTTTGATTTAAAGTAGAATAGGACCTGTGGCGGGGTAGGGATTCAGTGTTGTCAGTTTGAACGCTGTGACTGTCCACGCCCCACTGCTAGCGGCTATAATGTAGAGTTGGCAACAAAACCTGGCAAAATATGGATTTCCCATTCGCTGAGAAGGTGACATCCCCCACCCCCTTTGACTGATTTCACGTTCGTAGAGTCCTATTCTGTTTTAAATCAAACTATAGGAAGTCTTGTCATCTTACATGGTCAAACTTGTAGTTTCAAAGTTAGGTGTTCTACAGTGTGGTTAAAGATATGTGATTAGTATTAAGGTTGTACAAATCAAATCCTTTTTTTGACCACATTATATAACTGCTGCTGCATTGCTTAACAGTGTTTCTGTGTGACCTACCTAGAGACTGATGAAGATAGCTTGGTGCAATGGAAAATGTTATGTCTAATTAAGTTTTTTTTATCAATTTGCTTTAATTGTTCGTCAAGTCATTATTTTACTTAGTTCAAACATAAAACTTTCACTGATTGTCTGGAACAACAAAAACCACAAGATAATATTTCTTTATATTACAAAATCATTTTAGAATGAGTGTAGGGATATAAAGCAACAAATTTTAATAAATTAAAAAATAAAGGAACTTATGCTGTTTGTAACCTTTATGTCATGTAGTCAATAAGAATTGCATCTGGCATACTTAAATATTAAATACAATCTTCATAAATTAATCATACAAAATGTACACCTGAGTAAAAATTAAGGTAGAGATAAACTTCACTAGCATAAAATAAAAGTGTTACAGCTTTGTGACTGGTGGTAAATTCTAAACATTAATTTCCTAATAATTGACTAAAATTGTTCAATTTAACTAATTTCAACCCTAAAATTGGCAATGGTAACTTTGTCTGGCAAGCAAGTTGCAATTTAAATAAAATGTTACTACTCTAACATAAATCATGTTTGTCACGTTCTTTTTCTAGAAAACAAGTGTAAGTCATCTTCAATTACCCCCTCTCAAAGTAAATAATACAAAAGTTTTCAAAAATAATATAGCTGGACAGATGACTTGTAAACACCGTTTAAATGGAAATAACTCATACTTTAACAAACTTTGTGTTAACACTAGAACACAAAGACATAACAATAACCTTTTTAAAAGCAATACAGTAATAATAATTTACTGTATGTTCTAATCTTTTTCTAATAAAAAAATTGTTGAAATGACGCTTCAATAAGAATCTATCAATGGTCATCACAAAAGTAGGAAAATATGCATTTATTTTCTTAACATCGATTTTCATTGATTACCAGATAAGGGCCATTTAAGAATGACAAACAATGTTGTTTCTCATTTAATAGGATTCAACTATTACCTTATCTAAATGTCTGCTAAATGTTATACTAAAATCTTATACATATCTTCTAGCTGTGGTTTGAAATATTGTTTTAGTTGTGGTCTTTTAGTCTTGAATGTAGGTGTAAGTAAACCATTCTGAACAGAAAATGGATCTGGATGAAGGTATATGTCCTTAACCTGTTCAAAATAAAGGACAATGAAAATTTAAAAAAACAATTATCACTTAAGAATAATAAAAATTAAAAACTTACAAATTCTACTGTACTATATAACCACTTAGTTATATTTTCAAATAGTAATACATTTTTTACATTAAAAGTAAATATGATTGTGATATAGTCTAACATTTTTAAAATAAAAAGTTTTTTACCTGCTATACATTTTTGCTATCTGAGTATTGATTAAGCATTTGGAAAGATATGCAACTTGTCTTTTTTTTTAATTTGTAAAAATGGGAATATTAAAAAAAATCATTTGAAAATCTGATCAGATTTTTAAAGCAAACAAACCTATTTCAGCTAGTTTTTGTTTATGGTGTAAATATTTATAATATATACATACAAACAAAAATATACTTAAGCTTTTGTCTTACTTGGAAAATAATCAAAATACTTCGAGAAATATCTACCTGTTCGAATGATTTGAGTCCTGATTCTTTGCCCCAAGTGGTCATGTCATCCATAATTAGTTTCTTAACTTCAGGGTTACTGCAAAGAACAGACAATGTACCTGGAATCTTGTTTTCTAAAGCCCAGCATTTTATCACATCCACATCAGGAACAACAATGGCAATAATACAAGACTGGAACAAAAATAACTGTTTTATATCATACCAAAAGAAGCACATTTACAAATAAGGTAATTATAATAACGTTATTCATGATAAATTTGGTGACTTAGGAGAAAGATTTACTTCAGATTTCTTGAAACTTGACACTATAAAGTCCTGGGGGTTTTCTGTAAGTGAAATATATTGTATGTCATGGTTCATTTAAGTATTAGAAACAACAAAACTCTAGATAAAGGGTGATTCAAAAAGGACGCCGGGTTGATATATCAAATTAAGAGATTTATTTTTAAGAAAAACTAGAATTAAATACATCAACATGTTCATCTAACCTTCCTATTTGATGTATGTAAAATGATGTCATGCATGTGTCCTTCTCTACTGCGCTGGCACGCAACCACTCTGTCCATGAAATTCACTATGACTCCACAAAAAGATTCCTCTTCCATTTTGCAGATGGTCAGTCATTGATGTTTCGTGGTTTACTGCCATACACAAATTACTTTAGATGAGCCCAAATATGAAAGTCAAATGACCTTTGTGGCCATTGATGGTTGGAATTACAAAAAATGACGTGATCCTGGAATCATTCACGGAGCAACACAATTGTTTTGCGGGCAGGTGGCACCATCCTGCTGAAACCAAACTCATCAATGTCCAATCCATCTAAATGAAGCCACAAACACTCCCTAATCTTTGTATGGTATTGGTCTCCATTTACTGTCACAGCTTGTCCTTCCTTATGTTCAAAAAATAAGGGCCGATGACACCGCCTGACCAAAAGCCGCACCAAAGTGTTACTTGCTGTGCATGCATTCTGTTTGCAGTTCTGTTTGTTAACAAATCCATTTATGTGAATGTGCGCTTCATCACTAAAGATGATTTTGTTTGCAAAACTGTCATCCTTCTGCTGTGTTCTCAATATACAGTCAACAAGCTGTCATCTTCTATGGTGATCTGCTACTTTCAAATGTTGTGTTAACTGAATTTTATAGGGGTGATAACGGAGATCATACCGAAGAATTTTCCATACAGAACAACATCTTAAACCCAATTGTTGAAAACTGTGACATATAGATTTGGCTGCATCAACAGACACACTGTCTTGAACCAACACAATGTTCTGATCAGTTCAGCCGAAACGATGATGTTCAGGACTTCTAAGGTTGACTGTTGAACCTGACTCAAAGAACTGTTTCATGAATCTGCAAACTGTTGACTCATTCGGTGCTTTGTTAAGTCCTAGAGTACCGCGAAGTCACCTGACAGTAGCCACATAACTCTCCAATCTGATAAAATGCTTTAAAGATTAACACTCTCTGCACACAAATAAACTTCTCCATGGTTAGACACAGAATCCAAGATCGAAAGAAGTACCAGCTGTGTCAACAATCCGAATGTTTTCAGAAATAGGTATGAGGTCAAACATTGTTGCCAACCAATAAACAAAAATTTACCAGCTGTTTAAAAACTGTGCTCTTTTTGAATCGCCTTTATATTCATTCAACACTAAGTATGCAGTAAAATCTGTTTTTACAGACACTACCATTTTATAGAACCATCTATTTTAAAGATAACTTTTTAATCCCCAGTTTTGTGACACCTAAACCAAAAGGTTTAGAGATCTTTTATTAAATCTTTTTTAGCAATGTGTACTCCTAAATAAAAACTACATTTGTTATCTTGTAGTAAAATTAAATTAAATTTGATATCTGTGTACATAAAATTTTATAAGAATGAAAAAACCAACTGTGTTTAAATGGAAAAGTTTTAATGGAAAGTAGTAGGTATGAATCAACATTCTCTTTTTAATTGCATTTTAATGTCATAATGTTTGACTACAGAATTCTGAGAACCTTAGCTTACTTTTTATATTTTACTTCCAACCTAAATTTTAAATCATAAGATGATAAAGTCAATGATAGAGATATTTGTATCATTTACAAACCTGACCTACAGGTTAATTTTAGTGATTTAATTAAAAATCAGCGAAATTAACAAATTTTTTTCCAAATACAGTCAAAATAGGCTTTACAATTACAGGTAATTTAATTTTAAATTTGAAGAAAGAAGCCTACAAAGCTAAAAGGTAAATCAAATTACAGATAATTTAACATATTGACAATCAACAACATGCTTGAGGACGCCAAAAGTCTAGTGCCAGAAGCTGTCACTTTCATGCAGATGTTGTTATGCTCTGCCTTTAATGTGATAAGCACCTAGACAAGTAGTCAGTTGTTTGTGTCAAGATAGTATTCTTTTCAACACCGATTCTCGATCATTGAGATTTATGTGTGCATGATTAAAGAAAAAGAAAATATTTTTACTAGTTTAGGTAATCAACAATTAATGTATTAAAACTCAATACTTACATAACCAGTTGAACTTACATATTTTTAATTGTTACATTTCTTGTGTGAATTTATTGTCTCATACTGCTTCCACATACAGTTTAAAGCCATATTTTTCAGCATTATTATTGACTGCACCAAATAACAAACACTCCAAATAATAGAAATTTGTTTAATCACTTTAACATTAGTTTATGACTATCCGAGCTTTAAATTTTGTAAATTTGTGAAAATTGACTGAGACAGAACATTTACAATCACTTTGTGGCGATCTTCACCAGTATCTTCTGCTTGGAGATGTCGGGTCAAGCGGTGACGGTTTTAAAGATAGGTTTTTGATAGTATCAAAGAGTATGTGTGATTTGTATTGTGTTTGTTTGTTTAATATGATTGTACTTTGTGTTTTTGTATGTCTGTAAATTTCATATTCTAGTGTGTTGAGATGTGGTCCTTTTTTGTTGATATTTAATATTTCTAGGTTATGGTAAATGTCTGTGTATTTGTGTCCTGTTTTTTTTTATGTGATTGTAAAATTCTGAGTTGGTGTTCTGTTTGTGTTTCTTGACTCTTTGTTTAAAGCTGTGACTTGTTTGCCTAATGTAGAATTTGTTGCATTTGTCGCAGTATAGTTTGTATAGCCCTGGTGCTTGTAGTTTATCTTTGTTGTTTGTGTTGTGTATTATTTTTTATTGTAAATTGTTATTAGTTTTGTAAGCTATTTTGTATCCTGTTTTTTGAAATTTGTGGGCTATTTTATTTGATGTTTTGATTATGTATGGTATTGTGATGTATTTGTATCCCTGTCTGTAGTGTTAATTTTAGTGTTTTTTTTGTATATTGTGCCATAGTTTGTCTGTTATTGTGGTGTTGTCCATTTGTGTATGGTAAATATTTATTGGCGTCTAGTTCTTTGTTTATGTTTTCTGGGGACATTGGAATTTCTTTAAGTCTATGGAGCATGGATCTGAAGGTAGTGTGTTTGTGTTGGATAGGGTGGTTTGAGGTGTTGTGGATAAGTGTGTCTGTTGTTGAGGGTTTTCTGTAATTACACAAATACACAGACATTTACCATAACCTAAAAATCTTACTTCTAACAAAAAAGGACCGCATCTCAACACATTGGAACAATATGAAATTTACAGACACACAACAACACAAATTACAAACATAATTAACGAATACACACAATACAAATCACACATACTCTTTGATACTATTGAAAACCTGCCTTTAAAACCGTCACCGCTAAACCCAACATCTCCAAGCAGAAGACACTGATTAAGATCACCACATAGCGATTGAAAACGTTCTTTCTCAGTAAATTTTCACAAATTTACAAAATTTAAAGTTTGGATAGTCATAAACTAATGTTAAAGTGATTATTTAAGATTCACCGTACGTAATGGACTACAAAATTCAAGAGAAATTTGCTTAAGTAAGAACAATGTTTAGAGGTTCAACTGTATAAAAATTTTTTAAATATCTTGACAACCTCATGAAAGCCGAAAGTGGATTAGTATTTTCCCACTCGAGAACTTAAAGTTAGAGAATAAGCATTAAATAGCACATCCATTAAAAGTCACAGAGTTAATAAAGATACAAAAAAATCATTAGTTTTCAATTATGTCATAAGCCTAATTCTCTAACAAGATATTTCATAAGAAGAAACATTGTTCTTTGATTTTTTTTCAGTTATTCAAGATATTCACATTTAGAAAATATAACACAGTAAACTATCTGGTAACTGATCCTAGAGTGTTTATAATTGTTAAGAATTTATATCTTGTTATACAGACATAACATTTTTATTAAAAACCAATCTTATATACCTGTATTTTTTCTAATGTAATTTTCAAAAATGTTAAGAAATAAGAAGATTTCCTTACCTTAAGAGACTCTCCATGAACGTACACTTGGTGTACATACTGGCTACGAATGTAAACATTTTCTATTTTTTCTGGTACAATGTATTCTCCTTGAGATAATTTGAAAATATGCTTTTTACGGTCAATTATTTTAAGAGTTCCATTCTAAAACAAATTACCAGCAAGTTTATAAAAGAGACTGATATCATAATTCTGAACTAAACAATTATTATTTTAATACAAAATCAAATAATTAAAAAAAAATTCCCTTACCAGGAATATAACAAAAATAATTGTTTTCAAAAGGATTGCTTTGTATCAATAATATGAACTGAGATCATAACTCATCACACTAACTGTGGTCCTATTACCAGTGACAAGGCTTAGTCTTCCTGAATTTGCTACCACGTCACTGGAAACTGATACTGGGATGTATAAAAGCTTCAAAGTTGGCTAACTATTTGATACCCTATCACCCTGGCTCCAGAAGTGGAGAACAGAGGTCAACACCAATAAGTCAGAAGCAATATACTTCACCAGGAAATAACATGGTGACAAGGGTCTATTGTATTGAGGTCCTCAGTCAAATACCTCAACAAGCACCTTTCCTTCTCTCCTCACGTTAACTCTGTCCTTTCCAAAGGAATAGCTCTCTGCTTTAAGCTATTCCCCCTCCTGACCTGCATATCAGTCCTATCCCTTTAAACGTCAAATACCTCATCTACCTCATGACTATCTGTCCTGCCATCACCTACTCTGCACCAATCTAATGGCCACTTTGTACCAAAACTTGCCAGAAACATCTCAAGGCCTTCCAGATACAATCACTGAGGCCCATCTCAAACTCCCCTCGGTTCCTCTCCAACTTCACCATCCATCAATCCTTTCATGCTCCTACCCTGTCTGACTTCATACCCTATACACAAAGCTCTTCGGTGCAGTCGAAAGCTCCAAATATCCACACATCCAAAACATCAGCAATCTGTCTAGACACCTTCCCATTTATCAACCCCAACCCATATTTCTCCTGGACCTCCCACACCACAAGCTTCCCCACAGTCCCTCCTACTGCTTTCCTTCACTTCTACCTGACCAAAGAGCATCTCACTCTTCCCAAGCATCACATTCTCAACCTTACTCATACTTCTCTCAATATCCCAGTTAATCTTAGTTTTAGTCATAGGTTTAGTTCTAGCCCTATGTATATATCACTAATCTTTTGTAAACTCCATCCTTTGTTAGACTCTTTAAACTTAGTTTTTCATCTCTCAATCATTCTCCCATCCTCACCATTCACCAACACATTCCCACCACACTACATCACATCTGTACTAGCTAAAAAAAAATCAGCCAGTCCCAATGTTAAAAATAAATGTCCCCCAAAATTAAAACCTTAATGCTCCAACCCAATAAACATGCTGCTGTACAGAAACCCCTCCTGAGATCCACCTCTTAACCAAAATCCCTAAAACCAAATTCCTACCAGCAGGCAGTGTCATGTGACAGACACTGCATAACCTCAGGAGCCATCAAACCCCCTCCTTCTCTGACTGACCAACTGAACTATTTGATATGAATGTTTGAGGTTATGTGGCTATCTATCGCAACCTTATAAGTTTTCTTTAGTAGTGATGATTTGTGTGTATGACAAACCAGTCACTGGTAACCGAAGCTGTTACTTGAGATTTAACTTCTTTCCTTGTTACTTGTTTTGTAGTAGTGTTTAGTGATTGTATACATTGCTTTTAAGTTTTGTCAGCTACATTTTTCATAAACATGAACCATAGAACTTCGGCAGAGATCAGCCGATTATTCAAATCAACACTACGAAAAGAAACATACTGTGGCAGGTAACTGGTGACTGGGCAGTCTAATCATCATATTTCAGATGTATTATTGCAGATGATACTCATACATATTTGTTTTACTTACTTTAATCTACAATAATTTTAAATTATGTAACTATATCAGGGAAAAATTAAGTGGTGCAAGGTAGCAATGCTGAGGTTGCCTTATGATAGTCAAAATTTTAATTTAAAAAAATTCTCTAAACACTATCATTATTGTCACATTTTACAAATAAATTTATGTAATGAAACATTTTCAGGTTCTGATTTTTCTGGCCTTAGAAAATGTATTATTTGATTGCTGAAGTTTATTGTTGGTTAATTTTAACAGTATAAAACTAATTTTCTAGTTCTTTATAACTAAAGTATACAGGCTCCACCAGCTTGGGATCAAAGATTTTATTTAATTTAATTATAAACTATTAAGAACTTATAGTGAATCTTGCAGTTTTTGTGTTGTACATCTTGAGGTTTTTGTATAAATTACACTTTTTTTTGTATTAACTTGGCAAAAAACCACTACTTACTGATTTTTTCAGCAGACACATTTTTCCACTAGGTCAGTGCATTATTCAATACTGTGAGTCACTAAAAAGACTTTTGTTCAGGTGTGTTGGTGTGAGTCTGTGGTGTGTTTCTGTTGTGTGGTGTGTTAATGTTCATAGAGTAGTTGCTTATTATGTGCTCAAATATAGTATTTGATTGTGAGTGTGTTTTGTCATTTAGAATGTGTTGTGGATAGTATTTATGGTGTTTGTATTTCTCATAGTTTTATACTGTATTAAGTTTGTTGCTTTTTTTGATGTAGTGTAGGATTTTTAAATTGGTGTGTATGTCCGTCTGTGAGTGTAATGTGTTTTGTATGTGTATGCCAATATTTAATTTGGGTTGTGTCTTTTTTATCTGTATTACGTGTTCGTTGTATCTTGTGGTAAATGTTCTCCCTGTTTGTCCTATGTAAAACATGGGACAGTTGTTGCATGTAATCTTGTATACACCTGCCATGTTGTGTTTATCCTGGTGTGCTTTTGACCGGTGTAGGTGTTTTTTAATTGTGTTGGATGTTGTGAATGGTAATTTGTATTTAACTTTGTGAAACGTGGAAGCTATTTTTTGTGATGTGTTGTCATGATATGTATGTTGTTATTGTTTTATGTTGTGCTATGTGTGCATTGTTTTTTGCAAATTATGTTGTCTCGTATTGGTATATCTTTTTTGTGAGTTCTAGAGTAGAAAATAACACAGTAGAAAGCATCGTAAATACTATCCACAACACATTCTAAATGACAAAACACACTCACAATCAAATACTATGTTTGAGCACATAATTAACAACTACTCTATGAACAATAACACACCACAGAACAAAAATACACCACAGACTCACACCAACACAACACACCTGAGCAACAGTCTTGACAGTGACTTATAGCATTGAATAATGCGCTGACCTATTGTGAAACCTGTCTGCTGAATAAATCAGTAAGTAGTGGTTTTTTGCCAAGTTAATACAAAAAAGCGTAATTTATAGTGAATGTTTATCTTGAATACAAAAAGAAGACATTTCTAAGCCATTGTTTATAAATAATGTATTTTTAATACAATCATGTCTATACATAGTAGACTGTATTTATAGATGTCTATCAACATTTTGAAAGGTTATATTTTTTAAGATAAACTCAATTATGTATATAGCAATGTTTTTAGTACTTGTGTTTTTAATTAAAAATTAAAAATAACTATCAGATGCTGTTAAATTAATTAGCTGTTATAAAATTATATTATATTGTTATTATTTGTATAAAAGAAATATCTCAAATATTATAAGTGTTGGATTAGCTGACAAAATAAATAAAACAACCTGATAAATGTTTTAATTGCTGAATGAATGTGTTTAATAAACTAAAATAACCATAATTAATTACTTGGGATAATTTACTGGGGCTTATTATTAATAAATAATACATACAACCTGTAACCACAAATATTTTATTATAGTCTTATGTACATTTCGGTTACTAAGTAATCATCTGAGTATGTATTGTAATATCTATGAGGATGATTACTTTGTAACCGAAATTAATATATAAGACTAGAATAAAATACTTGTGGTTAGAGGTTGTGTGTATTACGTCTTAAAATAACCATATAAAATAATTTTAGTTTAAAATATGCACTTAAAACTTACAGGAAGCCATTGACCAACATCACCAGTGTGGTGCCAGCCTTCTGAATCTATTGTTTCATATGTTGTCTCTTGGTCTTTGAAGTATCCTAGGAACACATTCTTCCCCCGTACACAAACTTCACCCTGATTCGAGGAAGCATAATATTCCATTTCCGGGACATCAACAAGTTTTACATGACAACATGAGACAGGAGGTCCTACATGCTCAGGAACATGATCCCCCTGTACTGTAAGGGTTATTGGTGCACAACATTCTGTTTGACCATAACCTTCAACCACCTAGAAAATAAATAGCTTTATTGCTAAGTCTCTGATTTAATACATACATTAAGTTAGTAGACAATTTTCTTAAAACTATATGATATAATCTACAGTCTAATTGTAATCTAATTGGAAGTAATGTGTATTCAAATTGTAAAAAATGTAAATTATTTCGATTAGTTAAACTATTTCGATGTGCAATCGAATGTAATTTATAAATACCTATCCCGAAATTTAGTGTGAAGAGATAAAGTTTACTGTACTTATATTGTACATATAACCTGTAGTGTTTTTTTGTGTGATTTAAGGATAATTTTGAAAGTGAGCATGTAAAAGTCATTCACGGAATGATGTGGACCACAAGACTACACGACTAGAAATGTTTGTGACTGCAATTACATATTCTAATTACTATAACTAATTTGTTTACACCTTCAGTTATTACACTATCATTTACTTTCTTGAAACTAGAGTTTGGGGATTTCTTAGTTTGACTGAGTTGCAGATAACAATTACAAAATGTCATAGGTCTTCTTAGTGAATTTACCATACTTAATCATCCCTCTTTTTTTTAATTATAAAAAAAAATTAACTCTTGATATTTTACTCAAAATGAAACAATAAAAATATTAACTAATACACAAAACATAGCCATTTCATTCCTATTCATTAAAAATTTTTTTTGAATTTTAAAATGATAAATAGTGATATATATATATATATATATATATATATATATATATATATATTTTTTTTTTTATTTATAAAAAACATAGTATTATAAAATAATTTATGTGAAGATGGAATCAACAAATTTAAAATAATTTTAGGCCTAATTGAAACTTTGTGAAATAGAATCTTGCATAAACTCTTATAATAAAGTAAATTCTTTTTTAAAAATAAGATGGATGCTGTAGAACTGCTAACAAAAGTTTAATTTAAAATAATTTGATTTATAAAACAAAATTATATATTTAAAGTTTTACTATTGTAACTTGCAGTTTTTGGATTGTAAATCTTGAAGTCTTTTAGTAATATTTACATACTGATAACACTTGGCAAAAAAGACTACATACTGATGTTTTTCAGCCAAAGTGTTTTGCACTTGATTAGTGCATTATTGAATGTTGTGAGTTACTAATAAGACTGTTGCTCAGGTGTGTTATGTTATTGTAATTCAATGGGGTTTAGTTATTCTGTGATGTGTTGTTCATCAAGTGGTTGTTAATTACGTGTTTGAATATAGTATTTGATTGTGAGTTTGTTTTATAGCCTAGTATAAGGTGTGACGGGTTTTGTAGTGTTTGTATGTTTCAAAATTTTTTGTTGTGTCCATGATTTTAATGAGTATGCTATATTGTTTTGTAAGAGTTGGTATTTTATGGCATTTAAGATTTCAGTTATAAGAATATTGTTATGTAAAGACTGAAATGGTATATTGATATGTAAGACTGTATTTTACTTTCTCTATCTGCTTTGGGTAAGTATGTGAGCTGCAGCATTCTGGTACTTTATGATTTCATATTAACTTTATGATATGATTGTATTAACTTACCAAACAGCCAAGAGCACACCTTATAAAAGTTAAAACATTTCCGGCTAATGGAGCTGAGCCAACAACCATGAGACGTAATCTACCTCCCATACCTTCTTGAACTTTCCTAAATACTAGTTTATCCCAGAAACTATTACAGCGAATTATACCCCTACAACAAAACATAGCAGTCGTTGTATTAGAAAGGTTCAGAAGTTATAAACTAAAACATAACTTGTAAATGAAGCAGTAAAATTTATATTAACAAAAAATCCTTATAAAACACTGGTTGATTGGATGTTAGCATATCATGGAAAATGTTAAAACACAATTCATTACTTTATTCAACTTTGGAAGTAATTTTGGGCATAGAAGAATGATGACTGCAAAGATTTGCTAAAATATAGATGTTAAGATAGAAAGAGAAGAGCTGAAGCTGAAGAAGGCATTGGTCTAATATGATATGGCATTTGATATCCAATGCTGAAAGTGACAAAGGATCAGGAAAAAATTAAAGTTCAGATTACGTATACTGGATAAGAGGTCACCACTTTTCTAAGATACAAAAACAAATTAAGAAGAGCTGGTAGGCTTCGTCAATGAAACAATTGTTTCGAAACGCATCTAGAACTAAGTTGAAAGTTTTCGCTCAGTTACTCGGTAGCTACTTACGATTTATTCAGTGAGTTCAAGATGATTATAATAAGCAACTTCTAATTACAATAAAAAATCTAAAATCAAAAATTCTAAATAATATTACTTCTCAAGTCATAACTAAAAATAGACTAGGCTAAAAGGTGTTTACTATCATGATAAACAAATAAATTTATTTATAATAAAACGTTGTTTCAAAATTTGTTTTTTTGTCACAAGTTTCTTACTATTTTTACACACATTAAAAACATTTGCGTTATTCAATTCCTTCTATTATCTGACACTCTAATATACAAATTTTCAATTGTTAATAAAATATGTTTGTATTCATTCAATCAAGTTCAAATACTTTTTTTCAAAGTGTAGTGAATGACAATTGATGTTAATACTGTTTTTTCAAATAATAATTCAAAATCAGGAAGCTGATCAAAAATCGGGTCATACTCCGATTGAGTCAGAAATTTTAAACATTATATTAGGATTTTTCAGTGAATAAATTAAAATAACATTTTTAACATTTATATTAAATTAGTTACCTATTAAAGTCTTTTCAATCTTTGACATCTAATATTCTTAATTGACTAAAATTGGTATTTTTAAACAAATTTTGTCTTCTTTGTAATAAAACACAGGACATCAAAACACATGGGGAAAGGGATGTGAAATGAAATACAACAGAAATTTTTACAAATATTATTTACATTTTTACTGACATTTTGATAATATATTTAAGTAGATAAATTAAAAACTGCTAAATTTTCAAGGAAACAACCTTTAACTTGTTAACATAGTTGTTAATATAACTATTAATTAATATAAAACTCATATTGACATGGTTAACTGACATATTATTACCTAACCTCAATAACTAATAGCAACTGACAATCACAGTTTAAAATCATAGTTATTTCGAAGTAGCAATCACAGTTTGACCTGTTATTATGAAAAAAAATCCTTGAATTATTGTATTTATAATTAAATTAACAAAATAGGGATTGTCCATAAATTATACCACAAAAAATTACTATTTTAAACATCCATCACCTTTAAAATACACATTTAATGATACTTATTTACATCTCATAATTAACTGCATACTCCTAGCTCAAAACGTAAGAATTAAAATATAAAATTATTTTATTATTTAAATTTGAAACAAGATGTAATTATTATATTTAGACAGAACATAACATAAAATTTAAATTATGATCTTTTTTTATAATCGTATATAACTTACATAAATGCACTGCTCAACAGATTTTGGTATGATTAAAAATGTCTCTACCACATCGAAATTTTATAAAAATTAAGTATGTATAAAGTATGTGTTATAAAGTATATAAAAGTATAAATTTGCTAAAATCTTATTTTAATGACTCCCAAAATCCATTAAAGACTTTCTGAAGTGAGGTTTGACTATTTAAATACTATTATTGTAACACCCTTGAGTAGGCCTACACACTAGAGGCAGATATGGAGATATCAATTTGTATAGTTTTATTTGACCACCTTAGTGCATTGTTTTTATATTAATAACTATCACTTAACTTTAAAAAACCACCACTAATAAAATATTTATTGATATATTATAACTTATTACACTTTTGCTAAGTCTGGTTGCAAGTAATAGCAAAAGTGTAATAAGTATTTAACAAACAGCTCGTCATGAACAGCAACAAGATTTTGATATATATTATAATTCTGATTTTATCTGTTTTCATGCAATTCATAAAAAAAGGCAGGTAAAAAGGTTGCCTTATGGACAAGAAGTACATATATAAACCTTTTCTGTCGAGTTATTTTACTGTAATGTTCTACAACTTTTTTTTCCAGATCATGCAGAAAGGTGGATAGTGTCAAGCTGTTTGGTAGACAGCATGTGCAGAGTTTGACAGGATAATAGGGTAAAGTATTTGTTCTTTCAACTCCTATTGAGGAAGTCTATTACGAGGTTAATTCAAATTACTGACAAAATGTCAAGATCTAATGGGTAATATGCCATCAGTTAGTTAGAACAACCCACCTTTTATATTTGAATTATACTGTATTTTAAGAGAGAGTATTTAAAATTTTTATTTTTTTTTTGTTATAAAATGTGCCATATTATTTTTAATTTCTGTGGATATATGAATTACGTCACGTTTATCATGTCATTTGTCCACCACAATTCCATGCAATAATTTCATCTTTTATCTGAAAACTTACTATAGTTTAAGGCACCCCCAGATTGGAAGTAAACCCTTGGCAATAACAATTGTGCCTCATTCTTATCAACAGGGATAGGCTGAACATTTCTTAAAAGAGTATGATAAGCTGCACCAGGTCTCACTGTCACCCACAACATTCATTTGCGGTTCAATGACTCTTATTAAATACACTCAAGCTCATATTTGTATTTTAAATCCATATATTGTGAGAGTATTTGAGAGTTGAATACTCTCATTTTATCACACACAAAAAGTAGGGAACCACAAAGACAAAATTTTAAATTCTTATTTTTAATATATTATTAAAAAGGTTTATTTTTCTACTACAATATATGAAATCATAAAAATATATATCCAAACACTAACCTTTTTATTTCATTTTCTTTAGCACTCATAGCCATATTAAACAATACTCTCTTGATAAATGATGGATTAATTTCTGCCATAACTTTGTCATAGATTCTATTAAGTAATCGAGGAACGGCTGGTGTAACAGTGGGTCTTAATGCTTTCATATCGTCTGTTAAATTACGTATATCCCCTGAATAAAAACCTACAGCTCCACCTACCAAGTACATTCCATTCTGAAATAAATCACATATTATAAGGTTTCATTTATTTACAGTATATATATTTAAAATATGTAAGCACAAAATAAATTTGGAAATACTCCAGTATGTCAATTTTTACATTATTCCCTCTTTATATTATCCTGTTTGCACTCATTTATTTGAAAGAGTACTTTTGAACCATAAAAAAAGCCAGTAAGGATTCTTCAATATTGTACACTATTCTTTAACAAAATTTATAAATATAATTCTAATGCTTTAAAAAAATTGTAATATTAAGTTACAGTGCTTAATTTTTTTAATATGGATTGATTAAGGCAACAATAAACTAATTGCTGAAAATGTACTTAGAGGTAAAAGTACATGTGTGATGGAAGGCTGGGAATCTGAACTAATGGGGCTGACCTCTGTTTGAGAAATTGACTAAAATATACCGAAAATACCTCCAAAAAATTTAGAATTCAACTACTATAAACAAGGTGTATAATATTTCGATTTTCATTGGTCTGTGCTAAATATGGAGTTCCAAGGTCACGCCCTTGGAGTGGGGTGAGCCAGCCATAGCTACTATGAGAATATGTGCTACAAATAGACAAACTGTAAAGTTGGCACAGTCCGTCAGGCTACCTCTAGAGTCAAGTATCATGTTTGTGTTTACAGTTCATAAACCTCTACCACACTGACCTATCGAAGTGTGTCGTGGTGTCTGTGTTTTAGTACAGTGTGGAGTGCGAACCAAGTGGTTCAGGTTGAAGTACACTTTTGTGCATAGTTTGCAATTTTTAAACAACTTAATATGTACTGTAGGTCTACTGTGTTTTAGGTCTTACTGCTGTTTTATTCACCATGTGTAGTTTATATGTATCAAAAATGTTAGGTAAGAGTAAGCACAGCTCTTGTTGAAAAAACATTAAAAGTGCTAAAAAGATTAGATAAAGGGGAATCAGTAACTAAATTATCCCTTGAATTACTGATTCGAAAAATTCGTGCAAAACCACCTATTCATCCCCAATTTCCAATTTCTTCTGTCATACATTAATGCCCCTTCTAGGTTACTGTCATTGCTTCATCGATGACATCATGCCAACTTCTTCATGGCTGTACTCTCTTCCTTTTCTCAGAAGAAATCCTCTCCAGTACCTTTTGTGACAACCTGTCTTCTGCGATCCTCTTTACATGTCCAAACCATGCCATTACCTTCTCTCTATCTCCTCCCTTATACTTTTTCCATTTTGTTACAAATTTGTTAATTTCTGATCCTTACCACAGCTTTGTCGTAAATAGTTCATTTCTATTGTCATTAATTTGTTATTACTATTTTTTGTAACATCCCATACCTCTGAACCGTAGAGTGTAGTGCTGTGAACAATACTTTTATAAATGTGTTTCTTTTTTTTATTTCGTGATTACCTTTGGCAGAGAAGAGGTTTAAGTTTTGTTTCACTAATCTGCCATGGTTTATTCTTTCCTTGATTACATTGTCACTATCGCCTTTTTTTACTAAAGATCTTACCTAGATATTTGCAAGTTTTAACCCCCTGTTTTCTAATCTAAGGTCGCAAATCCTGGATGGCAAGGTCTTTGCCTCCTACTAGATATTCACATTTTCGAATGTTCATTGTTAAAGCTGCTGCCACATATTCCTCCTATAGTTTTCTTATCGTATAACTAAGATCGTGTTCATTTTCCAGATGATCTGATCAGTTAAAGAGCTTATCTTTTCCCACCCTTATCCCCATATCTAGTAGGGCTATATAGGTTTCTTTTTTTCTTTGTACCCTTTTTTCTAGAGTGATATTTAGAGTAACTCTAGGGTGAAAATGTTGTCTATAGTGGATCATCCAGCTCTAAAATTTGCTTGTTTGTCTTTTGATGACGATTTCTATCACATTTCGCTATACTCTGGAATACATTCAGCCTATTGTATAACAGAAATTTTTCCGGATTAGTATTCGAGTTTTCCTTGTGTATACGAAATATATAGAAATATTAGATTGTCTCCATTTTTCTGGAGTTTTATCCCCATTTAAACAACTTGCGAAGAGTTTACAGAGCATTTCTACATCTATTTATGAAAAATCTTGGCAAAGCTACTTTTTTATGGTTCACATAGAAAAAAAATAAGGAGTTCTTATAAGCAGCCCATTGATTCAGGAAAAGGCATTACAACTTAATTAAAATATGAATGTACAGTCTGTATTCACAGCTAGTTATGGATGGTTAGACTGTTGGTAAAAGAGGCATGGTGTTTTTAGTTAAACATTTCTGGTGTTGATTGTTCCACCTCGATAAATTCGAAGATGAATTTGCAGATTTAATTGCATCAGAAAACATCTCATCTCACTAAGTATACAATGCTGATGAGTCAAAACTAAACTTTAAATCATTGCCATCTAAAAACTTGGTTTCAAAGAGGAACTTTCTGCCCCAGGCTTTAAAATAAACAAAGAACACCTTACCATTTTGTGGGTGTATTTTGTGAATATTAGGAGTTATGATGTCAAAAAGTGTGTGTGAGTTGTAATGTAATTATGTATTGAGTATGTGTGTAGGGAGTAGTTTGAAGTGTCTGTATATTTCGTATTAATCGGTTGTGTAGCTTTGGTTATTTCTGTGTTGTTTATGAAGAATTTGTAGGTTAGATGTTATGTCGATGTAGTCATGTTTTGTGGAGTTGAGATGATCGACAAAGTTTAATTGGTAGTTGTTGTTTGTTGGTGTTTTCTTGGTAATGTGTGTAGAAGGACCTTCCTGTCTGGCCTATGTAAAAACTGGGGCACGAACTGAGAGTTAGTTTGTAAACTCCAGTAGGCCATTTTGTAGTTGTATTTTTGTAGTGTGTTGGTTAGATTGTGGGTTTTGGATGATCTGTATGGTATTGATAAGTATTTTATGGGATTTTCGTGTTGTGTGTTTGTATTTTGGTTGTTAGGTTTATTTTTTAGGCGGTTGTATAATTTGTCAATGATTGTTGTGTTGTATCCATTAGTTTGTGCTATATGTTTTATGGTGTTTAACTCCTGGTAGTGTTCTTCTTTGTCTAACGGTGTTTTGAGCAGGCGATATATCATGGTGTTGTATCCAGTTTATGTTGGTGTGGGTGGTTTCAGGAGCTGTGAATAGTCGTATTAATACTAGTGGGTGTTCGGTATATGTTGAATTTATATGTTGTTTGTCTGTACGTTTAATTATAAGGTGGTCTAGGAATTTGAGAGAGTTTTGATGTTCTGTTTCGATGTTGTATGTTAGTTTTGGGTGTATGGAATTAAGGTGTATTAAAAATATGTGTGCTTAGCGTGTGTTTCCTTGACAATGGGACACATCTCCCAAAATGGCCGTCCTCAACAAATATAAGTAAGTGCTACTATAGGCAAGTTTGTAAATATTTACAAGTGTTTAGTGAAATAAATTAATTTCTAATAATATAGAATTTTTATTGGTCATAATTCATCATTATAGTAAATCAAGCGTCTAATTGTCTAATTCTTTAAACATTGTTTCATTCTTCAAACGAGTGACATTATTGTTATTATTAATAAAGGCATGGTTCAAGTTTAAACAATGCTTTGCATAGCTGATTTTTCAGGCCTATTATATTTTAAATAAAATAAATATTCTTTAGCCCTAATTTTTATACTTTGTTTTTGTTTGACCTATGTATTTTAGCTGGTAAGTTTTACATTCAAGCTATTTATTCCTGATTTATATTCATTACATACTTTATCATTTTGGCTTCTAAGTAAATTTTTGTGGATAGTCCCCTTTACTATACTACCATATTACTATTTCCCCCCAATGATTGGAAACTGGTAGATAATATATCCAACCATGTTTGTTTTTCTCTGCTTTTCAGTAAATTACATCTTGAGTTTGTAATTTTCTTCTGTAACAATTTATTTTGGATGTTAACTATTACGTTTATTATATCGATTAGATTTTGCTAAAAGAGAAGTAAAGTCATTAGTGTGTATAACATAGTTGCTCTCTTACATGCAAACGTTAACTCTTGGGGTGTGTATCACAGGATATACTGATATGTCAGATTTTGGCAAACGTGTATAATGTGATACAGTATTATGAATTTACAAATTATGACATCTGTATCCTACTTAAGATTTTAAAAAATCAAATAGTGCTGTATAATGTTGGCATAAACTGTATAAACTGACACATAAACTGCATTTATTATATTGAGCTACTTGCAATTTGTTATCATAGCAAGTACAGCCTTAAGAAATCTTTTTGACATTATTTACCTAGTATGCAGTGATTTTGGTTATGATATCTATATTAAAAAAACCTTAATATGCTCAACACAAAAACTGTTAAAATTTAACAAAAGTGTTAAAGCTTTAAACAAATGAAAAATCTATATTAACAGAAATATATTTCATTTCAATAGACTCTCATAAGCAGAACTCTAAGGGTTAAATATTTATGTGACAGAATAAATTTGTTGCTTTTATTCATATTGTGCAACAGCCTAATTGGCCCTATACTAATGCTTTTTATAATTAGGTATCAAGTTTATGTAATTGGCTTCCTTTAAATTATATTAATTAATAAAAACTACTACCAAAAATTAACAATACTATTTTCAATCTTTATAGAATTTCCTTAAAACAAAATTTTCTGTTTTAAAACTCTAATTTTTTGTTTGTACTAGGAATGGGCTGATTCTGATTCTTGATTCTAAAAATCATCGATTCAAATGGTATAGAGCAATTGCCGATTCTCCATTGATTAAAGTGCTGATTCCGATTCTTGTGTTTTTTTTAAATTTAAAAATACAAGTGCGGTGTAAATTATTTGAAAAATCATGAAATATCGACCATGTCTTATTTATGTCCAGATGCTTTGAATTAATTGAACAATTAAAGCAAATGTGGATTTGAGATAATGAAAAAATATTATTATTATTTATGACGCAACAAAGACGATCGGAAGCATTTTTGGTATGTCTGCTTGTCACCACATGTCTCTCTCTGTTATGTCACTCTCATTCGGGCAGAATCTTTCTCTCTTCACAGATATAAAAACAAAACATAAAGAAAAAGTAGGTTCAATTTCTCCAGTTATACAAACTGAAATGGCTATTACTGAAGTTATATTGCAATTGTTAATTGAAGTTCACATTTGTAATTTTAAGTGAATCGTTACTTTTATCTAATAAGTTTGTTATGCTTTCAGAATTCCTACTTATAATTGAAGGTTGGAATTGCTTGTTATAAACATCTTGAATTCACTGATTAAACTATAATTAATTAATATGTAACTAAGTGAATACCTAAGGGCTTACATGCTCATGTGTTTTGACTGTTCCTATTACATTAAATCGGAATTTTTAAAATGCTTCTTCATATGACCAAAATGTTAACTAAAATAATTATTAGAGAATATCATGCTACATAGCCAAAAGAATCGATAATCAACTTATAAATTAAGAATCGGATGAAAAATTTTAGAATCGAAATCGGAATAAAAAATTTTAGGTTTTTCAAAAAATTCTACTAGTTTTTATACTAATATCATAACAATTTCCATTTAAATTCTTTGGGGAGTGATTTAATTATGTTTGTGGTGTAATAGTTGCATTTTTATTGCCAAAAAAATGTCCTCATCCCAAATAGCAACTCTTTCAATTGAGACAAAATGAAATGTCACATCCTTGGTATTCTAAACCAAGAGAACCCCCTTCCTCAACATCAGATAATTCCATTCACCTTCCTTCTGAGCAGCTTATTTATTTATTATTGTTTTATTTTCAGGTAAGTATTAATACATGTATTATAAATAACAATTTATTTTAATAAATTATATATATATATATATATATATATATATATTATATATATAATATAATATAATATTATAAAATAGTATATCTATATATATATATATATATATATATATATATATATATATATATATATATATATATATATATATATATATATATATATTAAATATGGTGATATGTTTTCTTGTAATATAGTTAATAAATTAAAAATATTTCAAAAACAAGAATACTTTAATTGAATATATTTATTCAAAGCTTTTCGCCGATAAAATAGTACCAGCATCTTCAGGAAAATAATTATCTGATATATATATATATATAATACTAAGTATACAAAGGTTAAATATTTTTAGGTTAGTTCTAGTAGAGCTTAAAGCTTATTTAGGAATTTTTGAACTTGATAGGAGACTGACAGACTTACCTCAAGGCAATAGTCCAAAACTGCAATCTCTTGGAAATAAGCACATATAAAACATATCTTTTGTTTTGTTTTTCTCTTTCTTGACTGAAGAAGATCATGTTGATCGAAATATTTCAAATAAAAGTGTATTAAGTGTTTTATATGTGTTTTATATGTGCTTATTTCCAAGAGATTGCAGTTTTGGACTATTGCCTTGAGGTAAGTCTGTCAGTCTCCTATCAAGTCCAAAAATTCCTTACTAAGTATACAAATAAATATTACTAGGTACATGTATATATATTTTTATAGTAAGTATATAAATTTTAATTTTATTATCTAAGATCATTCCCTAAGTTAATTTGTTCTAATTATATAAATTGTTATGTTATCTTTGGTAATATCTTACCTCACAACATCTTTCTAGCATATGTGCTAAAGGTAAAAAAGATATCATAATGTCATTAGTTGTTGGCTTATGGTCCCCAAGTTGCATAATAACAGCACATACACTGGCAACAACATTCTCATGAGATAACATTACCCCTTTTGGATTTCCAGTGGTTCCAGATGTATAACAAATTGTACAAAGGTCACTAGGTCGAGGCGGCTAAAAACAAGAAATGTTAATTACTTATTTTGAATAGCCAGTTACAAGTGTTGAATGAATTTAAAACTCAATTTAATACAGTTAACATTTAGAAAAATTGCAGACATTAAAAATAAAGTAGGTAAAATACCGTGCCATAAATATATTTTCAAATTCTAAACAATTGAACAAGTTTTGGACTGAAATTTGTTTAATGGCTCTCAGAGTTATTTTTCAGATATGTTGTTCTGTGTGAGTTCTTATCATGTATTAGAGGTATTCGGTATTCGAATATAAATTGGTTTTATCATTTAGTATTTGTTGGGGTTGGTTTTTGTTGTGTTTAAATATTTCGATATTTTCAGTTGAGTTTATTGATGAATTATAGAGTTTCTATGTTTGTGTCAATGACTAACACAATAAACAATATATATATAAATAAAACAAAAAGTAATCATAACAGATACTAAATAATAAAACACACTTGCAATAAAATGCTTTATTTAAATAAGAACCAAAACACAGAACAACAACACATCACTGACCATCAAAACACAATAAACATGACCATGCTGTCTAGTCCATGACTTGCTGCACTGACTACATCTGCTGAGAAATATCAGTAAGTTGTGGTTGATACCAAGTTAAATTAATATTATTATTCAAAGTTATCCTTTATTTATACTTACTACTTCTGGTACACTTTTCAAAGCACCAGTCCTTTCAATGTCATCGAATCTGAGAATTTCAACACCTCTATTTTTTGCTCTTTGATTAGTAGCTAGTCTAGTTTCATGAAAGCATATAAGTTTCCGTAGACAGCGTGGAGCTCTGTCCAGTAGGAGGTTACATTTGGCATCATTCTCACATACAACAACTGATATATCAGCTAAAAAAATTCAATAATTTAAACATTATATTCATAAATAAAAATAAGGATCTACAATAATTAAAACTTGAATGGTTTTATTTTAACTAGGTCATAAAATTGTCAAATTGAATAATAGTTTAAAACTAAAAAAAAGAATAAATCAGTCAGCATTGATTTAATCAGTTGCAATTTCATAGTTTAATTTATTAAAAATACCCAATCAAATAACAAAAAATTATTACAAAAATGTTATAACTATTAATCTAGTTATGGTATTATAAAAACATCTACTTCTACATAATAAATAATTATTTGAGTAACTAAGTGAAAACTATTAACTTACTATCTGACGTGTTTCAAAATAGTTGTTTTATTGAAGAAGCTAACGCAGTACTGGTGGCGATTGTTCAAGGTTGCAAGTGTATGACCTAATGCACTTTTCCATTACATAGTGCACAACCAGGCTATCCCACACCCATAAATCATACACTTGCAACCTTGAGCGATCACCGCCAGTAGTAAGCTTGCTTCGTCAATGTAATGTCTGTTTTGAATCGTGTCAGCAAGTAAGTTAATAGTTTTCACTCGGCTACTCAAATATTTATTTACTGTGAACGATTTAGTCAGCAAAACCAAGATGCTTATTACAACATCCAACTTGTATCTCTACATGGATGAAGATATAATAAAAACTAACGACCTCATTAATAATTTACTTCTTGTTTTAAATACGTAACTAATTTCAATCAGATTATATGCCTGACAACAGAATTTATTCAATAGTGAAGACAGTTATACAGTTTTTGAAAAAACATTATATTTAATATTCAATCCAGTTTTATTTCTTTCATTGAATTACAGAGAAGATTTAGATAAATACAGTAAAAGTGTTATAATTCATACTGCTTCCAATATATTCCAATATTGGAATATATGGGATATATTATGTCCAATATATTCTAGTTCCTACCTTGGTTTATGATGAAGGCACATGCATCAGGTCCTAATGTGTCATACAAAGGGACAATAACCATTGAGTAACAGTAAGCGCCTTGTTCCACTAGGATCCATTCTGGACAATTTTGGCTGTAGATCCCAACGTATGTGTTCGGATTGGGGCTAAGTCCCAATGAAACCAATCCAGAACCAAAGTTACGAGCTCGTAACAATGTTTCATTATAATGCATCCATTGGTAAGGTCTATGAGAAGCTTCTCGCCACCCTAAGCAAGGCCCATTGTCTGAAATATCATTACGGTTTGTTATGATTCAGTTCCAATTCAAAGTATATTACGGACAAAAAACACATAAATAAATAACAGGGCAAAATATTCAGTGTAAATTTAGTACAGATATTTTATGTTTAGTGCAAATATTAATTAATACATCTACTCATAGATCTTATTTACACATCATGGATATTATACACTTTCCTGTGTGTTTGGACAGTTTTACAATCCCTAATTGATAATACAAATAAAATAATTGGATTTAATAATCTTTCTTGGAAGTATTTAAGCGATCATAAGCAATACTTTTCGCCTACAAAATTCAAACAATTTTTTTACCAAGCACATGTAAAATTTAATCTGACATATATTAAATTTATTTATTTAAATATTTGTTCAAACCTGTATTTTATCATGTATTTTAATTACTTTATAAAAATAGGTTCATTAATAAAAGTAAAAAAATATTTTGTTCTACCATTAATTGCACGAACTATAAAATAGAGTCTGACTATCTTAACTACAAATAAATTAATAGATTCACTGTTGCTCTGAGGGATCAAAGCTCAAGGAACAGCTGGATCAAATGACACTAGCTATGCCACAATTTCAATAACCATTTGTTAATCTACCACTGATTTAGTGTTGTCTTTCTGCTGGGTGCTTCTTGGCTATCTACCTTCCACCATTGGCTTATTTTAAGTCTTGGTCTAAGAGTAGCTTGGGAATTGGCATTAAAAATCTGTAGAGAATTGTTTCTTTCACTATTGGATTAGATTAAAGAATGTTTTGGGAAGATAATGATCTGCAAAACTTTGTTTTTTTTTACCATTGCCTTAGTTCCTCAAAGAGTAGCTTCGGAAACTGACTTTCTGCAGCATTTTGTTCTATGTGTTTGATAATATAATTGTTTTACTGAAATGTTTTGAAACTTTTCTTTAAAATTAAATCATGGATGACGATACGTGTGGAATGTCAAACAGTTCTAATAAAAGCTTTAATAAAGCTGTTTCCCCCAACTTTAGAGTCAGAGGTAGTCTTGTTCAAACAAAATTGTCTAAATCTGTACATAAAATTCGCAATAACATTAGTTGAATAGCAAACAACTGAATCGAACATAAACATTGTCATAACTTTTGAAAGGATAGAATGATGAAGTCGTTGAAAATTGTAATGATAAACCAAACCATGTCCCTGGGAGTGCTTTGAGAAAGCACAACTCTTTGTCAGTAAAATTTATAGTTGGGAGGGTGATTGGGATTGTAATAAAAAAGTAATATAAAATTAGTGAATAGTGATATGAATTTCTGAGGAATGGTATGCAACATTTTTACTACAGCAACTGTGGCTCATTGTTAAACCATAAATTTGAACTGATAATTTTTGAAGACTAAACCCCTATAAACCATTTTGGAACATCTTTAAAAATTTTGATGACTTATCTAAATCATTGACAAGTTTTTGTTTATTAAAAGTCTTTAACTTGACAGATATGTTACTGGTTAAAGATTATTTTTTTATGACTAACAGCGATTCTCCAAAATGTCCACATTAAAATACTTTTAATTAAACTAAAATATAAGTAAAAATTTTGAAACTCTGAACAATGGAAATAAATGTTTTTCATTGCTTCATAATAAATTATGCTCAGTATCTTATTTAAAACATACTTACTTGACTCTTTTGCGCCCTTTCTGAATGTCTCATAAAGTGTTTTTGCATCTTCTGACGTGTAACTTACAAATTTTCCATCTTTTGAATCTTTGTAGAATTTTGAAACTCTTACCATTTCTGGTCCCTAAAAGTAAAATTCATTTACAAATAATACACTTCATAATATGATAGATACTTAAAAATAAATAATTTGCCTGGTTAAATAGTTTGTAGTTATTATTATAAATAATGATATTACAGTGCCAAATGTAACTTTGTGTCCAATTCCTAACTCAAAATTAATTTAAAACATTTTTCATTTAAAAACCAATGTTTCTAATTATCATTTTGTACCAACACAGTTATTAAATCATAAACACTAGACACACTGAAATAGTAATAACTAACAACAAAAACTACAAACATAACACTAAAGCTGGGGAAGAGGAGAAAAACACAAATTAAAAATTCAATACAATATTTAGGATTGAAAACAAATTCTGTACACAGACACACACACACACACACAGGCACACAAATATATACAGAATATATATATATATATATATATATATATATCTATATCTATACATATATATATATATATCTATATCTATATCTATACATATATATATATATATATATATATATATATATATATATATATATATATATATATATATATATATATATATATGATAAATATTTAAAAAACAAGAATACTTTTAATGAATATATTTATTTCATGAATATATATTGTAACATTTTGAAGTAGTATACATATAAAAGGCACTTACCAAAATAAGATAAATATATATTAATAAATTCAGTATGTAAAAATTACTAAAATATACCAGGAACGAATTGTAAACATAACCTAATTTCACTTGTGTAGAAAATGCACACGGCCACATTTTAGATCTAATCACAAGATTTTATATAAAAGAAAAAAAACACACAAATCACTATTTATAAGGAAATGTATTAGAAATAATTGATAGGTAACAATTTAAATAGAACTATGTAAAAATACACTTAAAACTTTCACACGGCAAGCTAGTGAAATGTGCTGTAATAAACACGATGAATAACGGATTTGTGGAGTTGCGTGCGCATTAACCGGCAAAAGATATTCGTTTTAAATATTTCTCGTGGAGATATAATAGAAAACAGTTTTGGATTTAAATGCAAAGAAATTTAAGTGCAGTTGTTAAGAAGAAGAAGTGTATCCGTAAAGAAGAAGAACATGACATCCGTAAAGCTGTACTTACAAGGAATAAACGAAAAAATAGCGGAAATTCACGATTTGGCCATTTTTTTCTAACAAAGGTAGCGTCAGGAAGTAGTTGGAACAAAGCATCGGAACGAGGAAGACGTATTCAGAATTGGCTGTAAAAATTTTATTTTTTTAACTGGTGCGGAAAGTGCAGTATCGTATTTAAATCATAATTACAGAGTAACAATAAGCCAAACCATTGAACTGATCAATTAAGAAGACATTATTCAGGAAATTATTTAATTAGGAACTAAAATAACTTGTAAAAATTTTAACTTGTAAGAATTGTAATTTAGATATTTTTTTGAAAGTGCCAACTCAAAATTTATTAGTCAAAATTTAGAAAACCCACCTATTTAACCCGAGATAAAGAGAGCTCAAGCTCAAATTGAAATAATTAAATCAATTTCAATTCATATTAAATTTTATAACTAAACTTCTTGCTGCCATAACAAATTTTAGACTTAGGCTAATAAAGCTTAATTTTTGTAATTCTTTGTAGAGGAAATAAGAATTTTCAATTAGTAAGTGACTTTGTAAAAGATAACAAGGAATGTCATTTTAAGATATTAAAAGTTTATTGTAACAAAAAGCAGCATTGAATTGTTATTTCTTTTAAATTATAACTTTTATTAAGACTTGTATAAAAGTAAATTACCAAGTATTACATTTGGCGCCCAACGTGGGGCTCGATTATAAAAAAAATTTAAGAATTAACCTCAAGGCACTTTAGATAAGATTATTAATTAAATATTTGTATTAATATTGTTTACTTTTCAGGACTTTGCAACCATAAGTCAATAATTTTTTTAATTTTCAAAATTTAAATAGAATAAAGGGGAATTTTGAAATTTTAGATAAAGAAATAAAAAAAAATGGAATCTGAAACAGGTACATATAATTTAAGGAGGGAGAAAGCGAAAAAAACAGAAAAATTAGAGGAATATAACAAACATAGTAGGTCTAGGAAGGGTACAGCAATTGAGGAAGCTGCAAAAGGAAAATATGTGACATTAAAAGAAAAAATAGATGAAAAAGAGGAAGAAGCTACAATAGGCCTAATAGAATTGGAAGAAGGGACAAGCCTAGAAATACAAGAGACAGAAACGGAAGGCACAGATATGCCTATAGAAGAGAGTGAGGTGGAAACCCAAGTAGATGAGGCTAGGGGATTACCACTGATGCAAACCCAACAGAAAAAGGGAAATAATGAGAATGAAGATTTAAGGGAGATGATGAGAACTCTCATGGAAATGAGTGTAAAAGGGAGAGAGGAAATGAAGGATATGAGAGAGGATATGAGTGAGGATATGAGGGAAATAAACAAAAAATTAGAGGAAAATAGAGACGAAATGAGAGAGATGAAGGAAGATTTCAAATTCATAACACAGGAAATAAGGGAGGAAAGTAAGAAAATGATAGAGGATATGAGGGAACAGTTGAGAACCGAGAATAATGATGTAATAGGAGTTATGAGAAGAGACTTAGAGGAGAAGATTAAGGAGAATTTAGAGGAAACAAAAGAAATAATAGCTGATGTGACAGAGATTAATAAGAAAGAGATAGAGAAGGTAGAAAAAATGACAATACAGAACAGGGAAGAGTTAAGAGTTTTAAATAAGGAGATAGCGATTGAGAAAAACAATAATAATGATAGAATTGACCGATTGGAAACAGAAGGAAGGAGGAATAATGAGAAACAAAGGGAATTGACCCAGAGAATGGAAAAGGTAGAAAAGAAGGTGGAAGAAAATAAAGGAGGAGAAGGCCTAAGGATAATACAGGTGTCATGCGGGAATCAGGAGGAGATGCCAAAATTTAATGGTAGGAATGGTAACCCTATGGAGTTCCTAAAAAGACTGGATAGATATGTGGAAAGAAAATTTGGATGTAGGACAGGGGAAAGATTTGAAAATGAATGGAGAGGAATCATAGATAGAGCCTTGGAAGTATGAGCGGCAAGATGGTGGGAATCAATCAGAGAGGAGGTGGAAAATTTCGCGGATTTACAAGATAGGTTTATAGAAAGATACTGGGCCAAAGAAATACAGGAAGGCATCAAAGAGAGGATAGAAAATGAAAGGTATATAGAGGGAAATGGAAGAGCCAGAGCAGATTATTTCATAGAAAGAGTCATAGTTTTAAAGAACATGACACCACCGCAAAATGAGGAAGAGATAGTCCGGAGATTAAGCCGGCATTTTAATGAAAGGATACAGTTGTCAAGAAGAGTACAAAATATAAAAACGATCCGAGAGATGGAAAGGATGCTAAATGAGGAGGATATAGAGGAGAGAAATAAGGAAATAAGACAGAGAAACAGGGGACCATGGAATAGGCCTACCCCTAGAGAGGAACAGAATGGAAATAGATTTCCACCCAGAAGGGGTGAGGAAGGGATGAGACAGCAGGGAAATAGAAGATTTCCAGGACCAGGAGAATTGTATAGAAGGAATGAATATAGAAGTGAAGGACGGCCATATGTCCAGTTTTTTAACAGAAGAATAGATAATCATATGAGGGGGAATATTGAACCAAGACCAGGGCAGGAAAATAGTCGAGAAAATAGAGGAGACAGGAATTACAGAACAAATGACAGGAGCCAGAAGGAAATAAATCAGATAGAGGCAAGGACAGGCGTGGGGACAAGGAAGGAGGATGGTGCACATAGTCAAACGGAAAACTAGAGAACACTGGTATCGTCGCCTTGGATCAGGAAAAGGAGCATCAAACAGAACAAATGAGGTTGCCAGTGATAAAATTTGATAAAAGCTCCTACGATAAAATTAAGTTAACTATAAATAATGTATTAATCAGTAGAAAATTTTTAGAACAAGAAGATGAGGAGAGAAATTATAATTTAGGAATTGAAAAAAAAATAATAAACCCAGAGATAGAGATTAAGATGGAAGATACAGGTTTACTAGCATTAATAGACACAGGCAGTAACGTAACATGTATCCAGGAGAAATGGATGTTAGAGAATAAAAATAAAATAGGAAAAATAGAAATCTTACCAATAAAAAATTTAACCATTCGGACTGCAACAAATAAGAAAACTAAAAAGATAAACAAAATGATCATGGTAATAGGAGAAATAGGAAGGGTAAAATATCCGTTTCAATGCCTAGTGGTGCCAGGCTTATTGAGAAAATTTATTATAGGTACGGATATGTTGATGGATGTGGAGGCACAACTTGATTTTGGAAAATGGGCAATGGAGTTTAAATATGAAAACAAATTACATAAATCAAAAATGAGTGTAGATGGGCAGACAAAATTTAAAGGGGAGATGAATAATTTTGAAAGTGAGATGGAGGAGGAATTGAGTTGTGATGAACAGGAAGGAATGAATGATATGGAAAAATGGGAAGAATTTGAAACTTTTGGAAACCAGAGTAAAAATTATATTAAAATTGTACAAGAGGAGGGAGAGATAAAAAAAGAGGATATTTTTGAAAGAATAGGGAATGAAGAGGTAACTGAGGAACAAAGACAGGAGATGAGTGATTTAATAGAAAAGTATAAAGAAGTATTTTCAGACCAGCCCGGTTTATGCACTGCATATAAACATAAGATTAAAGTTAGGGAAGATGTACCATTTTACCAAAGAAATTACCCAATTCCTACAAAGTACCAAGATCAGGTACAAGAAGAAATAGAGAAAATGTTGAGGTTAGGTATAATTGAAAGAAGTACTAGTCCATATATTAATCCAATAGTCCCAGTCATCAAAACCAATGGGAAAGTTAGATTATGTTTAGATGCAAGAAAACTAAATGAAATTATAATTCCGGATTATGATTGCTATAGAGGAATAAATGAGATTCTACACAGAGCAAAGAGAGTTAATTGGTTGAGTACCATGGACCTCACGAACAGTTTCTGGCAGGTTGAATTGGAAGAGGAGTCAAGAAAATATACTGCATTCCAACATAGAGGGAAAACATACCAGTTTGTTGTTACACCCTATGGATTGAAAACATCTCTAGCAGCATTGGCAAGAGCTATGGACAGTATTATGAGGGAGGAATTAGAAGATTTCACCTTAATATATGTAGATGATATAGTCTGTATGTCTGAGACATTTGAGGAGCATAAAAAACACCTAGAAAAGATCTTCCAAATTTTTTTAAAAAACAACATGACCATTAAATTTGATAAATCAGAGTTCTGTAGAAAAGATATTTCATTCTTAGGATATAGATTGACTACAAATGGAGTAAAAATGGATGAAGAGAAGGTTAGAGCTATATTAGAATTTCCCTCACCTAAAAATCCTCGACAGTTAAAAGGTTTTATTGGAATGGCTAATTATTATAATAAATTTATAGAAAAATATTCAGAATTTGTACAACCATTATTAAAATTATTATCTAATAGAAACAAATTTATTTGGACAGAAGAGGAGGAGCGAAATTTTATTAAATTAAAGAAAAAATTTTTGGAAACAAATGTACTTACTCACCCAGATTACCAGAAAACATTTTACCTACAAACAGATGCCAGTGAATATGCCATAGGAGGACACATCTATCAGATTGATGAAAAGGGGGAGAAAAAGGCAGTAATGTTTATGAGCCGCACATTAAAAGGAAGTGAAGTTAAATATTATACCACTGAGAAGGAATTACTTGCTATATTGTTTTGTCTGCAGAAAGCAAGACAGATCATCCTAGGAAGAAAAATTGTGATCCAGACTGACCATCAGGCCTTAACTTTTATTAAGACTTGTAAAATTTTAAATTCAAGATTGCATAGATGGATATTACTAATGCAAGAATATGATTATACTATTGAACACTGTAAAGGAAAAGAAAATGTAGTTGCAGACCTATTGAGCAGGAACCCTTGTGACAAAAATAAGTTTGAAAGAAGAGACCAAAATTCAGAATTACAAATAAATTATATAGAAAGAGTTATGGATATGGAAATGTGTACAAAATTTAAAGAATTTAGTAAATTACAAGTAGAAGATTTGGAAGTTAGAGAAATAAAAGAAAACATTCAAAATTATCTTCAAAATTATAAAATTATTAATGACTTAGTATACAAAAGAAATAGGGAAAGTTGGAAAATAGTCGTACCAAAGGGAATGATTAAAGAAATAGTGGGTACTTGTCATGAATATTACCTGCATGCAGGAGCTAAGAAATGTCATACCATATTATCAGAGAGCTTCACTTGGAAGAAGATGGGAAAAAGCATTAGGGGAATTATTAAAACATGTAATATTTGTCAAAAAGCTAAAAATGTAACCCAAGGTAATTTTGGAGAGATGAAAGGGATCCAAGTGGAAAAACCAAAGGAGCAATTGTCAATTGATTTTATAGGACCATTTCAAAGAACTGTAGGAGGCCATAAGTATTTATTAGTAATGTTAGATGTATTTACAAAATTCGTTCAAATCTATAAATTGAAAAAGGCAACCACAGGGGAGGCAATTAAATGTTTAGAAAATTATATAGAAAATTTCGGGAGAGTAGAAAGAATACAGACTGATCATGGAACCCAGTTTAATAATAAGAAATGGCTGGAGTATATAAAAAATAGAGAAATGAAACCAATATTTTCTCCAATAAGGAGGCCACAAAGCAATATCGTTGAGAGGGTGAATAAGGAGATCATTAGATGTTTGAGAACATATTGTCATCATAACCATAGAGAATGGGGGAAGTATGTAGAGGTTATTAACCAGGCAATTAATGAAATTCCTCATGAGACTACAGGATACACACCTAACCAGCTACAACTAGGAATTCAGGATGAAAGGTTTTGGCAAAAGGAAATAAAAAATTTTGGCTGGAGTTCAAAATTAATAAATTTAGAAAGACATTTAGAAATTGCTAGGAGTAGAATTAAGAAGAAGGCTCATAAGAGAGCAGAGAAATTTAATAAAACTCATAAAATAGAAGAATTAAATGTTGGGGACAAGGTATTAGTAAAAGAAAATTGGCAACCACAGGGTATAAGAGGTGAGATGGCAAAATTATTTTATGTATATGATGGACCTTATGTGATCACCAAGAAATATGGCAAAGCGACTTATGAAATCAAAGATGCTAGAAGCAATAAAATTAGAGGAATTTTCCATATTAGCTTGTTAAAGAAATTTTATGAACCAAGGGAGGCACACCAGAGAGAATCAGATAAATTTCAGATAGAACAAATTAATTAAATAAAGGGAGAAGTCGAGAGAAAGGAAAATAACAAGGGAAAATAAGATGGTAACAACAGGAATGACTCAGGATATAAAAGTATTAGGAGAAGGAAGCGAATGTAGGAGGGATAGATAACAAATAAACCGGAAATGACAATAGACCAGAAATGACTTAATAATTAAACAAACACTTGAAAAAAAAATATAAAGAAATAAAAAAATATGTAAAAATAAATAAAATAGGAAGGGATGAATGAATAAGAACAAGGACCTAACCTACAAACAACCTAGACATGCTATGACTCGGTTAGGCTAAAATTTAAAAAAAAGAACACTGTGTCAGAAGATAGATTGTATAGATAAATAAAAAGACTTATGATTGGAAAGATTCCATTCTATTAAAATTAAAATAAAGAAAGAAAAAGAAAAAGTTTATAAAATAGATTCTAAGAATCAGAAAATGATTAATGTACGAGATGTTAAGAGTAAGAGTATTGTTGATTAAATGTTAATTGTTAATTTATTGTATTGTTAGGAGTTAAGTATATCGTATGTAATTAGAGGGCAGCAGACAAGCAAGAAGGATAGAGTAAGAGTTTACTCCCAAAATGTGAAAATTGAGAGTTAAGAGTAAGAGTATTGTTGATTAAATGTTAATTGTTAATTTATTGTATTGTTAGGAGTTAAGTATATCATATGTAATTAGATGGCAGCAGACAAGCAAGAAGGATAGAGTAAGAGTTTACTCCCAAAATGTGAAAATTGAGATAAAAAAAAGGAATTTCGGAATCAAAATTTTTTTTATCTAAATTTGGGGACTATGTAACATTTTGAAGTAGTATACATATAAAAGGCACTTACCAAAATAAGATAAATATATATTAATAAATTCAGTATGTAAAAATTACTAAAATATACCAGGAACGAATTGTAAACATAACCTAATTTCACTTGTGTAGAAAATGCACACGGCCACATTTTAGATCTAATCACAAGATTTTATATAAAAGAAAAAAAACACACAAATCACTATTTATAAGGAAATGTATTAGAAATAATTGATAGGTAACAATTTAAATAGAACTATGTAAAAATACACTTAAAACTTTCACACGGCAAGCTAGTGAAATGTGCTGTAATAAACACGATGAATAACGGATTTGTGGAGTTGCGTGCGCATTAACCGGCAAAAGATATTCGTTTTAAATATTTCTCGTGGAGATATAATAGAAAACAGTTTTGGATTTAAATGCAAAGAAATTTAAGTGCAGTTGTTAAGAAGAAGAAGTGTATCCGTAAAGAAGAAGAACATGACATCCGTAAAGCTGTACTTACAAGGAATAAACGAAAAAATAGCGGAAATTCACGATTTGGCCATTTTTTTCTAACAAAGGTAGCGTCAGGAAGTAGTTGGAACAAAGCATCGGAACGAGGAAGACGTATTCAGAATTGGCTGTAAAAATTTTATTTTTTTAACTGGTACGGAAAGTGCAGTATCGTATTTAAATCATAATTACAGAGTAACAATAAGCCAAACCATTGAACTGATCAATTAAGAAGACATTATTCAGGAAATTATTTAATTAGGAACTAAAATAACTTGTAAAAATTTTAACTTGTAAGAATTGTAATTTAGATATTTTTTATGAAAGTGCCAACTCAAAATTTATTAGTCAAAATTTAGAAAACCCACCTATTTAACCCGAGATAAAGAGAGCTCAAGCTCAAATTGAAATAATTAAATCAATTTCAATTCATATTAAATTTTATAACTAAACTTCTTGCTGCCATAACAAATTTTAGACTTAGGCTAATAAAGCTTAATTTTTGTAATTCTTTGTAGAGGAAATAAGAATTTTCAATTAGTAAGTGACTTTGTAAAAGATAACAAGGAATGTCATTTTAAGATATTAAAAGTTTATTGTAACAAAAAGCAGCATTGAATTGTTATTTCTTTTAAATTATAACTTTTATTAAGACTTGTATAAAAGTAAATTACCAAGTATTACATTTGGCGCCCAACGTGGGGCTCGATTATAAAAAAAATTTAAGAATTAACCTCAAGGCACTTTAGATAAGATTATTAATTAAATATTTGTATTAATATTGTTTACTTTTCAGGACTTTGCAACCATAAGTCAATAATTTTTTTAATTTTCAAAATTTAAATAGAATAAAGGGGAATTTTGAAATTTTAGATAAAGAAATAAAAAAAAATGGAATCTGAAACAGGTACATATAATTTAAGGAGGGAGAAAGCGAAAAAAACAGAAAAATTAGAGGAATATAACAAACATAGTAGGTCTAGGAAGGGTACAGCAATTGAGGAAGCTGCAAAAGGAAAATATGTGACATTAAAAGAAAAAATAGATGAAAAAGAGGAAGAAGCTACAATAGGCCTAATAGAATTGGAAGAAGGGACAAGCCTAGAAATACAAGAGACAGAAACGGAAGGCACAGATATGCCTATAGAAGAGAGTGAGGTGGAAACCCAAGTAGATGAGGCTAGGGGATTACCACTGATGCAAACCCAACAGAAAAAGGGAAATAATGAGAATGAAGATTTAAGGGAGATGATGAGAACTCTCATGGAAATGAGTGTAAAAGGGAGAGAGGAAATGAAGGATATGAGAGAGGATATGAGTGAGGATATGAGGGAAATAAACAAAAAATTAGAGGAAAATAGAGACGAAATGAGAGAGATGAAGGAAGATTTCAAATTCATAACACAGGAAATAAGGGAGGAAAGTAAGAAAATGATAGAGGATATGAGGGAACAGTTGAGAACCGAGAATAATGATGTAATAGGAGTTATGAGAAGAGACTTAGAGGAGAAGATTAAGGAGAATTTAGAGGAAACAAAAGAAATAATAGCTGATGTGACAGAGATTAATAAGAAAGAGATAGAGAAGGTAGAAAAAATGACAATACAGAACAGGGAAGAGTTAAGAGTTTTAAATAAGGAGATAGCGATTGAGAAAAACAATAATAATGATAGAATTGACCGATTGGAAACAGAAGGAAGGAGGAATAATGAGAAACAAAGGGAATTGACCCAGAGAATGGAAAAGGTAGAAAAGAAGGTGGAAGAAAATAAAGGAGGAGAAGGCCTAAGGATAATACAGGTGTCATGCGGGAATCAGGAGGAGATGCCAAAATTTAATGGTAGGAATGGTAACCCTATGGAGTTCCTAAAAAGACTGGATAGATATGTGGAAAGAAAATTTGGATGTAGGACAGGGGAAAGATTTGAAAATGAATGGAGAGGAATCATAGATAGAGCCTTGGAAGTAGGAGCGGCAAGATGGTGGGAATCAATCAGAGAGGAGGTGGAAAATTTCGCGGATTTACAAGATAGGTTTATAGAAAGATACTGGGCCAAAGAAATACAGGAAGGCATCAAAGAGAGGATAGAAAATGAAAGGTATATAGAGGGAAATGGAAGAGCCAGAGCAGATTATTTCATAGAAAGAGTCATAGTTTTAAAGAACATGACACCACCGCAAAATGAGGAAGAGATAGTCCGGAGATTAAGCCGGCATTTTAATGAAAGGATACAGTTGTCAAGAAGAGTACAAAATATAAAAACGATCCGAGAGATGGAAAGGATGCTAAATGAGGAGGATATAGAGGAGAGAAATAAGGAAATAAGACAGAGAAACAGGGGACCATGGAATAGGCCTACCCCTAGAGAGGAACAGAATGGAAATAGATTTCCACCCAGAAGGGGTGAGGAAGGGATGAGACAGCAGGGAAATAGAAGATTTCCAGGACCAGGAGAATTGTATAGAAGGAATGAATATAGAAGTGAAGGACGGCCATATGTCCAGTTTTTTAACAGAAGAATAGATAATCATATGAGGGGGAATATTGAACCAAGACCAGGGCAGGAAAATAGTCGAGAAAATAGAGGAGACAGGAATTACAGAACAAATGACAGGAGCCAGAAGGAAATAAATCAGATAGAGGCAAGGACAGGCGTGGGGACAAGGAAGGAGGATGGTGCACATAGTCAAACGGAAAACTAGAGAACACTGGTATCGTCGCCTTGGATCAGGAAAAGGAGCATCAAACAGAACAAATGAGGTTGCCAGTGATAAAATTTGATAAAAGCTCCTACGATAAAATTAAGTTAACTATAAATAATGTATTAATCAGTAGAAAATATTTAGAACAAGAAGATGAGGAGAGAAATTATAATTTAGGAATTGAAAAAAAAATAATAAACCCAGAGATAGAGATTAAGATGGAAGATACAGGTTTACTAGCATTAATAGACACAGGCAGTAACGTAACATGTATCCAGGAGAAATGGATGTTAGAGAATAAAAATAAAATAGGAAAAATAGAAATCTTACCAATAAAAAATTTAACCATTCGGACTGCAACAAATAAGAAAACTAAAAAGATAAACAAAATGATCATGGTAATAGGAGAAATAGGAAGGGTAAAATATCCGTTTCAATGCCTAGTGGTGCCAGGCTTATTGAGAAAATTTATTATAGGTACGGATATGTTGATGGATGTGGAGGCACAACTTGATTTTGGAAAATGGGCAATGGAGTTTAAATATGAAAACAAATTACATAAATCAAAAATGAGTGTAGATGGGCAGACAAAATTTAAAGGGGAGATGAATAATTTTGAAAGTGAGATGGAGGAGGAATTGAGTTGTGATGAACAGGAAGGAATGAATGATATGGAAAAATGGGAAGAATTTGAAACTTTTGGAAACCAGAGTAAAAATTATATTAAAATTGTACAAGAGGAAGGAGAGATAAAAAAAGAGGATATTTTTGAAAGAATAGGGAATGAAGAGGTAACTGAGGAACAAAGACAGGAGATGAGTGATTTAATAGAAAAGTATAAAGAAGTATTTTCAGACCAGCCCGGTTTATGCACTGCATATAAACATAAGATTAAAGTTAGGGAAGGTGTACCATTTTACCAAAGAAATTACCCAATTCCTACAAAGTACCAAGATCAGGTACAAGAAGAAATAGAGAAAATGTTGAGGTTAGGTATAATTGAAAGAAGTACTAGTCCATATATTAATCCAATAGTCCCAGTCATCAAAACCAATGGGAAAGTTAGATTATGTTTAGATGCAAGAAAACTAAATGAAATTATAATTCCGGATTATGATTGCTATAGAGGAATAAATGAGATTCTACACAGAGCAAAGAGAGTTAATTGGTTGAGTACCATGGACCTCACGAACAGTTTCTGGCAGGTTGAATTGGAAGAGGAGTCAAGAAAATATACTGCATTCCAACATAGAGGGAAAACATACCAGTTTGTTGTTACACCCTATGGATTGAAAACATCTCTAGCAGCATTGGCAAGAGCTATGGACAGTATTATGAGGGAGGAATTAGAAGATTTCACCTTAATATATGTAGATGATATAGTCTGTATGTCTGAGACATTTGAGGAGCATAAAAAACACCTAGAAAAGATCTTCCAAATTTTTTTAAAAAACAACATGACCATTAAATTTGATAAATCAGAGTTCTGTAGAAAAGATATTTCATTCTTAGGATATAGATTGACTACAAATGGAGTAAAAATGGATGAAGAGAAGGTTAGAGCTATATTAGAATTTCCCTCACCTAAAAATCCTCGACAGTTAAAAGGTTTTATTGGAATGGCTAATTATTATAATAAATTTATAGAAAAATATTCAGAATTTGTACAACCATTATTAAAATTATTATCTAATAGAAACAAATTTATTTGGACAGAAGAGGAGGAGCGAAATTTTATTAAATTAAAGAAAAAATTTTTGGAAACAAATGTACTTACTCACCCAGATTACCAGAAAACATTTTACCTACAAACAGATGCCAGTGAATATGCCATAGGAGGACACATCTATCAGATTGATGAAAAGGGGGAGAAAAAGGCAGTAATGTTTATGAGCCGCACATTAAAAGGAAGTGAAGTTAAATATTATACCACTGAGAAGGAATTACTTGCTATATTGTTTTGTCTGCAGAAAGCAAGACAGATCATCCTAGGAAGAAAAATTGTGATCCAGACTGACCATCAGGCCTTAACTTTTATTAAGACTTGTAAAATTTTAAATTCAAGATTGCATAGATGGATATTACTAATGCAAGAATATGATTATACTATTGAACACTGTAAAGGAAAAGAAAATGTAGTTGCAGACCTATTGAGCAGGAACCCTTGTGACAAAAATAAGTTTGAAAGAAGAGACCAAAATTCAGAATTACAAATAAATTATATAGAAAGAGTTATGGATATGGAAATGTGTACAAAATTTAAAGAATTTAGTAAATTACAAGTAGAAGATTTGGAAGTTAGAGAAATAAAAGAAAACATTCAAAATTATCTTCAAAATTATAAAATTATTAATGACTTAGTATACAAAAGAAATAGGGAAAGTTGGAAAATAGTCGTACCAAAGGGAATGATTAAAGAAATAGTGGGTACTTGTCATGAATATTACCTGCATGCAGGAGCTAAGAAATGTCATACCATATTATCAGAGAGCTTCACTTGGAAGAAGATGGGAAAAAGCATTAGGGGAATTATTAAAACATGTAATATTTGTCAAAAAGCTAAAAATGTAACCCAAGGTAATTTTGGAGAGATGAAAGGGATCCAAGTGGAAAAACCAAAGGAGCAATTGTCAATTGATTTTATAGGACCATTTCAAAGAACTGTAGGAGGCCATAAGTATTTATTAGTAATGTTAGATGTATTTACAAAATTCGTTCAAATCTATAAATTGAAAAAGGCAACCACAGGGGAGGCAATTAAATGTTTAGAAAATTATATAGAAAATTTCGGGAGAGTAGAAAGAATACAGACTGATCATGGAACCCAGTTTAATAATAAGAAATGGCTGGAGTATATAAAAAATAGAGAAATGAAACCAATATTTTCTCCAATAAGGAGGCCACAAAGCAATATCGTTGAGAGGGTGAATAAGGAGATCATTAGATGTTTGAGAACATATTGTCATCATAACCATAGAGAATGGGGGAAGTATGTAGAGGTTATTAACCAGGCAATTAATGAAATTCCTCATGAGACTACAGGATACACACCTAACCAGCTACAACTAGGAATTCAGGATGAAAGGTTTTGGCAAAAGGAAATAAGAAATTTTGGCTGGAGTTCAAAATTAATAAATTTAGAAAGACATTTAGAAATTGCTAGGAGTAGAATTAAGAAGAAGGCTCATAAGAGAGCAGAGAAATTTAATAAAACTCATAAAATAGAAGAATTAAATGTTGGGGACAAGGTATTAGTAAAAGAAAATTGGCAACCACAGGGTATAAGAGGTGAGATGGCAAAATTATTTTATGTATATGATGGACCTTATGTGATCACCAAGAAATATGGCAAAGCGACTTATGAAATCAAAGATGCTAGAAGCAATAAAATTAGAGGAATTTTCCATATTAGCTTGTTAAAGAAATTTTATGAACCAAGGGAGGCACACCAGAGAGAATCAGATAAATTTCAGATAGAACAAATTAATTAAATAAAGGGAGAAGTCGAGAGAAAGGAAAATAACAAGGGAAAATAAGATGGTAACAACAGGAATGACTCAGGATATAAAAGTATTAGGAGAAGGAAGCGAATGTAGGAGGGATAGATAACAAATAAACCGGAAATGACAATAGACCAGAAATGACTTAATAATTAAACAAACACTTGAAAAAAAAATATAAAGAAATAAAAAAATATGTAAAAATAAATAAAATAGGAAGGGATGAATGAATAAGAACAAGGACCTAACCTACAAACAACCTAGACATGCTATGACTCGGTTAGGCTAAAATTTAAAAAAAAGAACACTGTGTCAGAAGATAGATTGTATAGATAAATAAAAAGACTTATGATTGGAAAGATTCCATTCTATTAAAATTAAAATAAAGAAAGAAAAAGAAAAAGTTTATAAAATAGATTCTAAGAATCAGAAAATGATTAATGTACGAGATGTTAAGAGTAAGAGTATTGTTGATTAAATGTTAATTGTTAATTTATTGTATTGTTAGGAGTTAAGTATATCGTATGTAATTAGAGGGCAGCAGACAAGCAAGAAGGATAGAGTAAGAGTTTACTCCCAAAATGTGAAAATTGAGAGTTAAGAGTAAGAGTATTGTTGATTAAATGTTAATTGTTAATTTATTGTATTGTTAGGAGTTAAGTATATCATATGTAATTAGATGGCAGCAGACAAGCAAGAAGGATAGAGTAAGAGTTTACTCCCAAAATGTGAAAATTGAGATAAAAAAAAGGAATTTCGGAATCAAAATTTTTTTTATCTAAATTTGGGGACTATGTAACATTTTGAAGTAGTATACATATAAAAGGCACTTACCAAAATAAGATAAATATATATTAATAAATTCAGTATGTAAAAATTACTAAAATATACCAGGAACGAATTGTAAACATAACCTAATTTCACTTGTGTAGAAAATGCACACGGCCACATTTTAGATCTAATCACAAGATTTTATATAAAAGAAAAAAAACACACAAATCACTATTTATAAGGAAATGTATTAGAAATAATTGATAGGTAACAATTTAAATAGAACTATGTAAAAATACACTTAAAACTTTCACACGGCAAGCTAGTGAAATGTGCTGTAATAAACACGATGAATAACGGATTTGTGGAGTTGCGTGCGCATTAACCGGCAAAAGATATTCGTTTTAAATATTTCTCGTGGAGATATAATAGAAAACAGTTTTGGATTTAAATGCAAAGAAATTTAAGTGCAGTTGTTAAGAAGAAGAAGTGTATCCGTAAAGAAGAAGAACATGACATCCGTAAAGCTGTACTTACAAGGAATAAACGAAAAAATAGCGGAAATTCACGATTTGGCCATTTTTTTCTAACAAAGGTAGCGTCAGGAAGTAGTTGGAACAAAGCATCGGAACGAGGAAGACGTATTCAGAATTGGCTGTAAAAATTTTATTTTTTTAACTGGTACGGAAAGTGCAGTATCGTATTTAAATCATAATTACAGAGTAACAATAAGCCAAACCATTGAACTGATCAATTAAGAAGACATTATTCAGGAAATTATTTAATTAGGAACTAAAATAACTTGTAAAAATTTTAACTTGTAAGAATTGTAATTTAGATATTTTTTTGAAAGTGCCAACTCAAAATTTATTAGTCAAAATTTAGAAAACCCACCTATTTAACCCGAGATAAAGAGAGCTCAAGCTCAAATTGAAATAATTAAATCAATTTCAATTCATATTAAATTTTATAACTAAACTTCTTGCTGCCATAACAAATTTTAGACTTAGGCTAATAAAGCTTAATTTTTGTAATTCTTTGTAGAGGAAATAAGAATTTTCAATTAGTAAGTGACTTTGTAAAAGATAACAAGGAATGTCATTTTAAGATATTAAAAGTTTATTGTAACAAAAAGCAGCATTGAATTGTTATTTCTTTTAAATTATAACTTTTATTAAGACTTGTATAAAAGTAAATTACCAAGTATTACATTTGGCGCCCAACGTGGGGCTCGATTATAAAAAAAATTTAAGAATTAACCTCAAGGCACTTTAGATAAGATTATTAATTAAATATTTGTATTAATATTGTTTACTTTTCAGGACTTTGCAACCATAAGTCAATAATTTTTTTAATTTTCAAAATTTAAATAGAATAAAGGGGAATTTTGAAATTTTAGATAAAGAAATAAAAAAAAATGGAATCTGAAACAGGTACATATAATTTAAGGAGGGAGAAAGCGAAAAAAACAGAAAAATTAGAGGAATATAACAAACATAGTAGGTCTAGGAAGGGTACAGCAATTGAGGAAGCTGCAAAAGGAAAATATGTGACATTAAAAGAAAAAATAGATGAAAAAGAGGAAGAAGCTACAATAGGCCTAATAGAATTGGAAGAAGGGACAAGCCTAGAAATACAAGAGACAGAAACGGAAGGCACAGATATGCCTATAGAAGAGAGTGAGGTGGAAACCCAAGTAGATGAGGCTAGGGGATTACCACTGATGCAAACCCAACAGAAAAAGGGAAATAATGAGAATGAAGATTTAAGGGAGATGATGAGAACTCTCATGGAAATGAGTGTAAAAGGGAGAGAGGAAATGAAGGATATGAGAGAGGATATGAGTGAGGATATGAGGGAAATAAACAAAAAATTAGAGGAAAATAGAGACGAAATGAGAGAGATGAAGGAAGATTTCAAATTCATAACACAGGAAATAAGGGAGGAAAGTAAGAAAATGATAGAGGATATGAGGGAACAGTTGAGAACCGAGAATAATGATGTAATAGGAGTTATGAGAAGAGACTTAGAGGAGAAGATTAAGGAGAATTTAGAGGAAACAAAAGAAATAATAGCTGATGTGACAGAGATTAATAAGAAAGAGATAGAGAAGGTAGAAAAAATGACAATACAGAACAGGGAAGAGTTAAGAGTTTTAAATAAGGAGATAGCGATTGAGAAAAACAATAATAATGATAGAATTGACCGATTGGAAACAGAAGGAAGGAGGAATAATGAGAAACAAAGGGAATTGACCCAGAGAATGGAAAAGGTAGAAAAGAAGGTGGAAGAAAATAAAGGAGGAGAAGGCCTAAGGATAATACAGGTGTCATGCGGGAATCAGGAGGAGATGCCAAAATTTAATGGTAGGAATGGTAACCCTATGGAGTTCCTAAAAAGACTGGATAGATATGTGGAAAGAAAATTTGGATGTAGGACAGGGGAAAGATTTGAAAATGAATGGAGAGGAATCATAGATAGAGCCTTGGAAGTAGGAGCGGCAAGATGGTGGGAATCAATCAGAGAGGAGGTGGAAAATTTCGCGGATTTACAAGATAGGTTTATAGAAAGATACTGGGCCAAAGAAATACAGGAAGGCATCAAAGAGAGGATAGAAAATGAAAGGTATATAGAGGGAAATGGAAGAGCCAGAGCAGATTATTTCATAGAAAGAGTCATAGTTTTAAAGAACATGACACCACCGCAAAATGAGGAAGAGATAGTCCGGAGATTAAGCCGGCATTTTAATGAAAGGATACAGTTGTCAAGAAGAGTACAAAATATAAAAACGATCCGAGAGATGGAAAGGATGCTAAATGAGGAGGATATAGAGGAGAGAAATAAGGAAATAAGACAGAGAAACAGGGGACCATGGAATAGGCCTACCCCTAGAGAGGAACAGAATGGAAATAGATTTCCACCCAGAAGGGGTGAGGAAGGGATGAGACAGCAGGGAAATAGAAGATTTCCAGGACCAGGAGAATTGTATAGAAGGAATGAATATAGAAGTGAAGGACGGCCATATGTCCAGTTTTTTAACAGAAGAATAGATAATCATATGAGGGGGAATATTGAACCAAGACCAGGGCAGGAAAATAGTCGAGAAAATAGAGGAGACAGGAATTACAGAACAAATGACAGGAGCCAGAAGGAAATAAATCAGATAGAGGCAAGGACAGGCGTGGGGACAAGGAAGGAGGATGGTGCACATAGTCAAACGGAAAACTAGAGAACACTGGTATCGTCGCCTTGGATCAGGAAAAGGAGCATCAAACAGAACAAATGAGGTTGCCAGTGATAAAATTTGATAAAAGCTCCTACGATAAAATTAAGTTAACTATAAATAATGTATTAATCAGTAGAAAATTTTTAGAACAAGAAGATGAGGAGAGAAATTATAATTTAGGAATTGAAAAAAAAATAATAAACCCAGAGATAGAGATTAAGATGGAAGATACAGGTTTACTAGCATTAATAGACACAGGCAGTAACATAACATGTATCCAGGAGAAATGGATGTTAGAGAATAAAAATAAAATAGGAAAAATAGAAATCTTACCAATAAAAAATTTAACCATTCGGACTGCAACAAATAAGAAAACTAAAAAGATAAACAAAATGATCATGGTAATAGGAGAAATAGGAAGGGTAAAATATCCGTTTCAATGCCTAGTGGTGCCAGGCTTATTGAGAAAATTTATTATAGGTACGGATATGTTGATGGATGTGGAGGCACAACTTGATTTTGGAAAATGGGAAATGGAGTTTAAATATGAAAACAAATTACATAAATCAAAAATGAGTGTAGATGGGCAGACAAAATTTAAAGGGGAGATGAATAATTTTGAAAGTGAGATGGAGGAGGAATTGAGTTGTGATGAACAGGAAGGAATGAATGATATGGAAAAATGGGAAGAATTTGAAACTTTTGGAAACCAGAGTAAAAATTATATTAAAATTGTACAAGAGGAGGGAGAGATAAAAAAAGAGGATATTTTTGAAAGAATAGGGAATGAAGAGGTAACTGAGGAACAAAGACAGGAGATGAGTGATTTAATAGAAAAGTATAAAGAAGTATTTTCAGACCAGCCCGGTTTATGCACTGCATATAAACATAAGATTAAAGTTAGGGAAGATGTACCATTTTACCAAAGAAATTACCCAATTCCTACAAAGTACCAAGATCAGGTACAAGAAGAAATAGAGAAAATGTTGAGGTTAGGTATAATTGAAAGAAGTACTAGTCCATATATTAATCCAATAGTCCCAGTCATCAAAACCAATGGGAAAGTTAGATTATGTTTAGATGCAAGAAAACTAAATGAAATTATAATTCCGGATTATGATTGCTATAGAGGAATAAATGAGATTCTACACAGAGCAAAGAGAGTTAATTGGTTGAGTACCATGGACCTCACGAACAGTTTCTGGCAGGTTGAATTGGAAGAGGAGTCAAGAAAATATACTGCATTCCAACATAGAGGGAAAACATACCAGTTTGTTGTTACACCCTATGGATTGAAAACATCTCTAGCAGCATTGGCAAGAGCTATGGACAGTATTATGAGGGAGGAATTAGAAGATTTCACCTTAATATATGTAGATGATATAGTCTGTATGTCTGAGACATTTGAGGAGCATAAAAAACACCTAGAAAAGATCTTCCAAATTTTTTTAAAAAACAACATGACCATTAAATTTGATAAATCAGAGTTCTGTAGAAAAGATGTTTCATTCTTAGGATATAGATTGACTACAAATGGAGTAAAAATGGATGAAGAGAAGGTTAGAGCTATATTAGAATTTCCCTCACCTAAAAATCTTCGACAGTTAAAAGGTTTTATTGGAATGGCTAATTATTATAATAAATTTATAGAAAAATATTCAGAATTTGTACAACCATTATTAAAATTATTATCTAATAGAAACAAATTTATTTGGACAGAAGAGGAGGAGCGAAATTTTATTAAATTAAAGAAAAAATTTTTGGAAACAAATGTACTTACTCACCCAGATTACCAGAAAACATTTTACCTACAAACAGATGCCAGTGAATATGCCATAGGAGGACACATCTATCAGATTGATGAAAAGGGGGAGAAAAAGGCAGTAATGTTTATGAGCCGCACATTAAAAGGAAGTGAAGTTAAATATTATACCACTGAGAAGGAATTACTTGCTATATTGTTTTGTCTGCAGAAAGCAAGACAGATCATCCTAGGAAGAAAAATTGTGATCCAGACTGACCATCAGGCCTTAACTTTTATTAAGACTTGTAAAATTTTAAATTCAAGATTGCATAGATGGATATTACTAATGCAAGAATATGATTATACTATTGAACACTGTAAAGGAAAAGAAAATGTAGTTGCAGACCTATTGAGCAGGAACCCTTGTGACAAAAATAAGTTTGAAAGAAGAGACCAAAATTCAGAATTACAAATAAATTATATAGAAAGAGTTATGGATATGGAAATGTGTACAAAATTTAAAGAATTTAGTAAATTACAAGTAGAAGATTTGGAAGTTAGAGAAATAAAAGAAAACATTCAAAATTATCTTCAAAATTATAAAATTATTAATGACTTAGTATACAAAAGAAATAGGGAAAGTTGGAAAATAGTCGTACCAAAGGGAATGATTAAAGAAATAGTGGGTACTTGTCATGAATATTACCTGCATGCAGGAGCTAAGAAATGTCATACCATATTATCAGAGAGCTTCACTTGGAAGAAGATGGGAAAAAGCATTAGGGGAATTATTAAAACATGTAATATTTGTCAAAAAGCTAAAAATGTAACCCAAGGTAATTTTGGAGAGATGAAAGGGATCCAAGTGGAAAAACCAAAGGAGCAATTGTCAATTGATTTTATAGGACCATTTCAAAGAACTGTAGGAGGCCATAAGTATTTATTAGTAATGTTAGATGTATTTACAAAATTCGTTCAAATCTATAAATTGAAAAAGGCAACCACAGGGGAGGCAATTAAATGTTTAGAAAATTATATAGAAAATTTCGGGAGAGTAGAAAGAATACAGACTGATCATGGAACCCAGTTTAATAATAAGAAATGGCTGGAGTATATAAAAAATAGAGAAATGAAACCAATATTTTCTCCAATAAGGAGGCCACAAAGCAATATCGTTGAGAGGGTGAATAAGGAGATCATTAGATGTTTGAGAACATATTGTCATCATAACCATAGAGAATGGGGAAAGTATGTAGAGGTTATTAACCAGGCAATTAATGAAATTCCTCATGAGACTACAGGATACACACCTAACCAGCTACAACTAGGAATTCAGGATGAAAGGTTTTGGCAAAAGGAAATAAAAAATTTTGGCTGGAGTTCAAAATTAATAAATTTAGAAAGACATTTAGAAATTGCTAGGAGTAGAATTAAGAAGAAGGCTCATAAGAGAGCAGAGAAATTTAATAAAACTCATAAAATAGAAGAATTAAATGTTGGGGACAAGGTATTAGTAAAAGAAAATTGGCAACCACAGGGTATAAGAGGTGAGATGGCAAAATTATTTTATGTATATGATGGACCTTATGTGATCACCAAGAAATATGGCAAAGCGACTTATGAAATCAAAGATGCTAGAAGCAATAAAATTAGAGGAATTTTCCATATTAGCTTGTTAAAGAAATTTTATGAACCAAGGGAGGCACACCAGAGAGAATCAGATAAATTTCAGATAGAACAAATTAATTAAATAAAGGGAGAAGTCGAGAGAAAGGAAAATAACAAGGGAAAATAAGATGGTAACAACAGGAATGACTCAGGATATAAAAGTATTAGGAGAAGGAAGCGAATGTAGGAGGGATAGATAACAAATAAACCGGAAATGACAATAGACCAGAAATGACTTAATAATTAAACAAACACTTGAAAAAAAAATATAAAGAAATAAAAAAATATGTAAAAATAAATAAAATAGGAAGGGATGAATGAATAAGAACAAGGACCTAACCTACAAACAACCTAGACATGCTATGACTCGGTTAGGCTAAAATTTAAAAAAAAGAACACTGTGTCAGAAGATAGATTGTATAGATAAATAAAAAGACTTATGATTGGAAAGATTCCATTCTATTAAAATTAAAATAAAGAAAGAAAAAGAAAAAGTTTATAAAATAGATTCTAAGAATCAGAAAATGATTAATGTACGAGATGTTAAGAGTAAGAGTATTGTTGATTAAATGTTAATTGTTAATTTATTGTATTGTTAGGAGTTAAGTATATCGTATGTAATTAGAGGGCAGCAGACAAGCAAGAAGGATAGAGTAAGAGTTTACTCCCAAAATGTGAAAATTGAGAGTTAAGAGTAAGAGTATTGTTGATTAAATGTTAATTGTTAATTTATTGTATTGTTAGGAGTTAAGTATATCATATGTAATTAGATGGCAGCAGACAAGCAAGAAGGATAGAGTAAGAGTTTACTCCCAAAATGTGAAAATTGAGATAAAAAAAAGGAATTTCGGAATCAAAATTTTTTTTATCTAAATTTGGGGACTATGTAACATTTTGAAGTAGTATACATATAAAAGGCACTTACCAAAATAAGATAAATATATATTAATAAATTCAGTATGTAAAAATTACTAAAATATACCAGGAACGAATTGTAAACATAACCTAATTTCACTTGTGTAGAAAATGCACACGGCCACATTTTAGATCTAATCACAAGATTTTATATAAAAGAAAAAAAACACACAAATCACTATTTATAAGGAAATGTATTAGAAATAATTGATAGGTAACAATTTAAATAGAACTATGTAAAAATACACTTAAAACTTTCACACGGCAAGCTAGTGAAATGTGCTGTAATAAACACGATGAATAACGGATTTGTGGAGTTGCGTGCGCATTAACCGGCAAAAGATATTCGTTTTAAATATTTCTCGTGGAGATATAATAGAAAACAGTTTTGGATTTAAATGCAAAGAAATTTAAGTGCAGTTGTTAAGAAGAAGAAGTGTATCCGTAAAGAAGAAGAACATGACATCCGTAAAGCTGTACTTACAAGGAATAAACGAAAAAATAGCGGAAATTCACGATTTGGCCATTTTTTTCTAACAAAGGTAGCGTCAGGAAGTAGTTGGAACAAAGCATCGGAACGAGGAAGACGTATTCAGAATTGGCTGTAAAAATTTTATTTTTTTAACTGGTACGGAAAGTGCAGTATCGTATTTAAATCATAATTACAGAGTAACAATAAGCCAAACCATTGAACTGATCAATTAAGAAGACATTATTCAGGAAATTATTTAATTAGGAACTAAAATAACTTGTAAAAATTTTAACTTGTAAGAATTGTAATTTAGATATTTTTTTGAAAGTGCCAACTCAAAATTTATTAGTCAAAATTTAGAAAACCCACCTATTTAACCCGAGATAAAGAGAGCTCAAGCTCAAATTGAAATAATTAAATCAATTTCAATTCATATTAAATTTTATAACTAAACTTCTTGCTGCCATAACAAATTTTAGACTTAGGCTAATAAAGCTTAATTTTTGTAATTCTTTGTAGAGGAAATAAGAATTTTCAATTAGTAAGTGACTTTGTAAAAGATAACAAGGAATGTCATTTTAAGATATTAAAAGTTTATTGTAACAAAAAGCAGCATTGAATTGTTATTTCTTTTAAATTATAACTTTTATTAAGACTTGTATAAAAGTAAATTACCAAGTATTACAATATATATATATATAATAAAATAAAATATTTCAAAAACAAGAATACTTTTAATGAATATATTTATTCAAAGCTTTTCGCCGATAAAATAGTACCAGCATCTTCAGGAAAATAATTATCTATTCTTCAATAGATAATTATTTTCCTGAAGATGCTGGTACTATTTTATCGGCGAAAAGCTTTGAATAAATATATTCATTAAAAGTATTCTTGTTTTTGAAATATTTTATTTTATTAACTATATTACAAGAAAATATATCACCATATTTAATATATATATATATATATATATATATATATATATATATATATATATATCACTTTCACTATATGTACTTAAACAAAAAAGCAATCTTTGAATGTAAACTCGCATAAATACCAAGTAAGATTCTTGTTTAAGTACATATAGTGAAAGTGATAAGTGAATACAAGAAAACAGTGTTTTGCAAAGTTAATAATATATATATATATATATATATATATATATATATATATATATATAATATATATATATATATATATATATATATATTATATATATATATATATATATATATATATATATATATATATATATATATATATTATATATATATATATATATATATATATATATATATATATATATATATATATATATATATAATATATATACACACACACACACACACACTTTTTTATGCACAATATATATGCACAATTTCATAACAAAATCTTAATAAAAACTGAATGCAAATTTTCATGCAGTGCACTGAGGTGTAACTTCAACTTAATCAGACAATAAAGATTGAAGAAGAATGTTAGCACTCATGTGTCACAAATGGCATTATTCTCCATTTATAGATATACACTATTATTTCAAGTAGGAATTTAAAAGCATGTATTTCCTAAACGTTTTTGGAGTTTCATTTTTAAACACTTCGAAATATATGAGTATGTGACACTTGCCTATAGTAGCACTTAATTTCTTATTTAATGAGAACAGATGTTTTAATGAGCTGTGTTTCATTGTCAACTCAGATTGTCCCTACAAAACCGGACCAATCAGTTTCTGTTTGAGTTGTCAAAGAAACGGCCGTTCTCACTAAACAAGAAAGTAAGTGCTATTATAGGAAAGTGTCGCATATTGAAATTGTCCAGTATTTAAGTGTAAACAAGTAGCTCAAGTTGAAGATGGAAATCAAATTATATTCAGCTTTGTATATTTATTTCCTTAAATTTTCAAATCATTTCTTCTCCCTCCACACCATTGTTTCAACATGTTATCCACTAATAATTCTTTTGGCAAATAACTTTCTTCTAACATGACAACATGATTACTTTAGAACTCAATAGTTTTCAATTGTTGAAAGTGCTTAAAAAATAAAACAATGATACATTATTCTACTATAGCTAGTAGTGAAGTCATATATAATCCTAGCATGGTTTTAGAATAAAGGATTTTAGAAACAAGATTATGGTAAAAAAATTTTGCAATAAACTTCATAAAACTTTTATGAATTGTGCTGAGTTAGAATTATGACAACCTGTTTCGTTTCATTTACAAAAGGTTTTAAGGAGTATTATAAATTTTGATAATTATTTACTTTCTACTCATAATCTACATTGACAATAATATTATAATATTGTGACAAAGTTTTTATGAATATCGAACAAACCATAAAATTTGCTGAAGACATCGTAGAAATTTAAAATTTTGAAAAAAGACAAAAACAGCTTCATTCCTATTCATACAAAACTTTACAATCACGCTTTTTTTTTAAACAGAGCATTATCTTATACAACATAATACAATGTTATACAACTTAATAAGGTATTCTCAGTTATAGATAGATCTAGTTTAAAAACAAGCAGGGCCTGATAAAAAAAAAAAAAAAAAAATCGAGTCAATTCCTACTGAGGTCAACAATTTAAAAAAAAATGTTAGTTACTTTTATATATCTATAAAATTTACATTTTACTATCTATATACATACGACAGCACGCATGTGTGCGCACACACACATACACACACGTCTGTGTTAAAAAGTAACAGAAAAAGAAATACCAGAGCTATATACAACTATTTAATATTAAAAACCCAAAGAATCAATTTATAAAAATAAATGTCCCCAATAAAGAAATGTTTGGCAAATTGAAAGGTCATCCAAAAACAGGCAATGAGCCTAATGATAGACAGGTAGACAAAGTTGTTCTGTTATAGACTTGCCAGACTACAAATAGACACTTGGGCTTTACAATTGGCACCCTTGCCTCTTGCATCAATGTTTACACTTTTCATTTTAAAAAACATATTTAGAAGCTATAATCAGAAATTATACAAAATATAGTTGGTAAAAAAAATATTCACTACAAGTGAAAAAATTAAACTTAACATGATTTGAGATATAACAAAATTTTTGAAACAATTTTAATTCGTTTTATCGGTGGTACTAAGATGGAATTGAATCTTTCTCTAGTGTAGATCCATCTAGTCATAATTGTAACTGACATTAAATTTGATATTAGAGCTTAAACTAAATTCAATTTCATATAATTTTGAAGTTTGATTTTTAAAATTTAAATTTGGGACAAACTCATCATTTTGTAAGTTTTAATAATACAAATTAGAGATAATCCATAAAGCGGAGATTATGCTTTCCTTATGAAAATATGAATAATTTCTACATTTATTTAATAATTAACATAATTTGAACACTTGTTTTTAAATTGTTATAATAGTATGGTTCTGCTTTTAAATCAACCCTAGACAAATTTGTTGCAACAAAACCATATATTTTTGCCTTGAAATTCTTTAAACAGACGATTCAGCTTGTCATAATAATGATGTATTTTTATAGGATTAAGCTTGGGACAGTCAAGGTACAGCCATACATATTCAAGGAAGATAATGTGTAGAGATGTTCAGCCACATATTTACATTTATAAATAAATGTGTATATATATATATATATATATATATATATATATATATATATATATATAGAATATCAAATGTGTTTTCCTGTTAGAATATTTTTAAGATCAAATAATATACACAAATACAGGAATATTTAATTTATTGAATAATAAACTCAAAGCTTTTCGTCGGTTTACATTACCAACATCTTCAGGAGTTACAATATTAAGAATGATCATTCTTAATATTGTAATTCCTGAAGATGTTGGTAATGTAAACCGACGAAAAGCTTTGAGTTTATTATTCAATAAATTAAATATTCCTGTATTTGTGTATATTATTTGATCTTATAAATATATATATATATATATATATATATATATATATATATATATATATATACATATATAAATACGAAATAAGTTTTCTTGTTTAATAATAAAAAACAACTAAGGTTATTCAAATACAAGAATTATTTATTTATTTTATATTCAAAGCTTTTCATTGATAAACAGTACCAACATCATCAGGAATGAATAATACAATAACGCAAGATATAACACATATGTTAAAAAGTTTATTTTGTTGCTGTAACTTTATAGACATTGAATATAGTATCAAATTTAGAATGTATTTGTTCTTTTAAGTATTTATTATTATTACTATATTTATATATTTTGAATGCTTCATATATATTTATTCTTAATCCTTTATTAATTTCATTTATAAGTTTCATATTTACAATATTTGGAAATTGGCGCTTATTATTAATGCAATGATTTGCAAAATTTCATTTATAAATTTCTGGATTTATATAAGCATTCAAATGGTCTTTATATCTTTCTTTTAATTTTTTTTTGGTTTGACCTATATATACGTTTTATTACAGCTTTCGCATTTTAATTTATAAACCCCACCTTTTCATGCATATTATTTATTTTATTATTGTTATTCAATAAAATGGTTAACAATAATAAGACAAAATGAAAAATTTGAATATACGATATACCGTAAACCAACTTTAATAAACCAAATTATAACAAATAATTCTAATCATCCATATAACCAAAAAATGGCTGCTTTATATAACTTATCATACAGAATGCATAAAATCCCTATGAACGAAGAAAATAAAATAAAAGAAAAAACATAATTTATCAAATTGCAACAGAAAACGATTATAAAAAGAAAACTGTTGACAACCTTGATTATAATATTTCTAATAAACAACATAATAATTTAATTTACAAAAATAATAATAATATAATGTGAACTTCAGATTTATTTATATTATAAAATTAATAAAGGATTAAGAATGAATATATATGAAGCATTCGAAATATATAAATATAGTAATAATAACAAATTAATAAAAGAACAAATTCAAATACATTCTAAATTTGATACTATATTCAATGTCTATAAAGTTACAGCAACAAAATAAACTTCTTAACATACAGGTATATGTTACATCTTGCATTATTGTATTATTCATTCCTGATTATGTTGGTACTGTTTATCAACGAAAAGCTTTGAATATAAAATAAATAAACAATTCTTGTATTTGAATAACCTTAGTTGTTTTTTTGATATATATATATATATATATATATATATATATATATATATATGTGTGTGTGTGTGTGTGTGTGTGTATATATATATATATATATATATATTATAAGAAAAAAAATATTTGGATTTAGGAAAATCTATTTCAAGTAACAAGTTTTTAGACTCAAAAATAACCATTGTAATTTATATAGGGTAGGAGTTCGATCGCTTGCCTCTTTATTTATGTTTAGTCCTAAGGACAAGAAAATACTTTGACGAAAGTAGCAAAAAAGGACCTTATCATAAATTTGTAAGTTTAAGCCTTTAGAAACCAAGTGTCACCAGGGTTGAAGTTACAATGAAAATGAATGGCAAGAAGAATGAAGTAGTACAATGCTCACGATAAGATAGAAATAATTATAGGAAGAACTGATTCTTGCGAACTTTGGAATAAATTCCAAATTAGAGCAAATGGAAGGGAGATAATTCTGAGACTCCCGGGGGAAAACACATGATGTAAGTGAATGTTTGCAGGACATGGAAGTCGGAAGAATGTAAGGTCGGAATCCGGAAAGTGACAGGTGGTATGATGAATCTAGAAAAGCGGATAAGTATGTTAATATTTAATCATTTAAAATATAATTACATAAATTCACTAGGGAATATATGAATAATTATTAAGTATATACCAGAGTTCCTAGAAGTGTTTTAGGGTCCAGTGTTTTCTTTGGCAGGGAATCTAGAATAATATCAAGAAACAACTCAGGAGGGTCTCATCTTTGGCTACGCATCGCATACATCTCTAAGAACCAGAGATTTACCATAAAGAAAACATACACTGACTGAAAACTTTTATTAAATTTTTTATAACGATTTATAAAGATGATTAAACTGAATAATTTAATAATGATTATAAATTTAATAATTGCCTATCACTAATTAAATTTAAATTAATAAACTAAAGAATCAAGCAGCTCGATCCTCACGAGACAATCCGTCAGGAAACTGTAGTGTCTGATTGGAGTATCGGCTCGTCTCAGAGGCGAGGAGAGGTCTTAACGTACGGCTTTTGAGCTGGTACCACGTGTACACAAGTTTGACTATCTAGGTGAGACAAGATACCTGGTTCGAGATGCCGATTCTGAGGATAGATTCGAATATAAGGGGTTATCATGATACTAGTTGCTTTCCCCACAAGTGAAACCCATCATGGTCAGAGAGGCCTGTTCCTATAGTCGTCAACAAACAGGATTAAATGCTGAGCAAATTTTTATTCAACAATTAAACAACACATGTTTTGTTATTAGATAAAATAAAGCAATGTTGTCAAACTTGTTTCTCCCTGTCAACGCAACATGTAGCGACAACTGAACACAGTAATAAACTTGGCCGCGTTAGGCTTTGATTTAAATAAGTTATTTATATTTGTTCACGGCGTTTAATTTACCGTAACGCACTTCCAAGTTCATCGTTCTATTTTTATCCAAAATGTGAGCCAAGAATTTAGGTCGGACAGAGTATAGGCTATGTAGTAAAACATTTATCTCTTTAGGATTAAATAATTTACAGTGATTTATAACGGAGTGTTTCTATATTAATACTTGAAGTCACAATTATTTACCACTCCTAATATTGTCTCAATAACTTTTGTTAACACGTTTCGGAGAGTCTCCGTCATTCAGAACTTTCTATGAACATTTCCTCCCCATGCAGAGGAGGTTTGTTGTTCCCCGAGGATTTGCAGTGTCTCTCATCCGCGACACTGGCTACAAGTAGCAATATGGGGATAACATTTTTATGGTATGGGGGTGGATCTGAGGATTGGTTTCGCCAATGACAAAATATGAAAAAGATTGGATATAAATTAATTCTTGGAAATCATCTTTATATAGGTTCCTTATCTAGTCAGGCTCTATCTAGGGGTAGGTAGCTGCCTGGATTCCCCCCTCCACTATTCCCGAGCTCCCCACTTGCACAGGTCAAGTCTCTTTCTATATCTCGTGATTTATAATATGTTCAATGAAATTGAAAGTTTTAAAAGTGATAACGTCTTTACGCGCTTAAACAAAACATGAGATTATATGATTGCTTTTTTGTCATGCTATTTCTGAAACGCATATTTTACAGCTTATATTTCTGTCAGGTTACTCAAAGTGAATTAAATTATAACATATGGTCATGTAGCATCTGATTTTGTAATTTAGGTTATATTGTAGAATAGCTATTTTACACGTAGATTACTATTAAATAGTTTTGATCAGTTAATAAATATAATTTTTATTTAAATTTTGATAAATCTCGATAGAAATAATTCAGTATAACGATAATAATAAGTTATGTATTTTTAATCCAATTATTATGTTATTATTATTCAATACGTTATTATTATATTGGCTAGATTTACTTTACGAAAGCCAGTTTAGGCTAACATTTTCTACAAAACTTTTCTAATTTAATTACTTTACTAATATTGTTCCAGGTTTTTTATACTTTTCAGAAACGTGGTATGTATTTTGGCTGTTTTGTAAATCTGTTACATTTATTCAAATATAATAATAATAATGTATATACAACAAAAGCATGTTTGAACACGAAAGTACAAATGCATTAAAACGAAGAGAGGGGTCCGAGGGAGAGACAGCTGTACACGGGTTTACAACGTCCGTACAATGTAACATGTTTACATAAAAACTTGTCAAGAGAACAGAACGGAACTAAAGTCGCTTTGCTATATTTACAAGGAGAACTTGAAACAAATACATCGATAGTAAAAACTTGTTGGATTAAAAATAAAACTACACAATTTTACACTTCCGAAAATATTTTGTCAAGAACTGGAGACCAGGAGATACAAACAGGCAATATAGTAACTGTAAAAGTCCAGAAAAACAATTTCATGAAGGAAATAATGTAGGAAACATTATTGAAACAGTTATGACTACTTGTGTATTTCCAGAATTTTTTAAATTCATCAAAATTGAATGGGTTTTTGTAAAATTCTTCAAATGAGACTTTGATACCAGTTTTAAATTTAGAGTTTTGTTCTTGCCAACTATTTTATTTAGATTGTAATCAGCCCGCAAGGGCCAGGCTCAGCGTGAGGACTATTTTGCCAGAACAATCATGAGTTTGGTTACTATAAAAATAAGCACAAACATGTGTTAGGCTAACAAAAGGATATTTTCTCCGGCCACAGGAATTTTTGTGTATTGAATCAAGGAACTGGAATAACATCGCAGGAATGAAGAACATACTTAGAACAATGGCGATTGGAATAGGAATTGAATAATAGTGGTGGTCGGAAGATAATTATTGGGTTTTAAGGCGCTCAGCCAGTATAGTTATTACCAGTTACAAAGTAAAAGGAAGGGGTGATTATAGACAGGAATAGGCAGAGACATAACCCCCCCCCCCCGTCCCCGGTAGTGGCTAGAGGGGGATTATGATATCACGTGTCAAGTACCTGAAGTAGGTTTACTCTCTATGGAAACCATAGACAGGTGTTCATCAGATACAATCCCTAATGAGAAAAAAAATAAGAAGTAGGGGAAATTAAGTAGAACTAAGAAAAGAAAAACTATCTTCTGGTACTGGGAGTAAGAAGAACTGTGCTATGGCTTGACGAGGTTCGCGTAGGTTTACTCTCAATAAGGACCATAGAGAAGTGTTTACCAGGTACACTCCCTAATGAGAAAAAGAATGAGAAGTAGGGGAAATTAAGTAGAACTAAGAAAAGGACAACGATCTTCTGATACTGGCAATAAGGGACAATTGAGTTATAGCTTGGAGAGGTTCGCTTATCTGAAGTAGGCTTAGTCTCTATGGAGACCATAGTAAGGCGTTCGCCATGTAACAAGAATAAGGAGTAGGGGGAATAAAGTAGAAATCAGAAAAGACAACGAACCTCTGGTACTGGGAGTAAGGGAAAATCGTATTATGGCTTGAGGAAGTTCGCCTATATGAAGTAAGCTTACTCTTAATGGGGACCATAGAGAGGTGTTCGCCATGTACGCTCCTTAATGAAAACAAGCATAAGGAGTAGGGGAAATTCAGTAGAACTAAGAAAAGGATAACTATCTTCTGATACTGGGAATAAAGGAAAATTGTGTTATGGCTTGAGTAGGTTTGCATATCTGAAGTAGACTTACTCTCAATGGGGGCCATAGAAAGGAATTTGCCAGGTACGAGTAGGGGGGGATTAATTAGAACTAAGAAAAAACAACGATCCTCTGGTATATTCACTAAGGGAAAATTGTGTTATGGCTTGAGGAGGTTCGCTTATCTGAAGTAGACTTACTCTCTATAGCAACCATAGAGAGGTGTTTGCTAGGTACGCTCCCTAATGAGAAGAAGAATAAGGAGTAGGGGGGAATTAAGTAGAACTAAGAAAAAAACAACGATCCTATGGTATATTCAGAAGCGTCTACCCACAAAGGTTATGAAAAGGATTGAGTAAATGATATGTAAGAAATAAGGTAAGGACTTAAGATTCATGAACTGAATCTTATATACAATAACTGAAAAAAATGGGAATAGAAAAATTCACATTATTTCATAAAACTTTCAAATCCTCAAAAACCTATATCTATTTTATATTAAAGGGAAGTTGTTGATAAACTTGCGTGAACAATGTACATTAAGACTTCAATGTACGTAGTCTCGTTTGGTGCGAATGTCTGAAACTTACGCAGAGCGCCTAAACAGACTATAAACGAGGTTTATATTCACGAGACGAAATCGTTGTAATAGGTTGCACTTTTTAGTGAACTTTACATTGTAGATTTAATATTTCATTGTAGAATTGTAGTTTATGAAAATGAAGATTTAAAGTCGGCCTTTAGGATTTGTTATTTTTTGCAAGCATATAACCTAAGTTTCTAAACAAATGCCACTGTGTAGACGAACTTAAATTAAATTCACTCATTGTTTTAACTTGTACCTAAATGTAAGACTACAATGGCGTAAAGTAGCACTTAAAAGGCGTAAATTAGTCTCTCGGTCTTACAAAATATCGTTATCATCTCTTTTAAGGAATAACTATCTGCACTGCTGACACAATGAAATGGTAAAACAATAGGAGAAAGATCAAAGGGAAACGATCATACGCGGCAATGTGTCAGGCGATGGATGTACTTTTCTTGCCAAATGTCCCTCGCGTCCATTTATCGGCTTCACGAAATTGCATCAGAAAGAAAACAAAACTGACCTCAATAAATGGCTTGACGCCAAAAGCACTTTATGTCTTTAAAAGTTTAAATACTTGCTCAAGATAGTTTCCTTTCAATATGCCCATTGTAACTTACAAATTAAACGGTCGGTCTTTGAGTAAAAGTTTCATTTCTTAAGAACACCAAAAATCCTATACGGCACTATTTAGAAAACCCGAATAACATTTTAAATAAATTAATAATTAATTATAGTATATAGAAAACTCTTGAGCTGTTTTGGAAAATGAAGTCTCAAAACCGTAACACACATTTCTCTAACACAGTTGGTAACATTAGGTTACAATGGAACTCGCGATTATTTTATTAGTTGAAATAATTCTCAAAACCAATAATTTTGTGTCCTTTTTAACACAACTTTCGAATATTTGTTATTATTAATAACAATAAAACAGTTCATAGAACACAGAAATAATATAAGATTGTAAATGCCACCTGACAAAGATTTACTAAGAGAAACTAACCAGGTTAGACTTAAAGAGTATTTTCTTACAGAAAATAAATTTTAATAGAAAACAAAAAGGCAAACGTGGTCGAATTTGTATGTATATTTATATTACTAACACGGCGCTGAATAGGCAATTTAACAACATTGGTAATATCAGACCTGAAACTGTACACTCATGAATTGTTAATGGAGTGAGCTACATAAATGAATGTAGCTTAAACAACACTTAATTTAAATGCTTGAAGATGAACAATTAGCCATATGCGTGATAAGGTTTTGTGATATTTCTTATTATAACTGTAAACCCTTCAGAGCTCTATCGTATTCTCACGTATAATTGCTTCTGTTGTTGAAAACGAGTTAATATTAGGAAATTTTAAAATCTCTAATATCTTATTATTTAATCACAGATTCAACAATACTTTACAGTTGCCTGTAAGTTTATAGCTTTGCTACATTTATGTGAAAAAGAAATATAAATTGTATTTCTAAATTGAATACATCCAGTAGGGGTTGAAAGCTAACTTTTACTGAAAGGGGTTTGCGACCCTAGCAACACCTCAGTTCAAACATAACAACCACTGCACAAGATTGAACATACTAGTTTAGGAACAAATGTTTGGGAGGGTAACAGATTCCTTTCGCTGGCTCCGTTAGAGATTAGGTCACTCGAGTAATCATTTTCCATATCCCAGTTGTTTGTTCTTTTACTCCGCGCCGTTGTCTTTCTTGAAACAGTTCAGTGGTACAGAGCTGCCAGTCCTCGACAGATAGTAAAGTATACTTTAGGTACACACTTATGCTATATACTTACCTACATCCTAGAGTATTACCTTTATCTTATCTGTATTCATAATCCTTATCATATCCTATGTAAGTGATAAAATGTTTGAATTACAACCAACAGTTCAATACGAAAAATTACTTTAGTAAAATATATTGGTAAGAAAACCAATGAACACTTGAAAAACATTAAAGATTGTGCTTGAACACAGACACACACAAGTATACACACAGTTAGGGAGAAATGAAATGAAATACTGTATGTACATGAGGGGTGGTTAAACTGGTTTCAACCTAAAGCCTTCACTTGGCTTCTAACCTAAAGGTTTTGGGTTCCATTCCTAGTAGCGCCAGAGAATCTTTGTGAGCGTTTCCAGCCTCCATTTCGACTCAGCTTTTGAAAATGACTACCCGAGGTCGAAACTAGGGCAATAATGAGAGGTTAAAGCGTAATGGTGGACATATTACCTTCCTGGAAGCCGTATGGCCCAAGAAAGGCATCATTCCTCGTTTCTCCCGCTGTCTCATGGTACAAAAAATAGTCATTATTATTCTATAACATCCGGAAATTATCGGTTATTTAAACTTAAATAATATTGCAAAAACGTGCCTGGTAACGTAAAAAGTTCTCAAGAAAAAATACTAAAACATTGTGTACGCGGCCCAAAAATTAAAAATATTGAAAACAGACACACAAATAATCAAACTTTATAACAAGGCAACGTTAAGAATTCAAAAGTTATTTATAAAATTTGACACTATGTTATGCATGACATTATAGTCGTAAAATATCTAGTTTTGATAGATTTGGTTACATAAAAAAACACAAAATGGAGTATTTTAACTTAACCTGTCTGATTAACAAATGAAATTATTTCCATACCGGTATACGTGACATCTTCAAACAACAACAGCTTAGTTCGTGTTATTAAACTTTATTATTATAATTATGAAGAGAATATTACATTTGGAAATCTAAACAAAAAAATTTTAAGGGAAAAACCTTTCAGTCACGCTTGGCGTCACGCTAAAATCGTCCCGTTCTAACACATCTATGGAGTAGTATATTTGTGCTGTATACATCTATTTTAGCTTACATTAGGCGACACCATATGATTTCAAACAACAACTGATTTTGTGCTACATATTATGCCGTTTTAACACACAGTGTACGGTTGTGAGGTTATATTAATAAATATTAATATTAAAAAATATTAGTGTACATTATTAAGTTACAATATTATATTCAATATTTTTATCAGTTGAAATTTTATCAATTAATATTTCAAAAAATTTTACTACAACTAATTTAATATATTTGCATTGAGTTTATATGTATAATAATATATTATCATTTAGTTATATAATTTTATTCAAGTTTTTTAAAAATTAAAACGTCTTTAAACGCGTCCAACACTTTTAAAGAACCAATTTAATTATATTAATTAATTTAAATATGTATTCAGTCATTTTTTCAACTTTTCAAGCCAAGCTTATCATAATAGGATACTTTGTAAGTATAGACCTATTTTATATAGTAGCCTATGTTATAACTCGTATAGTATCGGGCTGTTTTATAGAGAACCCTTCAAAGTTTCATGCGTATTGAAAGTGAGGTTAAATAGGTCTTATTGGAAAAAAAATAAATTGTTAGGGTGACAGATCCAAGTTTTTTTCTGAAGACGTTTTACATAGGCAAGATGGCTATTTTTGAAATATGGGTGACGTGAGGATAACGAGAAATACATATCTGTAGCGTGCTGGTGTAGGTTAAGGACAAAACGAGGATCTGTCTGTCTTAGAACAATAATTTGTAAAGAATGAATAGAGTGTTTTCTTTGGCTGACGAGTCCGCTTCCCTAAGTCAAAATAAATAGAAGAAAAAACCAGGTGAATGATCCCAATAGACGTGCCAGAATTTGCTTTATTCAACTTATCGACGTTTATAAATAATTTAAATTTAAAACGCAGTTTGGTTTCTTTCCCAACTGAGACAGCTGACATTTGTCGCTTAGTAACGGGGTTAGGTTTTACGAGATTGCAGAAATAGACTAATATAAACTTTGTTTGTTTACATTAATTTCATTCAAAATTCTAATGTCACGTCCCGAATAATAAAAACTGTGTCATTGAACGGAAGCGTTTGTTTTACACAATATGAACAAATCTGTGTTCAGTAAATCTAGTTCGGGTTTTGTACGAAATGAACCGTTCTTATTGCTATCTAAATCCGGGCACTATGACAGAGCCTTACAGTTTTGAGAAAACCCTAGCTTTGCGAACTCGCAACAACTAACATAAGCTGCGGCTCTGAAATGTTCCTTGAGTGATGCATTTTCCATTGTATAGTTTATTAGTTCATACAAAGGTTTAAGGCACTAAAATGGCCGCCTGGTTATAACAATCTTAATTATTTCACTTAAACAAATGAGTTCGATTATACTTGTTAGTCATATAACGAAGGATACAAAGAATGAAAGACAGTCGTTCAAAAGGTTGCTCCGCAACAACGCTAAATAGCTACCCCGATTACCCCCATACCGTGGCAAAACAAGACCCTCCGCAACACTTCGAAAGAAACTGCCCGTACGTTACACTGAGAAATAAGCTGCATCTAAGCACACTACACAGATGCAGCAGTATTTGGCGCTTTTAAAGTAAGGCAAATACGCATCGAGTTGTTAAATAATATAGAAGAGGAATATAAGAAACAAATCAAGCGAATTCCTACTTAAGTCAACAAAAAAACTTATTTTATTTACTTTTTATTAAATAATTACAATCAATATGAATAAAGTGTCATACCCTATGCGTTAAAACAGCTGTTCTACCACATAACGTAAAACAAAATAAGCTGTTTTATGAAATCATATGTTATCACTTATTTTAAACCAAATAGGGCGAAATAGCTATACTGCATACCTAGCTCCTTTTGTATAAAGGTTTTCTCCCATTTAAAACTAAAATTAATCTAAACCAAATTTAATTAATGAATTCATATTTAAAAAAACTGTATTAACATCAATTGTCATCCACTACAAGTTTAATAAAATGTATTTAAACTTGATTGGATGAATAAAAAGTATTTTAACGATTGAAAATTTGAACACGATATATATATATATAGAAAGAGTATGAAGTAATAGAAGCAATTGAAAAAATCTTGCAACTAAACCATTAAATAAACAAAGGTTTTCTAAAACCCGTAAAGTAGAAGTGTTAGTCGAGGATGTTAAAATAAAACAAACATCAAACATATAAACATTAATTAATAAATAGTAGTTTATTTTAAACAAGTATTAGTCAAAGCTTTTGAACAAGTATATTTCAGCGTAAGCTTTAAGCGAAACCAACATTTTAATGAATTACCTTAAACGGGGCGCCCTGTAAATATAAAACGACACATATATTAGTGACATTGTATTAGTCACGTTTACATTAGTCACAAGTGACGTACAATAAGTAATACAGTATTAGCCTACAGCAAAGTAATAAATTTTACCTTTACATGCATTTTATTCAATAATTCCAGTTCAAATTCTTAAACTTGGAACTAAACAAAGTGTTATAAATTACTGATAAAGCTTGTTTAGGCCCAGTCGCACACACGAGTGACGTCACAGTGTGAGTGAACGTGGTATAGCCCGCAGTATTCGTCCAGTCTATTTTTCGTCCAGCCATATTTTCATATTTAGTAATGATACCTAATTTTAGATGAAAAGGAAGAGATTTTTTTATATCAAACAGCTAAGTAAACGTGAGTTGGGTCCCGTTGTTACAGGACTTATAGTCCCGGAAGTTATGTAGCAAGCAAAAACCTTTCTACACTATCTAAACATATCAGGGATGAAGCAACCATTTTCCACGATTGTACTCCTAATGTCTAAAATGTTTCTAGTATGTTGTTCAATAAATTGGTTTATTCATTTGAAAAGTAAGACACCCACTCTATGACACCCAAGGTCATAGCAGAAAGGGAACTGCAGTATGTTTAAGGGAACTTGTACAGTGACCAGTAACAATATTTTTATAAAACGATTTTATTACATTAAAGTATAAATATTTGTTTGTTTAACTGGTTAAGAAAAATCGTGTTAGAAACTTGGAATCGTAGTTGTCGTGAGGTAAATCTTCATTGGGTGCAGATGTCTGAACGTGGACAAATCCTCCCAAATTGGTTCGCACAATTGCAAAGATACACACTATATACAGAAAGAGAACAAATAATAGGCCTACATATAAGACAAAAACTACGCCAGTGAATACTAACATACTGTTGGCAGAGAAATTTACTTTTCCGCACGGATACTGATATAACACTGACACATGTCGGACGTGGAAGAGGTTTTTGTCATTGACACTGAACCATTGTTACATTACGTCACTCATGCGTGGGACCGGGCCTTTAGTTAGACTAAACAAGTTCGTTTCGTTATTATTACTAACACAAATTAATGCCCATGAAAATACAAAAATAAATGTTACACATTATTATAAAATATTTGTAAAATTGTAAAATAAATAATACCTTGTCTGGAAAAGTAGAACATGGCTATTATAAGAAATTACCTGGTGTGTGAATTAAAAATAAAACAGCTGACTATGTAGACTTAAGTGTCTAATATTGGAGCCATTAACAATACTAGAGTACAAATAACTTTTCAGACTGGTTCTATAATTTCAAATATTTCTAAATGCATCTAATGGAATAAAAAACTCATTATTTTCTCTAAGAAATAGTTACATTAGTTTTAATACAAATAGTATTTTTGTTACTATTGACCAATCATTGTTAGTGCTAGATAATGTTTCCTTTTTTTGTTTGTTAAATTTTTTAAATATAAAGTTAACCAGAAAATTCAATTTAAATGTATTAGGAATTGTATTTTTTAAACCTTTTTCACTATATACTGAAGAATTGAGTTTAATTTTCAGGCGAATGTTATCTGATACCTACCAACACTACAAATTTTCGCTTCTCCCAACTACCACTATCAAACGTAACGCCTATAACACTTATTAACTATTAGAGACACCTTTAGAAAAATAAGTATACAGCCAGGAGTTAAACAACGTTAAGAATCTAGCAGAAACAATTGGATATAAAACTATAATCGATAGACTATATTATCGTCTGAAAAACAAACTCAGCAACAAGAACGATTACCTTCGACCTTTTTTTTTATAAATTTAAAATTAAATTAACACACTCGATCATTCTTCTTATCCTTAACGTGCCTCTGTCTTTCACTCAGGGTTAGAAACTCATAGTTACGTTTATAAATCCCACATTTGCCATCCCAACCTAACCTGATCTGAGCTAACCTAACCTAAGCTGAACTAAGCTAACCTGAGTTATTCTAATCTAGTTTAACCTAACCTAAGCTGAGCTAAGCTAACCTAAGTAATTCTAACCTAGTTTAACCTAACCTAACTTAAGCTGAGACCCGGTAACTTACCTAACTCAAGATTTAAATAATAAATCGTGTTATTATTTAAATTTTTATAACATGATTTAAAAAATTAAAAACAGAGACTAAGCACTATTGTTTGCAAATCCCGAAGGGTAGATTGTTTTAACTGTGTTGTGCGTGTGACTCGCTCCTTTCAGTATCTGTGGCACTGTCGAACTCAATAAAATATGAGGGGCAAGATGTTAATTTACAGCACTTCGCGCTTAATATGCCTCAGTTAAAAAGAATGGTATTGCAGTTTCACGTTGCGATTCGGAATAGAGTTACAGTTTCAATTTCTATGTTCTAATTCATGTTAAATGCTTTGCTGGTAGCATCGACGAATTACGCTTTGGTTTTATATGTTTACCATGGTTTTGCATTTCTTAATGCATTTTTATAATACTGAAAATCAGAGTTGAAGCGTGAGCATATGTTGTTGAAACATTGATGACGATTAACAAGGGAAGCACGAAAATATATATCTTGTTTACAATTAGATGTCCATTACGTATTTAACATTTTGCCAATTCATGACAAGAAGGTGGTGATATAGTCAAATTAAAGGTAATAACAGATATTAAGAGAATACATATGTTTATTACACTTGCTGGATTAGGTCCAAGACTAGTTTGTTGTTTATGAGTCTTTGTCCAAGTTTATTATACCTATGGAAGATGTGGTGACAGTGGGATTCAAATTGTTTGTAATTTTATCTAAAAATTAAACAATACATATGAACACAAACCAAATTCTCATAACAACGAAATCTTTATTTAGTGTACACTCGTCTCCGATGATGAGAACGTATTGAAACAAGGGATTAAAGACTTTGTTGTGAGAATTGAGTTTTGGTGTTTAATAGAACCATTCAATATTTAAAGAGGTAAATATGTGTAGAACAAAAACTGTGTATTTAAAAAAAATAAGTATATGTTTATTTCTCAACACAATCTCCACCTATATTAATACACCTGTACCAATGACGAACTAGTTTTTTTATGCCAGATTTAAAGAAGTCTTTGCCTTGTTTTTTGGCCCATTCTACACAAATACCTTTACCCCGTTGTTGCTGAACTCATCAATCACTGAGGTTCGACCGTTTTTTAAACCGTTCTACTAACTTATAAAAGTTTCCAGCTCCATACAACTTTCACAATGTTGTAAAATCATTCGAGAAATGATTTCACAACGGTTTCTCACTTTCAGAAAACAAAAAACTTATCATTGAACATTGATTAATTAATGTAAAAACTTGAACTGGAAATTCCAATGTTGAATGCAGTTTTGAGGCTGTAAATAAAACAATTTTAATATAATTGTCAGCTGATCACAGTGATGCCAACAAAAAATGCTAAAATTACCAAATGCTTCCTACAAACTGTTTTATTGCAACATTAGTTTCTCTTTTGAATTAGTGAATGGCCTCGTACATACTTGCATGCTACATATACAGAACGCACAATCCAAGGTAAAAAACAGAATTAATTCAGGAGTATTAAAAATATAGACTCACTAATGTAAAAAATCGTCTGTTTTGTTATTAGACAACAAAAGTATTGCCTTTGTTATTACAAAACAACACATTGATCATAGTTCTTTAATAAATACTATCTGTTGATTAATAAGTAGAAAGACTTTTATCTGGGTGCTTGGATAAAACACTTTTTAAATTTTGCTTGTACTTACACTTACGTGGTTAAATTATAATAGACACTGAATTTACAATGTCCATAATTTACTTAAAAGATTATCAAAGTATTTGGGAGACAACAAATTCTCTAAACGTTATTTTTACTTAGTTTTTTTTGTTTTTGTTTAATATATATCAAGTTTATTTTTTTATATATTGAGTTATCTTAACATAAATAAATGAAACCTCTCAACCACAAATAACTTTCTTTAAATACACATAAGGTTTTAAATAAAAGAAGAAAGTTATTTGTGGTTGAGAGGTTTCATTTATTTATGTTAAACATTACGCCACAGTTGTTTTATACAGTTATAACTATGAGTTATCTTGTGTAATAAATGACAGACAACAGGGCAGCATCGAGGGGTGTTTTCGGGATAAAGGAACAATTATAAAGTTTATTTTTAATCTTTTATGGGCTAAACATATTTTAAAGTAGTCTGTATTGTAAGAAATTTCATATTAGCTTCAGATTGCTTTAACGAAATTCGAATAGAATAGAAATTTCGAGATAGTTTTTCCATTAAACGAGGGACAGTAAAGTTAGAGCTGTTAAAATATAAAAGTGAGCAATGTTCGTAAACTGTTCGAAAGTGAGTAGCCTTATATTTTAGAAGTAAAACTTACAAAGAGAGCCCATGGTGAAATTTATATCCTTGGGGAAATCCCTATAACAGAGAACGAGGTCTCAACGAACTTTCAATAAGGTCGTGTAGAATCGATATTTTTCGCAGAATTAAAGATAGTGAAAATGAAAAATTAAAGTTTGTTTTGAATTTTGTTAATTCTTGAAAGTGTTTAACCCGAAATCCTAAATAAATACAGCCATGTACATTTTATTCATTGAGTGCTCTTTAAATTTAGAAAGTATTTAAATGAAAAACAAATTTCATTGTCTCTTTTGTAAAATTGTGTTTAATATTTAAGAAATAGCATTTAATTTTAAGTATTTTAATTTAAGCGTAAAAATTACCTATCAATCTCCACGGATCGTCACAGGCCCCCAAAAAAAATTTCTCTACAACATACTATAAATGAAATTCAAACATTGTGATACAGCAATAAATTCTATCAAATGAAATCGAAAATTCCCGAACCTAACATGAAACTACACCTTATTTTATTCCGACATATAAAATAACTAGAAACTTAAGAACAAAAAATTGAACAGTCAGCTGATTTTATTTTTAAAATGTTAATCCACACAGAATATATATATATATATATATATATATATATATATATATATATATATATATATATATATATATATAGGTCCTATATAATCGTTATTACAAATGTTTTTAGATATTACTTGTTTTATTCCACTATTATTATTTCAGTTAAAGTTAATTTTACAAAGGTTATCATTTAAATTTTGTTTAATTAGTAACACATATTAATAAACTATAACTTATACACAAAAAATTTAAACTCTGAAACTCGGACACAAAATCAAAACAAAATTACACATAAAAACAGTGTTATTTAACAACCATTAAATTATCAAATAAAGTTAAAAATATTGTTTAATAAATGCGTGTAAATGGTATTTATGTTAAATATACTTGTTAATATTATACGAGGAATTGAGTCATTATCGATGTAGCGTAGGTTTCATACAAGTGTAATTCAATGAAATTTTGAATGTAAAATGTCTAGATGTCGTAGTTTCCGAAAACAGCCGCCAGGTTTATGTAATGATAATGCTAGTTTGAGCGATACTACACTTTGTAATCGTTGGTTTTCTTTTGTACTTATTTTTATACACCTGGAAATGCAGCTACCACCTTTGTACAGTTCTGTCCCATTACTTACGCATACCTTGTTCAGTTCTGCCATAGGTTTCACTAACACACAATCATACAATCAAACTGACCACAACTGACTTGAAATTGACATGAAATATAGTAAATATTTCCACCATTAGCAAGGTAACATTTATGGTAGTTTTGAGGTAGTTTTAAACAGCGGCTGTCTCATATGAAACAGATGCTTAAAAGATGCAGTGATTTCTAACGCTCTATGAAAAACGTAAAAGTAAAGTCGTTCTAACAAAATGTTATCACCATGAACCGTCCAGGTACAGACTTCATCAAACCGTCGCTTACTGAACATAAATATTTATTTCCGTGTAAGTTAATTTTAGAAGTACGTAATTTTTAATAAGTAAATAAGTTTGAATAAAAATAATATTGTTATATTCTTTAACAATTAAAATATTAAAGTAAAATGTAAACAGCTAGTAGTATGTTGTATTGATGATAAGAATTTAAACCATAACTAGTAAACCTAGTACAAATTATCACTTCATACCACTGGTATAAGGTTTTGTACCTCTGCTTCCCAATCGTTTTAAGCCATGGCTGCTTTGAGGTAATAAACGTCAAAACGGCATCTCTACAGGAAATTAGCCATTATTTTGCTGGTAATAAAGATTCAAGTCAATTTTTATTTGTATATTTTTTTCTTATTATTACGCTCAATACAGAAAAGGTACATATCATTATATTTTTTAGAAACACTTTTAAAAACTTTAAAATAGCTAGTACAGTATGCGCACAATTAAGTCCTAATTTATTTAATGATATTTTTAATTTAAATGTTCAATTCAGAGGCACGCCGCGGCGCCCCTGGGCAATGATCCGTGGCGCACCAAGTTCAAACTTTGGGAACAACTGTTTAATACAATGGTATTCTCTAGCATTCGTAGTAGAATGGTTTTACGTTGATGGCTTTCATACAAATTGTTTCTAACGTTTAATGATCTATTTTTAATATAATATAAATAATTTATTATTATATCATAATTTTATTTGGCGTTATAAAAATCAGTAGCAAATATAAAAAAACCAAGCCAAGGAAGGCGGAAACAGTAGCGACATCTGTTCTCTTAGCCTGCTCTCACGTGTACCTCAGATAAGCGAGCTTACCAACCATGGTATAGTTTCTCTCTATAAGTACCAAGGGATCAGTATGTCCTTCCACAATATTTCCTTTCCATAGTCATACCTATTTCAGTCAATCCCTCCTTATCTTCCTTCCTGCAAGGAGGTATAACGGAAAGGCATCTCGTGAGGAACCCGATATAGAGCTGGTCCACTTTATATAACCGACCCTCTCCATGCGATGCCGAGCTAAGGGGTAAATATGACCTTTTCTTGGACCTACGTATTTCGATCTCTCTTACCATAGCCTTACTTTTTATTACAAAGTGGTATAATGGAAAATCACCCCTTTTAATCCGATTACAGAATAAGTCTTCTTTAGGTAACCGTCTCTTTTCACACAATACCGTGATTTCCAGTAGGCCTACCAATGGTAGGCACCACTTTATGACTTCGATACAGCGTAGGTCTCTTTACGTAACCGACCCCCTGTTCACACAATATCGTGATTTACATTAGACCTACCAATGGTAGACACCACTTTACGACTTCGATACAGTGTAGGTCTACTTCAGGTAACCGTCTCTGTTTACACAGTACCGTGATTTCCAGTGGGCCTACCAACGGTAGACACCACTTTACGACTTCGATACAGTGTAGGTCTACTTCAAGTAAGCGTCTCTGTTTACACAGTACCGTGATTTCCAGTGGGCCTACCAACGGTAGACACCACTTTACGACTTCGAGTAGGCAGAGTAGGTGTACTCTAGTTAACAGTCGCTGACCACGTAATTTCATTCTATTTCCAGTACCGAGGGTCAATATATCCTTTCCTGAGACGTATCTAATTCCTTCTACCATTCTTTATCCTTCTACTCACAAGGGGTGTAACTGGTAGACCGCACAAGAGAGTATGACACTAAGTACGCGACCTTACATACAGAGTAGCACAAGAATCTCCTTACATCCAGATTATTCATTATGATCCACCTAATCTTTCTTCAAACACTTTGAAGTAACTATTAGACACCTACTAGTGTTAACTATACATTTCCAGAGTTATGATGATGTCGCTGCATTACGTCATTAGCAAGTACCATGTCAACATTAGCAATATTGGACAGAAAATTAATGGATCAGCGCATTAGCTTTGGTTACCGTTGGCGACGGCATTAGGGTAATGTGAATGAGCGCCCATTTTATATTCAAATCACATGCAATGAAAATGGTTTGGAAGCAAATGCAGACAAACCAAATATAATAAAATCCCATCAACACGCTTTTTAAGTATCAGCACAAATCCAACGAATTAAACGGGAATACGAATGAGCAATGAATACGTTGTATAAATCATTTCTATATTTACATATAAAAATGTAATACACTAGACCTATAGTGTTTAGTGTTTATTATCATAGTGTATTAAAATTGATCAATAATTTATCTTTCAACAGGTAAAATAAAATCATCATCAGTTACATTTCCTCACTGTTACCCATCTTTAATATATTTACAGTTCATATTCTTAAAAAAGTATTTCGTAGTTTACTGTATTGTTCTTCACAGGGATGTGAAGATTCGTTATTGATAAAGAGGAAGACTTTTATTGTCTGTGTATTATTCTGTCAGCTAGTACACCAGCTAGAAGGTACATCAGTGTGGGTAAAAACCTTATTTCTCTGTAAGGATCATGAACTTACGTTTATAGAAACAAAATTTACACAAAAGGAGCGTCTTAAAAACGTCTTTGGGCCATCCGTAAAGCGTATATTATGCGGGGTGACGCAATAAACGGGAGCAAGTTAGCTACTGTCCAAATAACTTAAGCGTCAATATGCAAAACAATTTGTAGGACGTAGCTTAGTTTATAAATATTAGGCCTGGGCAGATGACAATTAACAGCGAAGAAATTAGGTTAACAACTGGGTAGAACATCCTGATTAAAAATATGTCTTGCAGTTTTATTTCATAAGATTCAAGTTAAAATAAATAAGGGAATAATTTTAAGGGATTGCACATGTTAATGAGATATAAGAAATAAAACTATAAGGTGATTTGGCCTATGTAAGACCTTTCTCATTTCTAACACCGTTCGTTTATTAGATAGAGGATAATGATTGTAAGTAGCCTTCAAGGGCTAATGGGCAGGTTAATGGCTGCGGTCTTCCTTCCAAGGACCAAGTCCCAGTACTGACTGTTCCTTAGGTAAACGAGGGTGGATAGATATCAAATTGTATCATTTGTAGTGAACTAATCTGAGGGGTATTCGGCAATTTGGAAGGTTCGTACGGGTTTGAATGGTACTGCAGTTCAGGCGACGCCGTAGGACGTATCGTCTCAGAAGCGGGCCGGTGACCAATCTAGGCTTTACAGTAAGCCCTTCGATCTCTAACGTACTGGTCTTGGTTACATTCAAGTTACCTGGTTTGAAGTTCGTGGAGGACAGCGAGTTCGTTAGGAACAGATAGATCCCGGCAGTATTCTAAAAGTGTGGAACTGGTCGAGAACCGAAAGGACTAGAGAGGTCGGAAAATGTTTATGAATTCGACATTTGCATTATTCAGTTCTAGTCTATATATGAAAATACATCTATTAAATTCAATGATTTAAGATTTTTCAAAGCAGAAAATCTTGATGAAAATGTACATTTTTTACAGTATTGTTCTTTTTTCATATATGCTCGTTTTTACTTACTAAATACACTCTACGACGCCTTCACATTTTAACATAATCCTTTCTTCTCTTTATAATAGGTTGTTTTATTGATGTTTAAAGTATTTCAATCAAACGACAATACTAACCTGAAAGATGAAATCGCGATTTTAATTACGTTTCAAAGTAAAACTGTCATAGGGTTTCGTGTAAAGTGTAGGGATATATGGAATTAAGATAGAGGCATGGATGAGGACTAGAATTATGGATCACGCGGATAGACAAGCTTGCTTTCACCCGTCAGAACTGAACAAGTCCCAACAAATACATTTTTACAAACTATTTGAGAAATTTACCACAAATATATTTAATAATTAATTATTAATGCATACCGGCTCATAATTAATAATTTATAACAGGTACAATTTAGTGAGTTATAACTACCACAAAATCTAAATTACATGAGTTGTAGTTTATATTTTATGGTAGGTAAACTGATGGTGGCACGTCATCGAAACACATTCGAGTCAATAAATTATTAATTGTGCCTCAATGTGTATTATTAATTAATGATCACCTTCATCATATATGTTAAGGTAAAAGAAAGTATTGTATACATATTTTTTGCCCTTAGCTACTTTATCCCACAATTGTTTCATCACAATGGTTCCTCTATTCGAAATGAACTAGTTATTTGCCCTGTGATAAAGCCTACTTACTTTGAGCACGTCTGATTGCGCGCTCAGGTCTATGGGAATCTTGAGCGGCTCATGGAAACAACATTTCGCACAACACACCGGCATAATGACGACTTCCGCAGACACTTCACTCACTGACTTCCGGCATTACGCCTGCACGACCGCACTTGCCCGACTGTTTCTCTACGACTGACCGGATTATTTCTGTAGCTGGCGCGAGACCTGGTTGGCTCGGACCTGACCACGCGACCTTCCCTATGTAAGATTATCTTTTACTACATCTTAAGCAGAGACAATATTAGTCATCTCAGAAATAATACAACATGCAGACAGAGCAATCCTACGATAGCTTTTATTTTTATAGCTATTATTTATTTCCCCCTTTTCAAGTGAATACAGTTTTTTTTAGCGCGCCTGGATAGAAATATTTTACTGGGAAAAATCTACGAGTGGACGTCACGCTTTAGGGCATCTATGTATTGGTATATATACACTGCATACAACTATTTTAGCTTAAATTAAGTGATAACATATGATTTCATACAACAGCTGATTTCATGTTATAGGTTATGTTGCAGAACAGTTGTTTTAACTCGTACGTTATGTTACTTTATTTATTGTACATTGGTAAGTTAAAATTTTAATATTCTATACCTTGTATCACTTAATAAATATATTAAGTCATGGTTATATAAATCTTACTATAATTAATAAAATGTAACTTAGTGATAATGAGTTTTAATTTGTATTCAAATTTTTTAAATGAAAACGTTCTCAGACGAGTCTGACACTTTTCATGAACAGACTTCAATTAAATTAATTAAGGGTGTCTAATATATTCTATATTATCATATTTCCACTACCAGGGGATCGTTATGGCCTTTCCTTAGCACTTTTTAATTCCGTCTACCCTTCTTTGTCCTTGCTTTACAAGGAGTAATGGGTAAGCCCCCTTACTACCCTTATAGCACCCCTACCCATGTAATGACATTTTTTCTCATATTTCTACTACCAGGGGATCGTTATGGCCTTTCCTTATTACTTTTTAATTCCGTCTACCCTTCTTTAACCTTACTTTAAGAGGAGACATGGGCAAGACCCCCTTACTACCCCAATAGCACCCCTACCCATGTCTAATGGGTGTCTAATATATTCTATATTCGTATAAAGACTATATTCTTGTAACTAGTTTTATTATTACCTGAATTAACTATATTCTATTACAACTTCTATTAATTACATTTTTCAATTGAAGTATTCACTTTTGTGACACTCCACAGACTGCCACATTTCCTATCGTAATGTATAATAGCGCAAACACATCATTATGCTCACAGGAAAACACGTTATTGCTACATAACTAGAATGATAAGGTGTTTTAAGTTGATGATTGTTTACAAAGATAAACAAACAATAGAAAACAGATTCAGCAATTAAGTAAACTATAAACATAAATTATTTACTAGTAGTATACAAGGGAAGTGAGTTATTTTAAGGCAGCATGATTAAAAAATACATTTTCTACATAAGGCTGCATAGAGGCTAAGAGTGCTGGCACTCTCAAATAAATTCCACTTACGATTTGGCGAACGGAGCAGCTCAATCACGACATGATTATACAAAAGAACTTAATCTAGAGTGAATATTTAATTTAAATTCTATAATAATCTGAACGAGATGCAAGTGGATTCGTTTGGTTTTGGTAATAAGTAATATAATTGGCTAATGTTTCTCGTGTGGCTGTGGCTGTCGTTAGCAGGTATGGCAAGCGATTACCTCTATTGCGACAAACAGATGGTGGTTGCTGGTACACAGCTGACCGTAAAATAAGCTGTTTCGCGGTCTCACGGGTATGTTATTGACGCGACAAATAGATAAAAGGCAACTTTGAGGCGGCTTGTATGTCGCGTTCAAATTTTAGCTCAATTTTGCACAGTTTGAGTTTTTGAAACGTACACAAACGCCCATAACATTTTTATATAAAAAGATTAATGAAAATAATAACAAACATAAAACTATTAGTACTACAAATGAATATGTGAAGCTCAGTTGTCACTCGACAAAACCGAATCCGTGCAAGCTAATAACTAAAAACGTGGAACACTATAAATTATAAAATAAACCTCGAAATGAGGGACTTCTGTTGGCACCCACTCCAGCCTAATTTCAGCGGAGACAGAGATAGTAAACAAACACAACTCCGGGAGATTAAGGAAAGATATATAGACGTCTGATTGATATTTCACACCCACAGAAAGTTTGTAGCATTAACAGATTAACAGACCCGTCTTGATTAACACGTGAAATCAATTTTACATATTAAGAATCTATAATTTATTTAATTTAATTTATCAGTCTAAAATAGAATACGGTTTTGAAACTGATCGATCTACAGCAACTTTGATTAAAAATAAGATTTTCTTTTTTTGACAATACATGTTAGTTACAAAAAAAAATTTTTGTTTTGTATTGTAATTACGTCGAGCAAATATTTAACAAGATCTGTGTTTATCTTTACGTTTTATGTTTCTACAGACATAAGGAAATTTTTGAATACACTATTCTCCAGGCGTTTGTGTAGCTTTGGCATTCTAAAATAGTCGCTTCGTTTTGGCATTCGGCCGACATCAGACACTAAATTAACATAATTTTTAACTTTTGTTTTTATTTTTCTTATGTTTTGTTCTATTTTTATAACGGTCGTTTGAATTGGGATTTCTTCTTGGTTATGTTTTACATTGGTAAAAAATATATTAAATAAGGAGACGCAATTATTACTGGAGAAAATAAAATCCCAATGATTCATCAGGCGACTCCATTGTTAAATGCATGCTGGATATTCTAATTCTACGCTTGACAATGGAATGTCAGCCTATTTCTGAAAGCAGGTTCTCGAAAAAAATCATACAGATGACCTTCTTGTTCAAGTACAATCTGTGTAATTGATACGTGATTGCAAAGAATCAGAGGTGGTCTAACTAAAATATAAATAAATACACAGACACACAGACACACACACACACACACACACACACACACACACACACACACACACACACACACACACACACACACACACACACACACACACACACACACACACACACACACACACACACACACATATATATATATATATATATATGTGTGTGTGTGTGTGTGTGTGTTAATTTTAAAAATGCATATAAAAATTTGACATTTACACATCTAAATTTTCTAAACATTGCATAGAAAACTACCATACCTTTCCTAGTTCTACAAATAAATATGAACTTGAAGAGAAAAGCATGGAGGAATATTTAAAACTGAATATTCATGAACACTTGGAAATTTACAAATATATAATTACACGTAAATTAATTGATGAGCAGATGCAGCTAAAACTAAAACATAATATTAAAATACCGTGCTATTGATGACAATGTAATATCTTCTGGGATGTGGTAAATCTGACAAAAGTGTAGAGCGTTGCGAGCTTTGTTAAATCATTATTTTAAATTTAGTGTTGTGATGTAAATAAATGGAAAACCAACTGTTAAAAATGCTGATACTGTTAATTTTCGTGTAAAAAGCTAAGAGCAGTTTGCTAATTTTATTCTTGATAAGAAATATTTATAAAAATAAATAAGGAAACGTTCAATATTATATTAAATAATGATACATATTCAATGTTACATTTATAGAGCACAATGCACTCAGAAGACAGCAGTGTAATATTTGCAGTACATAAAAGACATACATGTGTATTCGCGTGTACTTACCTACACTATTGTAGTAAATTTTGCAGCACAAGTATCGATATATTCACAAGTATTGATATATATATATATATATACAAGTATCAATATATTCACAAGTATCAATATATATTCACAAGTATCGATATATTCAAAAGTATAGATATATTCATAAGTATCGATATATTCACAAGTATCAATATATTCACAAGTATAGATATATTTATAAGTATCGATATATTCACAAGTATAGATATATTCATAAGTATCGATATATTCACAAGTATAGATATATTCATAAGTATCGATATATTCACAAGTATCGATATATTCATAAGTATAGATATATATATACAAGTATCGATATACAGTATTCACAAGTATTGATATATGTCCACAAGTATCGATATATTTTCATGTATCAATATATTTACAAGTATCTATATGTTTAAAAGTATCGATATATTACACTATTGTTTAAAGAAAGCAATTTGAAACTTCTTGAATATAAAATTCTACCTACAGAAGAAAATAAATTACTTTTAAATATTAAAGGAATCTATGACCGTGGTATAAAGGGTGGAATGAAAAGATTATAAGTTTTTATCACGTTCCGCGATGCCACAGCGTGTTATTTTGTTTTATGCTAAAAATTACCAGCATAAATCTGAACTACAGGTAGTTAAAGGGCTGTGACATGGGGCCAGTTGTCCCGCAGAATCTGGCAAAGTGCCAAGGCCCGCCAATAAAACCAAGTCCGTCGCTTTATTTCGGGCCTCTAAACATATCACCTCCAATCCACGTTACTTTAGAACAACAACCGTAAAAATAAAAAGGCATAAAATGTAAACGGTGACAACGACCTTTGCATTTACTGCAAAATAGAGGGAAAGCCAAAAGATTGAAGTTTTCGCTGCTCTTGTCATAATATCCTTTGAGCACCTTCAAGATCCGTCAATGAAAACTGTCTAGTAAATTTCACTTTATTTGCATTTCCTAGATAACGTTTCACATTATAATAAGAAAAAAAGCATTCTTTTGTTGGTTAGGGATGTGTGCGAGATAAGTGAGTCTAGATAATATTCGAGAAGAGACATGGCTATCCCTTAGTTCTAAGGGTAGGTGAATTATTGAATTAATTAATGCACTACTAGCACATATATATCACGGATAAAATTACTTTTAAAAAGGGTCTAAATGAAGTGGAAATATATAAGTTATTTTAGGTAGGTTACTCCAAATATATTAGAAGTTTACATTTCAAACATAACTTAAATTATCGTCTAAGTCAGTGTTTTCCAAACTTTTTTTTTCTTGACAAGACACTCTATATAAAGATAACCAGTGATGGCGGCACATCTGAAATTAATTACGAGAAACCCGGTAGGGAGTGGGACTGTGTAACCCCCCCCCCCCCCCGTTAACCATTAATATTAATATCCATAGTCCATTAATATCCCCATAATGAAAAATGTAGTTTCTTTAGGGAAGTAAAATCATTACGTTTTAAAGGTTAAAATAACTCATTTTACATTAAATGGAAATTATAGTAATATTAATTGTTCATGTGAGACATAATAAAGATAGTTCACGGTTATTATATCTATGAGTGATCTTTCTCTCCCTCAGTACCGTCATTTCCCTGCACTTCTGATGCACTTTACGCCTTCACATTATAGTCTTAGGGATTTCGTTACTTTTTATTCTGGATTCCACGGCACAGCCGTTGGGAAACACTGGTCTAAGTCAATCTACTTCATTACTATTGTTAGAGAATAGTATTTTAAAAAGTATATCAGGGATGTAAAAACAAAGTTAAAATGTTCTCTTGCGTTCTGAATGATTTGTTTAATGTTTTTATTTGTCGTGGTTAGATGCAGACTCGTACTCTAGGATTGAATTTCGGGAGTGTCCAACAAGAAATCTGGGTGTCTAAACAGGCCAAACCTCCAGTAAGAGAGAGTGAGGACTGGGATCCTTCCGGTATCCAGGAAGGTAAACGGAACATGAGCCATCGGTGGTTTATGACCCCCGGTCAAGAAGCATGGTCTGGAATGTGCGCCAGCCGTAGTCACCTTATGGGGGCTGGGTGGATGTGGGGGAGGGACTTGTGAGTTAGGTTAGGTTAAAAACAATGGATTATATTTTTATCCTATTATGATAACTGGTAACTCTTTTAATCGACAGTTATGATAGACGTGGGTCGTGCCAAGATTTTTTTCTGGCATAGTTTCATAAATAATAATTAAATTGAACGACCCGGGGAACGAGTTTAAAGGGTGAGTTGGTTTCCCAAGAACCTCTTAAACCCTATTCTTCGCGCTGGAATGGAGAGACTCCTCCTTTTATTTATTCTCCCCCTTTCTCAGAGAGTGAGGGAGAGAGAAGGGGCTGACTGCCACACAGTCCAAAGTTCGGGACACTACCTGGATACCCTCTTCAAACCAAGGGGGTGACTGGCTCACAGGCCTGCCTTCACCAAAAGTTGCAAAATACAGTAGTCCAGAAATTTGAGGTAGTTAGGACCGAGATCCCCTCGGAATACAAGGAAATAAGTTCCTGTACATTAGAAAAATATGTGTTATAATTAACCCTAACAAAGTACTATAATTAAGAATGTACAAAATCAGTTTATAGAACTTTATATGGACATTTATTGAAAACCCGACTCATTTCCTTTCCATACTTTATTAATATAAACATATCTTGCAAGCCCGACTCATTTCCTTTGCATACCGTACTGATATGGACATTTCTTTGGAACCCGACTCATACAGTACATTTCCTTCCAATACAGTATTGATGTGGATACTTCTTTGAAGGCCGACTAATTTCCTTTCCATACAGTATTGATATGAACATTTCTTGGAAGTCCGATTCATTTCCTTTGCATACCGTATTGATATAAACATTTATTTGAAGCCCGACTCATACAGTACATTTCCTTCCCATACAGTATTGATGTGGATACCTCTTTGAAGCCCGACTCATTTCCTTCCCATACAGTATTGATGTGGATACTTCTTTGAAGCCCGACTTATTTCCTTCCCATACAGTATTGATATAAACATTTATTTGAAGCCCGACTTATACAGTACATTTCCTTCCCATACAGTATTGATGTGGATACTTCTTTGAAGCCCGACTCATTTCCTTCCCATACAGTATTCATATGAACATTTATTTGAAGCCCGACTCATTTCCTGCTCATAAAGTATTGATGTGGATACTTCTTTGAAGCCCGACTCATTTCCTTTCCATACAGTATTGATATAAACATTTATTGAAAGCTAGACTCATACAGTACATTTCCTCCCCATGCAGTATTTATTGTGGTTACTTCTTTGAAGCCCGACTCATTTCCTTCCCATACAGTATTGATATAAACATTTATTTGAAGCCCGACTCATACAGTACATTTCCTTCCCATACAGTATTGATGTGGATACTTCTTTGAAGACCGACTCATACAGTACATTTCCTTCCCATACAGTATTGATGTGGATACTACTTTGAAGCCCGACTCATTTCCTTCCCATACAGTATTCATATGAACATTTATTTGAAGCCCGACTCATTTCCTGCTCATAAAGTATTGATGTGGATACTTCTTTGAAGCCCGACTCATTTCCTTTCCATACAGTATTGATATGAACATTTATTTGAAGGCCGACTCATTTACCTCCCATACAGTATTGATGTGGATACTTCTTTGAAGACCGACTCATACAGTACATTTCCTTCCCATACAGTATTGATGTGGATACTTCTTTGAAGCCCGACTCTTTTCCTTTCCATACAGTATTGATGTGGATACTTCTTTGAAGCCCGACTCATTTCCTTTCCATACAGTATTGATATGAACATCTATTTGAAGGCCGACTCATTTACCTCCCATACAGTATTGATGTGGATACTTCTTTGAAGCCCGACTCTTTTCCTTTCCATACAGTATTGATATGAACATTTATTTGAAGCCCGACTCATACAGTACATTTCCTTCCCATACAGTATTGATGTGGATACTTCTTTGAAGCCCGACTCATTTCCTTCCCATACAGTATTCATATGAACATTTATTTGAAGCCCGACTCATTTCCTGCTCATAAAGTATTGATGTGGATACTTCTTTGAAGCCCGACTCATTTCCTTTCCATACAGTATTGATATGAACATTTATTTGAAGGCCGACTCATTTACCTCCCATACAGTATTGATGTGGATACTTCTTTGAAGCCCGACTCTTTTCCTTTCCATACAGTATTGATATGAACATTTATTTGAAGCCCGACTCATACAGTACATTTCCTTCCCATACAGTATTGATGTGGATACTTCTTTGAAGACCGACTCATACAGTACATTTCCTTCCCATACAGTATTGATGTGGATACTTCTTTGAAGCCCGACTCTTTTCCTTCCCATACAGTATTGATGTGGATACTTCTTTGAAGCCCGACTCTTTTCCTTTCCATACAGTATTGATGTGGATACTTCTTTGAAGCCCGACTCATTTCCTTTCCATACAGTATTGATATGAACATTTATTTGAAGGCCGACTCATTTACCTCCCATACAGTATTGATGTGGATACTTCTTTGAAGCCCGACTCTTTTCCTTTCCATACAGTATTGATATGAACATTTCTTGGAAGTCCGATTCATTTCCTTTGCATACAGTAGTGATATGAACATATCTTGGAAGCCTGACTCTTTTCCTTTGTATACCGTAGGTCTATAAACATTTTTTGGAGTCCCGATTCATCATTTTCTTTCAAATAGAAACAATATGTTCAAAAAGAAATAGGCTCGAATTATCGGGCTCGGAATTTCGAAACTCTCCTGTAATTACATTTTGTTCAATTTTTGAACTTTTTCAATACAGAAAAACTAGAATGCTAGTAGATGGTTATTTTCTTGTATTTTTTATTTTCTTACAAATAAATAAACTATAATAACAGGTTTTAATAGCTGTGAAAGCATTAACGTAGCTATAATATTTAGCTTTAAATACAGTTTTAAGGTATTGAATACCGAACTATCACTCGTATGAAATTACTTACTATTTTTCTTCTGCCACATCTGTGATTATTAATGTTACGTTTCTTACCAAATACGAACGAGGTAAGTATTATATTTTCGTGTGTAACAAAAAATACGTTGGTCTAAACATTTCGGGGAAGGGATTGTCCTTTAACCCAGGATATCCGTCGTAATTATATGGTATTACTGTACACCAAGACCTGATTAGATGGTAGGGCAAAGATGACATTACGTATCGAAACCATTACTCACAACAATTTGCCAAAACACAAAAAGTGTTTAGATTTGGTCGGAAACGTGTTACATCCTTATAATTAAAACCGATGAAAGTAAATCGAAATGCATGTTTGCACGAGTACATCAAGTCCTACAAAAATTGGCTTAATGCCAATAAATAGGGTAATATTTTACTTTAAGTAGTTTGAAAAATAACACTAGGCATTGGGCATTGTAAAAAACCTGAATAATTATCACATTATGAGAAAATTAATGTCTCGGCAAAAATCAGTTGACACAACAATAGTGTTACGCAAACGAGGCTATGAACACACTTCGACATCAAGCGGGCTTTGCCAAACTGTGACGCACAGATCAATAGAATAGTCAGCTGAGAGTGATTTACTGGCACACCATTGTGACGCTACTAAAATTCCTTATCTGTCGATTGTCAATTAACTGCAAAGGGCAAAACTATTCAATACATAAGAAATAAAGCCTCGCTTTATATATATAAGGAATTACAGCAAAGATTACTTTGTCTACCAGGATTCCTCGGTAGACCACTATCTTCATTCCTATGGCAGCGGTGGATTTACTTTATGTAGGTAAATAGCTCTCTTTACACTGATGAGAGAAGATTTACTTTATGTAGGTAGATACATATCTTTTTCTTGCCCCGATGACAGCAGATTTACTTTGGCAGGCCTCTCACTTCACCCTGATAACAGCAGATTTACTCTGGTAGGCCTCTATCTACACCACGATGAGAGCAGATTTACTTTACTTGGGTAGACATTTTTCTTCTCCCTGATAAGACCAGATTCACTTCACTTGGGTAGGGAGCACTCTTCATCCCGATGACAGCATATTTACTTTGGTAGGCCCCTCTCTTCACCCCGATGAGAAAAGATTTACTTTACGTGGGTAGATATCTTTCTTCTCCCCTTATGAGTGCAGATTCACTTTACTTGGATAGGGCCCTGTCGTCAATTTGATTAGAACAGATTTACTTTACTTGGATAGGGATCTGTCTTCATCCCGATGAGAACAGATTTACTTTGGCAGCCCCCTCTCTTCACCCCGATAAGAGCAGATTTACTTTACTTGGGTAGACATCTTTCTTCTCCCTGATAAGACCAGATTCACTTCACTTGGGTAGGGAGCACTCTTCATCCCGATGACAGCATATTTACTTTGGTAGGCCCCTCTCTTCACCCCGATGAGAAAAGATTTACTTTACGTGGGTAGATATCTTTCTTCTCCCCTTATGAGTGCAGATTCACTTTACTTGGATAGGGCCCTGTCGTCAATTTGATTAGAACAGATTTACTTTACTTGGGTAGGGATTTGTTTTCATCCCGATGAGAACAGATTTACTTTGGCAGCCCCCTCTCTTCACCCCGATAAGAGCAGATTTACTTTACTTGGGTAGACATCTTTCTTCACCCCGATAAGAACAGATTTACCTTACGTGGGTAGACATCATTCTTCTCCACGATGAGAGCAGCGTTACTTCACGTGGGTAGACATCTTTTTTCTCCTCGATGAGAACAGATTTACTTTACTTGGGTAGACATCTTTCTTCTCTACGATAAGAACAGTGTTACTTCACGAGGGTAGTCATCTTTCTTCTCTCCGATGAGAACAGATTTACTTTACTTGGGTAGACATCTTTCTTCTCCACGATGAGAGCAGATTTACTTCACCTGGGTAGACATATTTCTTCTCCCCAATGAGAACAGATTCACTTTACTTGGTTAGGCACCTGTTTTCACCTCGATAATAGCTGATTTACTTTACGTGGGTAGAAATCTCTGCTCACCCCGATAAGAGGGGATTTACTTTACGTGGGTAGAAATTTCTGTTTACTCAGACTGAGAAGATTTGTATCTAATTATTTTTATCAACTTGTGTCTTATTTTAAGGGATATAATGGCTAGAGATATTTAATTTTTCAAATTTTACTGGTGGTATAAATATGCGTCCAATTCCATCCAAGTCGGACCCTCCCCCAGCTACCAAACTCATTTCATAAGGATTTTCCGGCTGCGCCACTGAAATACACAATACTCAACGAAACGCCACTGAAATTCGACAAAATGTTGAGGCTTTATTCTACTTAGTGCGAGAACGTCATCAATCAGGACTGATCTATGTGTATTCGGAGTAACTGGAGCCAACCGTCAACAGTCTACTAATAATTCAGTCACGTCAACACGCAATGATATATAATTCACACCGACAACCTGATGAATATTTCAGGAAGAAACCAGACGCGTAGAGTTCAATTTCTAGCTAGAGGTGAACATCGTAAGGTAAATATCGACATTTACTATCGACATTAACACAACCACTCCAAAAACATCCAACTCGAATACAACTATTTTCCGGCATTACATATCGATTTTTCGTACTTGATATATAATAAGATTAATACCGTATGCTAACAATTTAATTTAAATTAGCATAAAAACTAGCATAAAAATCCACATTAGGATAATTAACTAAAGAAAAAAAATCTGTCGATGTACAGAAAGATCGATTGTTTAACATCGATAGCAAAAACATCACGATCGAACTGGAAACATCGAGGGTTTTAAAACACCTTTCGATGATCCCTACTTCCAGGTTGGCAGTAGAGAAGCCGAAAATGTGAAATGGGAAGGACAGTAATCGTGCACACACACACACACACACACACACACACACACACACACACACACACACACATGCAAACATACGTGTCATTGGAGCTCTCTCTCACTCACACACTTACGTGTAATTGTACACACACACACACACACACACACACACACACACACACACATATATATATATATATATATATATATATATATATATATATATGCAAACATACGTGTCATTGGAGCTCTCTCTCACTCACACACTTACGTGTAATTGTACACACACACACACACACACACACACACACACACATACACACACACACACACACACACACACACACACACACACACACACACACACACACACATATATATATATATATATAAATATATATATATATATATATTATAATCTAAAGGTTATTTAAATGTTTTACCTTTAGATTATATTATAATTACCTTACCTTTCTACATTCACACCTTCAGTTTTCTAAATAATTAAACAATCTTATCAATTTAACATCGCCTATATTTATTCATCTGACCTCCAATTATTACAAATTAATAATATTGGAGCTCTCTCTCACTCACACACTTACGTATAACTGTTCACACACATACAACATACCCCTCACTTTTAAATAATTAATAAGTTACTTAATATTATTTGAGTTCATATTTAACTGGAGATACTATTTAAAATTTATAAAGGCGTTTATTGAATTTTGTAAGTGTTTAATATGAAAAACTTTCATATAGTACAACTTACTTGACGTTTAAATTAGGACTGTCGTTTAGTGTGATGTGTCCCATAATCAACTCGGACCAAAACTATATTCCTCATTTAAACTAAAAGTAAGTGCTACTATAGGCAAATATTTACACGTCGAAGCTATTACATTCTAAGCTGTGTTTTACTTATCGACTCGCTTAGTGATCAAAGATTGTGAGCATGGAATTCTTGTCGACACAAAGCACAGACGTGGTTCCTTCACGTATATCTATAGTGGAAGGCGGCCAAAGTATTTCGCTGCCCTTCCACTGCCATTGCGATGTTTGTTTGGCATTCTTATCACAGTGTACTTATTTAGGCCGCACAGTCAGACACGCGTGAGTCCATCATGAGGCCGATCTAAACCAAAAATAACCCAACACTCAACTATATCTGCGGTCGTAAAGTGACGCAGATGTGTTTATATATGATTTTTATATTTTCTCTTAACAACTGCGCATAGAAAGGATGAACAAACACTGTGATGTAAGTTTTACGAAGGGAAACTGCGAAAACGTCAGGAAAAAGATTGAATAAGTTAAACATTTGCTTCGATTGGTTTTTATTTATAATTTTTTTAAAAGTAAAGGTGAAGATATTGCTTGAATTCACTAGTAACCCTATACAGGCGTTGGCCATAATTTTCACCTACACCCTGTACCAGAGGATCATTATGTCTTAGTACTTCTTTCCTTAGTACTTTTTAATTCCGTCTACCCTTCTTTGTCCTTGCTTCACAAGCAGTAATGGGTAAGACCTCATTCCTACCCCGATAGCACCCCTACCCATGTAACGACCTTTTTTCATATTTACACTACCAGGGGACCGTTATCGCCTTTCCTTAGTACTTTTTAATTCCGTCCACCCTTCTTTGTGCGAGTAAAAACATTAAGACCTCTTGGTGACCCACTGTAACTTAATACAAATTCCAATGTAGGAAAAATTATATTTTTGTTTGAATAAAATTTAGAATCTGCCTGAACGTAAAAAATATTTTCGTTTCAGAACATGTAAAAAAAACCCATTGTTGAATTCAAGTTTCTGCAGAAAAGTCGTAAGATGGAACTAAGTCGAATCGTTCACACAGTAAGGGATAGGTGGGAGGTATAGAACTTTTGGCTTCATCTAGGCAAGTCCTAACATTCGTTTCTCTGACATCATGCAAGACGGATTAGGTATTTGGACAACATTACAAATTTATTTTTGGCAGAATTCTCAATATCCAACGAAATCAGTGTGCATACATAAAAATATAGTAGTTTTACATTTTTTGAAATTGTTAAAAATTGTTCAGTTTGAAATTCAAATGCGAATCTGAAGTTAAATACGATTACGAGATTAAATGCCACTAGAGTGACGTAAAGGGCCGAATGGCGGACTCGTGAGAAGTGACGCTAGTGTAAAAACTGTTGAACGTATGTGTTGGATAATTTAAATTAAACTTAATTTTCTAGATTATAAATCTTCTTTTGAACTAAATTAATTACAATATTTAATACACAAACAGTAATTGTTTAAAATGCATCATACCAGCAAATTGCTTTTTTAAAGAAGTTTTTAGTTTATTTTAATTTATATTTTTATGAGAGTAAATCATTTGTAGAAAATTCATTTTTTTAAATGTAACCCTGTCCACCCTTTAGGTAAAAAAGGAATTGTGGTTAACATACGGTATCAACTGCCTGAGCGCTTTGTGAAAGACAGTAATTGTTCAAAGGAAAAATTATTCCGGTAAGTACGTAAGTTTTTTATTAAATAAAGTACAATTTAGTTTGGGAAACTCAACGGAGGGTTACACCAGGTAGAACGTAGACGGAGGTTCATTAATGCATGAATAAAATACTGATTTGTTTTATAACGAGTGGTGTGATGTGTAAAGCACTCGCCTACGAACCTAAAGAGGCCAGATAAAAGCATCTCGAGGTGCTAAAAAATAATTAATCCACCTTAATCCTATCGGCTACGTTGATTTGATTGCGTGTGACTTTTCACCAGCTAAGTAACGTTATGTTTAAAAACAAAATGGTCTACCTAGAAATAAATATGAGCGGTTGAAGTCCATTAACATCCTGCTGGCTATATTCCCTTTCTTTCCGCACGCATTCGAAAATTTTAGACTGAAACGCCATTCTTTAATACTCCCTTATTCCAAATTATCTTCCTTAACAATTTTTTTCAGGGTAGCTCCTTCTTATCATTCCGATCGACAATAAGTATAATTCACCTTGAAGTAAGTTCAGGTGTACGACCCTGTATATGTGATGTTATCCCCTATATCCTCTCCCAGAAGGTTTTATGTTTAATGCTTAACCTTACCCATCACAATAGGTTCGTAACCCCTATTTCCTCTACCACATGGTTTTACGTTCCTAGGTTCTTCTTACCCCTCAAAATAGCTTCGTATCTCCTATACCCTATACCAGAAAGTTTTATGTTCCTAGCTTAATCGTACCCATCACAAAAGGTTCGTATTCCCTATTTCCTCTACCACATGGATTTACGTTCCAAGCTTAATATTACCCATCACAATACCTGCGTATCTCCTATATCCTCTACCACATGGTTTTACGTTCCTAGCATAATTCCTACCCATCACAATACCTCCGTATCTCCTATACCCTCTACCACATGGATTTACGTTCCTAGCTTAAAATTACCCATCACAATACCTGCGTATCTCCTATATCCTCTACCAAATAGTTTAATGCAGTTTTTAATGTTTTTATTTTACCCCTGTGTTATTCTTAATGGAGGATTAACAAAGTTCTTCAGTTCTTCAATGTGGCATGATGAAGTGGTATGACGGATGGGTTAGAATAAGGACGTAGGACAGTAGGCACATTGCCCAAGGTAATTACAGCAGGTGCCGCCACACTTACACAAAATGCAACAGCACTTGGCACTTGAAAATTATACTAAGCGTGGACTACCTTGATTACAACAAAGTTAAAAGCGGAAATAGATATTTTATTTAAAGTATTTAACCTTGAGTTTAGTACTCACAAAAGCGGAATTAAAAGGTTAAGAAAACGTTACAGGACTTTCTCAAATCTGCCTACTTGCTTATTTCTTTATTAGATTGGATTGAGTTATTTAACTGCATTCTTTTGGTGATATATATTTGGTTATATATATATGATGAATAGTTACTATCTGGAGTACATCCGTTCATTCTGCAGTCCATAAATTCGCAGTTCCGACGTTTCGCTAGAATCTCATCCAGCATTGACGAGGTGAACCCAACAACAGTAGACTCGCTCTTCTACTGTTGTTGGGTTCACCTCGTCAATGCTGGATGAGATTCTAGCGAAACGTCGGAACTGCGAATTTATGGACTGCAGAATGAACGGATGTACTCCAGATAGTAACTATTCATCATATTTTTCCATCCGTGAAGGAATACGTATCAGCATATATATATATATATATATATATATATATATATATATATATATATATATATAAATTTTGATTAACGAAGACATTGACTTTTATAGATACAGATCAGCAAATTAATCCTGGCTGGTAAAATAACAGTTTCTGTAACGTACGCACTTAAACCTTTTCCTAATATGAAAATATTTTACCACCCCACCTTCAGTGCTATGGTATCGCGCTATCGACCCTATAATAGACATCAGCCATTTATTACTTGGATTATTAATGAGAGTGTTCAGCAAGGGGTCTGAAATTACTTGCTTGGAAAAGAAAAGTTGATCAAGTTAATAAAACAAGTAAACATTATTCTTTGTCCTCGCGATTAATAATTAAAGTGTTCACCATGACGATAGTGGCGACACGATGGTGACGTACGCTGCAAAGAGTTTGGATTTGTGACGTCACGCAAGTCCGTTGGCTGTTCGATTCACAGCTGTCTGTCAACTAAATTCGGCGAATGTTTCCATCGACTCATTTCAACGTAACGTTGCTACTGTAGTCAACATTTTCCTGAAATTTTCGTAAAACCCTCCATCTAATCAATATTGAATCCCTTTTACGGGGAAATATATAAACAAAATTAAAAAGTAACAACACAACCTAAAAATGAAACTAAGTAAGAACCATGATTTCATCAGTAAACAGAAGTAACATTTTTAATAGACTGCCTGAACAAGTATCACCATAAACCGAATAATATGTTGAACTGTTTTCCTTATTTATTATGTTAAGTGTAATATGTCAGATATAACAATCGCTTGCAACTGAATGAAAATGGATGTAGACAATGTTTACAGATATTTTTGTTTTCATGACTACGCTATAAATAGTACCACTCACGAAGTGCAACGTAAAGTGGCGAAACATGTTAGGCGCACTGGCAGATAAATAGGGCCTGGTTGAAATCCAACACTTGAAATGCTTTTATTAAGTTCGTTAATTTAATTTGTTAGCTTTATTTATACTTATACGAATAATACCTTTTAATCGAAGTCACAAAGTCAAAATAGTCTAGAGAAAGGTATTTTTTACATTTAATAAAAAGACAATTAGATGTAGTAATGAAACAGCTAGTAGGAAGCGTTTGGTAATTTTATAACTTTATGTTGGCATCACTGGATATAGATGGCAACAATTATAAAATTAATAATGGAGCTTCCACTTTAAATTTAAAGGGTAAATTCCTATGTCGCGAATCTCTATGTAGCGTCGTACTCTCTCCGTAGTTACATTCTCAGAGAAACCAAATTTTTTGTTATAATTTTCAAACAAGGAAACTGTGTTTTGTAAGTTTGAGTCTGTGTTGCAGATATACACGATCAGCCAAGCTTACCATGTAGTAGTAGTGATTTAATACTACCATGATTTTCCGGTAGTAAATATTTACATAATATCCATTTAAATACATATATCTATAAAAATAATTTGTATAATTATATAGCAGATAGTCAGATAGAAGTGGATTGTCAAACAGCTGGTTGTATTTAGCGGTGTAACTCACCGGAAGCAGAATGCTCTGTCGGTCAAGAGGGACCAAAGGCCTTTCTGGAATCGGTCTGTTGGCTATGTAAATAGCCGACCCTGCGGCTACACAGGTCAGAGCCAAGGCTCCCGCAGGACCTCCGATGTAGGACAGGTAGTGGTCCATCTCCTCTACTGCAACAACAAAACGTATTATAAAGCAGGCATACTTAGAGCACAAAAATATTTGTACTTTATTCATTTCAATCTAGTTTAGATTACTACACTTTTGCTTGAATGATTTCAAAAGGGGAATAGCTGGTGCAGATGTCATGTGGTTTTAGGGCTATTTAGGAGCTCCTGGCCCGCAAGTTAGGAACGCGTAGCAGCTAGACACAGATAGAAGAAAATTTGTGAAACAATTTTAATATTGCTAGAAGATTATAATACGTTCAGAATTTTGGGAGTTGAAATATATTACATGTATCAAATAATTATATATTTATAACGAGGATGTATATATATATATATATATATATATATATATATATATATATATGATATAGATATATAGATATTTTGTTAAAAACAAAATGTGTTAAACTTTGGCTAAAGTTAGAATAGATATATTCTTTTGGTGGTAACTTAAATTAATATATATATATATATATATATATATATATATATATATATATATATATATATATATATATATATATATCACTTTCACTATATGTACTTAATCAAGAATCTTACTTGGCATTTATGCGATATTTAACAATAACCAGAAATACAAGTAATATTCAATACGCAATTTATAGGAAACCCACACAAACCATTAATACAATACCAAACTACTCTAACCATCCCCCACAACATAAAATGGCTGCTTACAACTCACTCTTATACAGAATGCTAAAAATGCCTCTAAAAAATGAAGAAAAAGCCAAAGAAAAACAAATAATATATCAAAAAGCCCAAAAAAATGGATACAATAAAAAAAAAACTATAGATAAATTAGAATTTAAAATATTAAATAAATTAAAATAACCTAAAATCGAACTACAAACAACAACAAATTTGGCCACATTCACATATACAGGGTACAACAACAAAAAAAATAACTAAAACACTAAAAAATAATAATATTAACATAGCTTACATAAACACAGGAAACATAATCAATAAAATAAACTAACCGGAAAAAATATGTCTCACACTTAATAACGGAATATACAAAATCGAATGCCCAGACTGTAATAAAATATACATAGGCCAAACAAAAAGAAATTAAAAGACAGATATCAAGAACACCTCAATGCATACATCAAACCTGAAACTTATAACTCAAACTTAGCTACACACGCCATAAAAAACAAACACACATTGCCCACATTAGAAAACGTACACCTAATTAAAAAAGTACAAAAAGGCCTCAAAATGTCAATCTGGGAACAACTAGATATTTATAAACATAAAAATAATATAATAAACAAACAAATACAAATAAAATTAAAAAAACGATGAATTATTCAACCTAACAGACAAAATTAACCCCAAGACAAACTTAAAAGACTCGCACATTGCAGTGAATCCGAAAATAGAACAATAACGATACACCACACCTTGTGATAACGGAAATTCCACACAGCTCGCAGTCTACTACAACCCCCGTTCAGTCTTGACCGATGATGGAGATACTACCAATCTTTGAAAGTTAACTCGCATAAATACCTAGTAAGATTCTTGTTTAAGTACATACAGTGAAAGTGATAAGTGACTACAAGAAAACAATGTTTCAAAACCTATATATATATATATATATATATATATATATATATATACGCTGATACGTATTCCTTCACGGATGGAAAAATATGATGAATATATATATTTGTCGTTATGCGTCAGTATGCCCGAGGATGACGGCACGACCAGCCATTGAAAGTTTGCTCGCATAAATACCAAGTAAGATTCTTGTTTAAGTACATAAGTGAAAGTGATATATATATATATATATATATATATATATATATATAGAACATCAAATATGTTTTTCTGTTAGAATATTTTTAAGATTAAATAATATACACTATTACAGGAATATTTAATTTATTGAATAATACACTCAAAGCTTTTCGTTGGTTGACATTACCAACATCCTCAGGAATTACAATACTAAGAATCTTAGTGATTCTTCTATGTATATATATATATATATATATATATATATATATATATCTTAGTATTACTATTCTTAGAAATTCCTGAGGATGTTGGTAATGTCAACCAACGAAAAGCTTTGAATGTATTGTTCAATAAATTAATTCCTGTAATTAGTGTATATTATTTAATCTTGAAAATAATTCTAACAGGAAAACCTATTTGATATTTTACATACATACATATATATATATATATATATATATATATATATATATATATATATATATTAGAATTTTTAGTAAATAAACGCAAACATTTTATTTTTATTAGGATTTTAATGCTAAAAATGCTATAATAAATCTTTAAGAGAAAAACAATTTCTTCACGTACACATTATCTAGAGGTATGTAAAGGTAAGTGTATAAGAAACGCAACGCTATTTATAAACAAGTAATATAGAAAAAGAAATTTTCCAAGTCAATTCCTACTGAGGACGACAAAGAAAAATTTTATTTTAGTTACTTCTTATTTTATAATTGCAATTAATTTAATTATATATATACAGTGAAACCTCTGTTAACGGACACATAAAGTTCTCGATATTTTGTCCGCCCATGAGAGGTGTCCGCTTAGTGGAGGGGTGTTAGGAGAGGCCGAATTTCAAAAATGATAACAGTATTTATTCACTGCACACTTATTTCTAATCCAATACATAATTGGAAACATGCTACAGTATTTACCTAATTCTAATGTATTTAATACTGATACTACTGTACAGTATTTAATTAATAATATAGGTTACCTTTTTATAAATACAGTATACAGTACAATAAATACTGTGCTGTACTGTTATTAAACATAAATTCTAAAGCAAATTTAAAAAACACTGAAACAAACAGTAATATAGTAGTGTACGTTTCATTTAATTTGTGAATTACTGTAGTGCCTAGCCTATGATTTTTTTTAACAAAAGATTAATCGTCGTTTGTTTTGATGAGCAGTGGGAATGTACACCAGTTAGCCGCTCATTTGAAATCCCCCCCAACACACTTTTCGTTTTTAATACACATCATTTTTCTGTGTAAAGCAAGGGAAAACAGTCCCGTTTCATCAGGATTGAAAACATTTTCACGTACATATGATTTGATAACTCCTGCCAATTTGTTTTCCTTTTCACTCGCTATATTATTATCTACCGAAGCAATTTCAACCGAAATTGTTTTAAAAGAAATCATATGTCGTGTACGGAATTTTTCGAGCCATCCATTGGATGCCTTGAAATCATCTATTCCGAGTTCACTCGCAACTTCTAAGGCCTTTGTTCAAGGGCTTGGAAGTTGGAATTTTTTTAGCTCTAACCTTTTAAAACCAATCAAAAACTACCTTATCTATTCTCTTACTCGATCCATGTCCAGTAAAGTTTCTACGCACACTTTAGTTTCCCCTATCACTGAATTACTTTAAAATCATATCTTTGTTTCTTATTACTTTGCTGCATTCGTTTTACCTATCTTAAAACGCGCTGCAATTTTCCGAACACCACATTTTTCACTGTCAGCATAATGAATTACGACTACTTTTTCACGTAGGCTTATAAATTTGCGAGGCGCCACATATAAAATTCCGATTATATACGTAGTTATTTCACCTACGTTTTGCAGTAATGTTTGCAAAGGTTTCAGTGAATTCCAGGAACGCAAACAATAATTACAACCTCTCTTACATTAGATTCAGCCAACAGAGATTTATAAATTAGTACATTCAGAACCAATTAAATTCATTTTCGTTATAAAAATTAATATAGTTTTTTCAAAACTTTCTACTTTATAGAAGATTCCGTAATAACGACCTGAAAGCAAACTAACACTGTATTCATTAAACTTGACCCTATTAAAAACCTAAGGCCTCAAGAGTCTACCTTTTTAGTAATTGCAGGTATAATTTGTAATAATTGGACGTCAGATGAATAAATGTAGGCGATATTAAATTGATAAGATTGTTTAATTATTTAGAAAACTGAAGGTGTGAATGTAGAAAGGTAAGGTAATTATAATATAATCTAAAGGTAAAACATTTAAATAACCTTTAGATTATAATATATATTTGTGTGTGTGTGTGTGTGTGTGTGTGTGTGTGTGTGTGTGTGTGTGTGTGTGTGTGTGTGTGTGTGTGTGTGTGTGTGACAGAATAACAATTTTAGGTTGAAAAATATAAAGCGAATTTCGTTACAATTATTTTTCCATTTGCCTCTTTATACAATATATGGTGTTGGAATATGACTTTTGTTTGTTACTATTTATTTGCTTTCTATTTTCCTTTTTAATTTAAGAAGCTGATGGGGGTCTGTAACTTCTCATTCTACCCACCTCTTGTAATGTTTCACTACCTTGTTCTTATAATTTCATATAATACATCTTTAAGCAATTTTTTACCTCATGGAAAGTTAGCTTAGTGGTAAAAGTGCTGGTTTTTAAATTTGTAGATCCATAGTTCGAATTCGACGGTGATATTAAATTTTGAATAAATGTTTGAAAATTGTGTATTAACATCAATTATCATCCACTATAAGTTTTTAAAACATTATTTGAACTTGTTTTGTTGAATAAAAACTTATTTTATTAAAGATTGAAAATTTGTACACGATATATAAAAGAAGAGTGTGAGGAATTTAACAAGTTGAAAGTAGCGAGGTTTAACAAACGCGTTTTGTCCAACGCGTTATGAAATGCTGTAAAAATAGACACGACGAGATGGAAATATCACAGTGGACATTGATAAAGGGGCGTTCCTTACTGTTGGGAAATGCAACGCGCAATACAACAATGTAAATATATAATCTAATGCCGGAGGGAGTGTCACATTAAAATTATTATTTCTGGCGCAATGCAACAAGATGAACTCTGCATTACTGTGAAGGACGTCGGGACACAAATAGTAAATGCTACGACATTGACTGGTCTTTATTTATTGTCTAATGAACACACAAATAGAATAATTTGTAAAATATATTTTGTTTTAACAGTGAAAATATATGTAAAATATAGGTATTGCTATATATATATATATATATATATATATATATATATATATATATATATATATATATATATATATATATATATGTAAAATATAGGTATTGCTATATATATATATATATATATATATATATATATATATATATATATATAATTTAATATAATATCACACACACACACACACACACACACACACACACAAACAAACAACCAAACATACACTAAAACGGAGGTGAACTGCTGTTTTCAAGAGCATAAATGGAAATTTATGGAGAAAATCAAATTTTAAATTCGCAAGTAAAACGAAATCCTAGAAATTAAACCTAAACTAATAAAACGAAATAAATCATGATTTTGTATGTAATATATGTAACTGTAGACGGTCTTAACAAACAAAACGTCTAGATTTCACTAGAAATGTATAATGGGAAGGCCTTGAGACCTATTTTACATTCGTTATCCCATTGCTTCTCATTGACGAAGCAACTCGTCCCCAGGAAATGTGTTTGCGGGTATACGGAAATCGTCCTTGTTTCAAGGAACTATATCCTTGGAGGGGGTGAAGTTGATCGCCTGCACGTGGTGAACCCTGCTCTCGACTGAACGATCAACAGTCTGCGCTATACTTTAGCAGACCACAAGAGCAATAAATCACAAGCTATGGATATTGAACTCAGGAAAGCAACATTAATGACCATCAACGAACGATTCCCTGAAAGTGACTGGCTTCATGTTTACACAAATGGATCTTCAAACCCTTCAAGTGGAGAAACTGGAGCAGGATATTTATCAACATTATTTCAGGGCTCGGTAGCTGTGGGCCTCTGCTGCAGCAATTTTGATGGTGAGGTTGTGGCCATAGGAGAAGCAGCATCATGCGTCATGCGACTTTCGCCGCGGCAGGTTGTATTCCTGATTGATTCACAATCAGCGACTTTGGCAGTTTCCTCTAACACACCAACTGACTGCACCTTGACAGTGTCGTGCAGAGAAAAAATGCAACTATGCCAAGAGGCAGGCTTCAGAATTGCGCTCCAGTGGATTCCCAGCCACGTTGGCACAACAGGGAACGAAAAAGCTGACAACCTCGCCAAGAGTGGGCGCCGACTACCACAGCCACAAATCAAAATATCACTGGGCTCTGCTTACACCAGGATTCACGCAGCAGCTAAGACGTACTTGAAAACATCACAAGAAAACCTGGCTGTTGGAAAGAGATGGCAAGAACTTTGCACCAACCCCATTCCAAAAAACCTGCCTCGACCTATCAGTGTTGCGCTGTTCCGTCTAACCACGGGACACGACTACCTTCAGGCGCACCTTCATCGCATTGGGCTGGCGGACACGGATCGGTGCCCCTTGTGCCAAACAGGAAAGATGGATGGAGACCACCTTCCTGCCTGCCCACAGCTCGAAGCATGCAATAGCGACCCAAAAACCAGACTCTCCAAGCTCTACTGGTCTGCACGATGCCAAATGGTCGAGCTACCAAGGGCAGGCGTTAGATAAAGAAAGAAAAAAAAGAAAGGAACTATATCCTTTTTTTTGACATTTTTCAACAAACGTTTTTCTTGATTCTTGTTAATGTGTTATCATCTCAGATAAGCACGTTATGTTTCCACGTGCAACACGTTCTATTGTCAGTTGTTTTTTAAGCGCAATAATTGAGTTACCGTGATCACTTGTCGCGACGGATCAACTCGTGTATTAGAAAGCTTGGATCGCGAATAATATAACCCGCAATGGGTGAAATATTGAAAGGATACAAAGGTCAAATACAGAGCTTTACTATTTTAGAGCTATTTAAATAAAAAGTTTGAAAATTATAAACAAAATTAGTATTAAAAAAAGTATGTAAATGACGGATAGAGAGCCTATATAATCGCCAAACCTATATAACTAACATAAAAGGTGATTTATTATTGTATTAAAATTAAAATTGTAGGGACTAAGCAGCTCGACTAGGCAGAAAAACAAAATAAACAATTATTTGTGAATTTAGGGTATATAAGTAGTGCCTAGAGGGAGTAATACAACTAATAATGGGAACAAAATCTATAAAATGCGTCTTAATCGTCGCACATCTATAAATGGAATGTCGTTTCAAAGCTAGTAAACTAAAACAAATAATATAACGGATGAAATTTCAAGAAAATTAATGTAAACAATATTGTTAAAAAATTAATTTTCATTAGAAGCTTAGTGAGAGATAATAGATTAGGCACAGTTATAGGCACAGATATAACAAGGCACAGTTGTCGCGGATTGATTCAGATTCGAGGTAGCGAAGGTGCATATTCACACGCTCTAATATTAAGAACGGAACGGGGCAGTAAAGGGTTTATCTGTTTAACGTTAAATTATAAGGTAATTTCTGTTTCGATTACATTATGACACGAAAATTCACTCTTTCAATAATTCGAACCTCGTTTGGTCGAAATGTTCGATAAATGGAAACCTTAATCAGAACGCTCACGTCACATACAAATAAAGATTAGGTAAAACGTTTTTATTAATTAGCTTTCTACTTTCCATCAGTCTGTACAGTTTCAGGTTCAACATCAGCTGTTTACTTTCGAAAGAGAAACAATCAATAACTACCCCCTGTCGTTCCTGCCCTTCTGACCTAGCGAGCACAGAAATAACTGCTCTGTAACTTCAAAGCTAGAAAAACTCTAGCCTAATGTATCATTGACGCTAAATCAGTGACCTAATCCGCTTTGGATGGTCACGTAAATATTTGGAAATCCACGTCAAAGGTATATCCTAGATATTCGTGTTTTCTCTTAACTATAATGACTTTTTGTTAAAGTGAATACTTCTTATCGCTGAACGTAACTGAATGTTTTGCAAGGGAATAAATCAAGTCTCCCAACACACTTGATTCCGTCATAGACGCGTTTTATATTTGAAGTGAATACTTCTTTTTACGCTCATGAACAGAACAATTGTACGAAAAATAATGTATACTTCGACTTCATGTCACGCTTTAACAAATGTATATATGTTCTACATATTACCTTGTATTAAGTAATATTTAATTATAAATATTTATAATATTTACTGTAGATCATGTACAGCATGTATATATATATATATATATATATATATATATATATATATATATATATATATAACTTTGCAACATTGTTTTCTTGTATTCACTTATCACTTTCACTATATGTTCTTTAACAAGAATCTTACTTGGTATTTATGCGAGTTAACTTTCAAAGATTGATAGTATCTCCATTATCGAGCATCATTTACCGGGGTTTGTAGTAGACTGGAGTTTACTACGAACCCCCGTCAGTTATGCTCGATAATGGAGATACTATCGACCTTTGAAAGTCAACTCGCGTAAATACCAAGTAAGATTCTTGTTTAAGTACATATAGGGAAAATGATATATGTATATATATATATATATATATATATATATATCAAAACAACTGAGGCTATTAAAATATTTACAAGAATTATTTATTAATATTTATTCAAAGCATTTCTTTGATAAACAGTACCAACATCAACAGGAATAAATAATATAATAATGGAAGATATAAAACATATGTTAAATTAGAAATAGCATTGTTGCCAAATTTATACAAATTGGCAAGTTAATCTTGTTGCCTTAACATTATAGATATTCAATATAGTATCAAAATTAGAAAGTATTTGTACTTGTTCATTTATTAATTTGATATTATTACTGTATTTATATATGTCGAATGCTTCATATATGTTAATTCTTTATTCTTTAATAATTTCATTAATAAGTTTTATATTTTTTTTATTTGGAAAATGGTGGTTATAATTAATACAATCATTTGCAAAATTTGATTTATATATTTCTGGTTTTTTATAAGCATTAAAATGTTCTTTATATCTTTCTTTTAATTTTTCTTAGTTTGATTTATATAAGCTTCATTACCGCTTTCACATATAAATTTATAAAAAAACCATCTTTTCATTCATATCATTTATTTTATTATTGTTATTCATTATATTTATTATTTATCATAATTTTAAATGCAATTTTGACATTTCTATTTTTAAATAATTTGGTGATATTTTTTATTTTATTACCTGTAAATGAACGTGAAAATCATATTGTATTATTATCATTATTTTTGTAAATTAAATTAATATGTTGTTTATTAAAACAGGTTTGTTGACAGTTTTCCTTTTGTAACTGTTTTCCTTTGTTATTTGATGAATTATCCTTATTCTCTCATTTTATGTTCTTAATTTACGGGGATTTTATCCAATCTATTTAATAAGTTACATAAAGAGGCTATTATTGGTTATACGGATGATTAGAATTATTTGGAATGATTTGGTTTGTTTGTGTTGGCTTACGATATATTATATATTAAAATTATTCATTTTTCTTATTGTTAAGCCTAGAAAATGTATGTAGTTATTTGTTTCCATTTCCTAAGTAAATGCGATATTTTTATTAATTTTATTTATCTTATCCAACATTTTTGTCAAGGTTATGCTATTATTGTTACATACATACATATACATTCCATCATCTACATATCTAAAGAAGTAACCATTTTATCATATTTGTATTTATACTTTAGCTCAATGTAATGATAACGAGCTATGTATTGTTCGCCTAGAGGAATAGTTAAGGACTGTGCGTATAGGAGTGATTGAGGTAGGAGCACATTAAGGTAAATATATAATTGGAATCATGACAAGAGCAAGGTAGTGTATCTAAAGTAACCTATTCTCTATCGAGGTCATAAACAGGTATCTACATGTAATGTCCCTGATGTAAGAACATGGATAAGAAAGGAGTCATGAAATTAAGTAGAATCAAAGAAAGGTCAATGGATGTTTATGTTGCCAGCCCGAAGGCAATAGACTCCAACCACTCTAGGTACAGATTTTCAAACACTTTGTCATCCCAGTTAGCTGAAGAACTATTTGAAAAACTCTTTGTCCTACTAAGGCCGAACCCGGACTTGAACTCCAAGGTGGATAAAATTCTCAATCAAGCTTTTGTCTTTGTTAATGAAACATCTTAAGCCAGAGGAATATCTGTATATAAACTGTAAAGTCATAGGTCTTGTGGTGGCCAACCACTTCCGTATTGCGTGCGTTTACGGTTAGACGGTTTCGAGAGATGTAGGATCGATTGCCAATACGCCAAGCTAGTGAACCATTTCCACGGGTAATCTCTCATTTAGAGAATATCGATGCAATTTAATTCGATACTAAAATAGCTATCTGCATCGGGTCAAACGAATGCAGCCCGGTTCACAGTACAAAGTACGGAGTGGTTTCGTGCCCTACTTTTATTTATATTGAAGGCGACTTGTTCTAATCCAAATAGTATTAATAAATATTCACTCATAAGACAATAGTATTGAAGTATTATAAGACAATTGTATTAAAAATTATTCACAATTGGGTGTACTTATTCGGTATTGTACAAGGGAAGATTGCATAAAATGAAAAGAATAATAAAACGTATTTCCGTGTATTGAGTAAATGATATGCCGGTTGAATATCGAGTCAAAAGTTTATTTACTTAGTGCAATGTTTCGGAAACTAATTTGTTGTCATTATCAAGTCTGTAGTGCTATGAAAAACAGAGTCGTTGCATTTAGAGATCAAATTAGTAATGTCATAAAAATTTTACAAAGATAGGTATATTAGTAACCTTAGATGCAGGTACAAAATTGAACCGGACAACAGGAAGTAATGTTTTTGTATTTATGAGATGCATTTAATAGTGATGTATACAGAACTGAAAAGCAATGGAAAAACTTGTTTAGCAACACAAAAATATACAAACACTAATCGACGATAAACAGATCTTTACACAGATGTAATACTATAATCAAATTTACTTGTTCACTCAGTAATACAAATAGTATTTTTTTTCAATTGTACAAATACTTTTTATGATCCGCTTAGACAGAACAATTGTAAGGCGAATAATCTTCGAGTTCACAACTAACACACCTATATAGTTATATATATATATATATATATATATATATATATATATATATATATATGTGCTGTAGGCAACTATTTTAACTTAAATTAAGTGATATATTTATTTATCAATTATTAATAATTGATTGCACAATATTAAAGTAAAATCTTTTTATTTAATATTTGTTATGAGTTATTAAATATATATTTATTTATATTTCAATAAATTTTACTACAGCTAACTGATTATCAGTATAATGATAATGTATATATTTGAGTGATTTTTTTCTTTTTCTTAACAATACAATATTTCCCTCTGTTGACGTGTTTCGGAATGACTCGATTTTCAATACTTAAATCGCACATCAATGATAAAGATTTATATATTTTTATTCTAATTTTTGAAGTAAAAAAGTTTTTAGGTGCGTCTGGCACTTAAAAAATTCTTTTAATTGAACTACTGTAGTTACATACAATGTTTAGTCGGTAAATTTTCATCTTGTAATAAAGGTTTCCTTTTAACCACATTAAGTAAATTCTACTAGCTACAATCTTCAAATGAAGTATTCATTTCTGTCGGCAAGTTCCAATGTCTGTCACTTTTTAATTTTCGTCTGTAGTTTTAGACCAATCATCTACGTCTATGGTCGTCTACGAAGAAAGGGAAAGTATTGTGAATGTAGGTAGAAATATAGAAGAAACATAAACCCATCTTGGAGAGGTGTGCAGGCTTGCGTTCTTCAAAAGCGGCAAGTTCCAATGTCTGTCACTTTTTAATTTTCGTCTGTAGTTTTAGACCAATCATCTACGTCTATGGTCGTCTACGAAGAAAGGGAAAGTATTGTGAATGTAGGTAGAAATATAGAAGAAACATAAACCCACCTTGGAGAGGTGTGCAGGCTTGCGTTCTTCAAAAGCTACTCTTTAACGGGGTCATAAAGAAGTGTCTTTCTTCTAACTCTAAGTAATATATTAGTATTTAAATTTACTACATATAATTTTAAAAAAATATTTAGAAGAAATTTCACAATAAAAGTGTTTGATATTGTTTTAAAACTTAATTACTCCTGAGCCCGAAGGGTAATAAAATTAAGGTGCTATAAATATTTCAATTTCTTGTTAGAAAATATTAACTAATTCAAACCAAACGTTAAATTCTCTTTGCATTCTATTATAAAATTCTGTATGCCGTTCTGCCTATTTTTGTAAGCTCGTTCAGTCAAAATAACACATGAATATAATATGATGTTTAAAATATTTTAAAGAATTCCAACTAAATGTCTCATGATGTGGCAAGTAAGAAGTAATTTCAAATAAAGTTATGATATAAATTCTTTATGTAGGTCGATTAGGTAAAGACAGAAGATAACGTACGAAACTCGCATAAGCCACTGATTATAAACAGATCCCTAGGTAAGAAACGTATGTAATTTTACAATTCTAAGGCTTTACTTAGGTAAACGTAATTTAAAAAATAATATTTATAAAATAACATTAAGTGTTAGACGAACTTGTTACATCTGTGAGTTAATCGAATTCATACATTTCCTTATACAATTTTGAAAAAAATTAACCTTGATTTTTTCAGTATTTTGAATTACGAATTAAATTTGAGCTAAAACTACATACATTTTTAGAAACAATCTGCATAAAATAAAAATGGTTTATAAAGGGAAACCCCTAAATTTTGATGAAATATAGTGAATGTGTTTTCCTTATTAAATAATAGTATTTCTTCAGTGAGATTACGAATTAGTTTTGAATATCCGTTTAAAGATTTAATTAGTATAAATAAGTAAAATATAGATTTAAATTATTTAAATAGTTTCAGATGTGCGAGTCAGATGGTCAATTTACTTGTAATAAAGTCGAATCAAGAAATAGGGCCTACTTTATTAACACCTAATATCACTTTGGTAAAGTCTGCGCCAACAATCTTTTCTAATTTTGTACTCAAATTTGTACAATTTTATATAAAAACGTTCTGATAAGCAGACGCAAAAGACACTTTAATAACTTTTTCTAAAAATGTAACAACGTAACAACCATGATGAACAATATATTCCAAAGCAACATTAACTTATGTAAGTACTGTAATCAATACAATTCTATAAACTTATTTTGCGCATTCTTAATTATAGTATTAGGACTCATTAGAACTCCTATTTTTTCTAGTGCACAGGAACGTATTTCCGTGTAATCCGAGGGGGTCTAATTCACCTCGAATTATCGAGACTCTAGTGTAAATGTAAAAGCAAATAGAAATGTAGTTATTGCAGCCTTTGTTAAATATTACCAACACATTTACAATAACAAGTATCTCACCATCTTAAGATACCGTCTTAGCGACCCTTTTACTGTAAAAGCTCTTATATTGGTGCATCTTACTAAATAATATGATTTATCAAAATAAGTTGATTAATGTAATGATTTTATAAATAATTAATGATATTTCGGGCTTATACCATTAGCGTTTGTGAGATACTGGGTTTTATCAATGACGGTTTTGAGAATAAAACAGTGACTAGTTCTTGATGATTTTCTTGGTAGCAACGAGTGCGACTATTTAGGTTAAGTTTGGTAAACCTGAGTTACCGAAAGTAATTGAGTTATTTAGGTGAGGAACTGAGTGTATGACGTACATGTTTGAAATGAACGATGATCACTGAAGATTTCGAACTTATAGCTTGAAGGGTATTCTTTGAAAGCATAAAGCTACCATTGTTGAAGTTCCGCCTCGGAGGGGGTTAGTTTTTGTGAATACTCTTTGAGCGTGATTGTGCTCCTTACAAGGTCTATTTGCATTCCATCGCGATTTAAATAAATGCCATCTACAATACAAATGATGCGATGACATTTGGCGTAATGGATTCAAGGGCTTTTTAATTTAGCTGATCAAAATAATTACAACTCGAGTAATTGTATCAATTGTATGTTCTGAATAAGACAGCGTCATTGATATTACATCTAACCGAACACATGCTACTTATATGCAAGGACTACCTGCCAGCCATGCCAGCGGCAGGGCACGACCTCAAACAAGTGAACACCATATTGCATGGACACGGATTTTATTTCCGTAGAAGGAAAAACAATAGGGTAACATAGCCAACATGATGTAGCATGCTTATCTAACAATGATATTTTATAGATTTGTCATTCTTTATTTTGTAATAGTGACAATTGTTTAGGTTTATCCTCGTCCCGTGTTAAAATGTGCAATGAATATTCGAACAGGGAGTAATAAGCCCTTATCCGTACTACGTAAGTCCGACTTCGTACTATTGAGGCGAAAACTGTATTTCAGTAAGTGTCCTTCCATCCGACACTCACCATTTATGTCAAATATAAGCTGCATTAAGTGGTTTTCCATCCGTCCACTTGGGTAAAATTCGGGCAAGAATAAGTGGTTTTCAATGCATTAATCACCATTTAGGTAAATTACGGGCGGCAATAAATGGTTTTCCATCCACTAATTCCCACTTATGTAAAATACGGGCGAAAATAAGTGATTCCATCCAATAGCCACCACTTAGGTGAAATACAGGCGAAAATAAGTGGTTCCATCCAATAATCACCACATAGTTTAAACTCGAGGGTTAATAAGTGGTTTTTATATACAATTCACCACTAAAAGTAAAATATGGGCGATAATAAGTGGTTTTCCATCCACTAATAACCACTTAGGGAAAATATGGGTGACAATAATGGTTTTCCATTCACTAATCACCACTTAGCTAAAATACAAGCGAAAATAAGTGGTTCCATCCACTAATCTTCACTTAGGTAAAATACGGGCAAGAACAAGTGGGTTTTCACCCACTAATCACCTTAATCAGTGGTTTTTATATACAATTCACCACTAAAAGTAAAATATGGGCGACAATAAGTGGTTTTCCATCCAGTAATCACAACCTAGGTAAAATGCGTGAGACAATATGTGGTTTTCTATTTACTAATCACCACTTAGGTAAAATACGGGCGACAATAATGGTTTTCTATTCACTAATCACTACTTAAATAAAATATAGACGACAAACCAAAAAAGCTTAACAGGGAGAAAAATTTCACTACCTAAAATAAACTGCAAAACCTCCAAAAAATAAAGTATATTGTTTAAAACAAACAATACGACTTTACAAATACAACGAAACACAAAATAAAAACACACGAAATAAACACAGCAAAATATATTATATGAACTCATTGACCACATTATATAGAAACACCTGCCTTTAAAATAGCTTCCGTAATAGCTCAAGAACGCTTTCCAGGGTTCAACGTAGTCACTGATGGAGATCACTTGGCGCGATCAAAAAAGTTATGTCCGTGTTTTTTTTTAAATTTATTTATTCTAATTATATTGAAGTAAATTAGTTTTATTTACTCTCCTGTGTGCAATATGAATGACTTAATCACAATTAAACTCCAATAGCCAACATTTTATTGTGATTATTGTTTCTGTAATGTGTTCAATTTAACTAAGTTTACTTCAATTCCAGAAATTAGGTTTGAAATTAAACGTATCCTTGATCGTAATGGAAATGATAATACTGTAGCTTCATCAACTTACACGGGAATGAGAAAAACATACGACTGTAATTTATGCGAGGCCAGACCACTTTGATTAAACATGTAACACGAACAAAGCAAAACCTTATCTTTCCTCTAACAGGAAGTGATAATTTATGCGACTGCACTACGCAGATGTCAAACCGCAAGTACAATCGTGCGATTGTAAATAAGGCCGCTTACAATCAGTTGGCCAACTATTTTTTTTATTTAACTCTCTTCTATTTTTGGTAAAACAGAAACGTAAATAATAACATAGTTGAATAAAACAATTTAACCAAATATGTATATATTTAAAATAGTACTCTGTTTTATAAAGGCGCATTGAGTTTAAACCGTTCAAGGTTGTTTGTACATTGAGTTATGTTTGTACTTATTACATTTTAACCACGATTTATGGTTTACAACATTTAATGGCGAATATAAGAGTTGATTGCAAGAGGGGGCAACTCTAACCTTCTACCAAATAAAGATAGATAGTTTTCATTTCCCTTTTGAGATTTTATGATACCGTTTATTTACTTGGGGCAGTATTACAAAAATCCGGGAAACGGACTGTGAGCCAACGGTGGTTTATGACCTCCTGACAAGAAGCAGGGGTCGGACCGAAAGCCAGCCGTAGCCATCTTATGGAGGTTGGAGTGGATGTAGGGAAGTTGCGAGTTAGATTAGGTTAAAAACAATGGAATATATTTTGTATCCTATCCAGATAATTGGTGAGTCTTTTAATCGATAGTTATGATAGACTTGGGTCGGGTCAAGATTACTTTCTGGCATAGTTTTATAAATAATAATTAAATTAGGCCTACACATTTTCGACACGGGATAAAAAGGTTTCACTACTGTTTGAGCCACTATGACATTGCGTGGTAGATAAAGTAGTGACAAAGGCCGACCCACCGACGAGTTAGAAGGATGAGTTTGTTTTTGGAGAACTCCTTAAACTCTAGGTCACCGTGTTGGAGTGGAAAGACTCCTCCGTCTCTTTATTTCACTACCCATTTTTCTGAAGGTGAGGGAGAGAAGGGGGATGACTGGCACTTAGTCCAGGGATCGGGAAACTACCTGGCTACCCTCGTCAAACCAAGGGGGTGACTGGCTCAGTCCTGCATCCCATAAATCCATATATAACTACAGTAAATAAGTATAATTTGTCAAAGACATGTGTTTGAGATACAATTTAATACAAATAATAAACAATGAATTACTTTTTATGAAATTACATTAATTTTTAAACAAAGACTAATAATTTCTACCATAATAATTTTGATAATAAAAATTCTACCTTCAATATTAATATCCAATATTTATGGATTGCGACATTTACAATAAGTTTTTTCTTGTTCAGAATATATTTTTTGGTGATGAATGTAAAAACGAAAAAAATCGGAGCTGTCTAGTCATTGTCAAGGTTTAGCGATCAATATTGCAATATTAATTTTATGAAGACTTTGCTATGATGCAATTATTTTAAATAACAAAAAATTGTTATAAACAAGCAAATAAGAGTAGAAATGGTTTTAGCATAAAGCAAGTTGGATTGTATTGTGGACACGACAGCCGCTAACAAAACGTTTAATCTAAAGTTGAGCTTAGATTGTGGTCCTGTTAATTTTTACAAACCTACAACAAAGTGTCCCGACGTGAAAACACTAGTCGCAAATTATTGCAGCCAGAACGAAAATCTGGCACAATTACAAAAATGCAGTGGGCGAAAGTTAAATTATTCAAGTGTTTTTAAAGAAGTTGAAAAATATATTTCACGTTTTGGAAGAATAATCGGTCGGATTTAGCCCACTCAGTGGTGTATATAGTTGCTTGGGGGAGGAGCAACGGCTATTCCAGCAAAAGGTTTTTTTATAATTTTAATTTTCTAGAAAACATTTTTTACTTGAGTAATATTACAAAAAAAATCTATAACTGTAGTATAAATAGATATTATGTGGATTTTATCAGACATCAGGTTTTCATTTAAAAGGTAGTACAAACAATAAGAAATTAATGACTTTCTACGTAACTTACTATACTTAAAGGTGTTACTGTGGAAAAACGTAACTTTATTATACTATCAAATTTGAAAACATTTGAATAAAACACAGAGGTAAATAGCCCTTTCGAATGACTGGCACTGGGCGGAAAACAATATTTGTTTTAAACAAATGATAAACTTCTTGCTTTTGAAACAACTCAACTGTTTTAGGATTGAGCAAGGTTTTGTAAGTGGAGTTTACCTAACACAGAGGTATACAAAAAAACTAGGTGAACAATTTACAAATAATAAGTGCCTATTTCTTAACAACAAATCGATTATTCTATCTTAACAAATTCTATTGGTAATTCAAATGTAGTCATTCTACAACAATTAATTGAATTTTAATAAATAACTTTGTTTAATTAAAAAATCCTTGATTCTGGATCCATTTTTAATAACATTTATTAAAATGTGTAATGAAAAGAAGCCAATTATATATATTCCACTCTTAGTTGACATTGGGGAAAAGATTTTACCTGGCGTTGAAGAAAGTCTTCAACGGGGAAAAAATAATAAAATTTGGTGGTGATACCCCAAAAGCTTTAAAATAAAAAAAAAACATAATACATACAACACTTATTAAAATCATTTGTTTACAGAGTACTATGTAATATTACATTAAATGTAGACAAAGATTGTCTCGATAGGATGGATTTGGTAATAAAAAGCAAAAATAAAGTCTGTTAGGAGGCCAAAGTGACGACATATGAATTAGCCTCCATTTTACTATACGTTTCAAGGAAGAAGGAGGCCCAGTTTAACATTTTAACTGCTTATTTCGAGCATTAGTAAACATTATACGCTTACTGTAAAACGGAATAAACCCTAACTGAACACTGTGTACCTCTATTCCAATTTAGTATAATACAGTGATTTGTGTGACCTGTAAAACATAAGTTTTCTTTTTTCAAAATTTTACATTTTTTGGGGTGCCACCCCCAAGTTTTATTCTTTTTCCATATTTCTGAAGATTTTCTACAAGAACAAGTATATAAGCTTTGCCAGTATCGATTACGTATAGAAAGAAAACAATTGTAATTTTTTACTTCCAATAACATATTATTAGAGTATTATTTTTAATAAGTGAAAACGCCACAGTTTTTTCTATCGAATATAAATGAACGGTGGCATCGGTCTGTTAGTTGAGTATAATCGTAAGCAAAAAATCATAGGTTATTACGTTTATAATTTTTAACGGAAATGTGTTATGGAAGGTCTGTCATGAAAGTAAACATGTTTAGCAAAATCTGTAAATATATAAAATCAGTAGCAAAGGAGATTTGAATTTTGTTTACTTACAACATTTTCATAATTATAAATAAATAAACTTACTAATATAAATCTTGAAGATAAAATAAAATTAAAACGTTCTTATGTCCTGATAACACGGCCCAAGTAACACATTTAAGATCTATCAGTTAAGGTTATGTTACCAAACTTACCAAATTCCTTGAGCTGCATCTTTAACAAACCTATTTACTAATACAAAGGAGCACTCTACACAACACCACAACGAACAAACATAACACTTGCCACTTTGTCGCAAGAATACAGACACCGGTGTTTGTACGATTGTTCCATTGACAGACACCCTCCCTTTAAAGTTCTCATTGGTCGTTGAAGGTGGTGTGTTTTTGCATGACGTCACCGACTTTAATAATCGATCCGAGTGTGTACCGGGACCGTCACTAGCGCACTCTATCCGGAATACGCAGAAAATGTCAATTAAACAATTTATTGGTGTCGTTGCAAGCCGTTTATAAACGCACGGCACAGCGGTTGCACAGCTAAGAGCAAAGTGCTTTATCAATGTACATACGGAAGTTGGCGACCTTTGAGTTTTAAAATCGGTTTTGTTGTTTTGTAATCGTACAAAACCCTACTATCAACGATGCTGTCGAGTACATTAAATAACTGCGCCTGAATTGTTAAGCTAAGCGATATGACCTAATTTGTTGGCTTCTAATTTGGTTACACCCGGGAACAGAATCATTTCGCCTAGCCTTGCATGTTCGCGAGCAAGTATGCATTTTATCTAAAATTCTATCAGATTTATTGAATATAAGAACTATACAAAAATAAATCATTTAAACTTGAGAAAGTTAAATTAGTTTTTAAAACATTATGAAATGTTAAAGATTGTTACGGCTATTAATGATATGGGAATATTATAAAATGTCACTCGTAAGAATGGGAAGGCTCCAGAATGTTATAACAATTTCATGGTTAAGAATGGTGTGGGAATATTATAAAACGTTACTGGTAGGAATGGTAGGGCACAGGAATGTTATAAAAATTTATGGTTTAGAATTTAACGAGAGTGTTATAAAATGTTACTGGTAAGAATGACACGACATGGGAATGTTATAAAATTGTAAGGTTAAAAATGATATGGGAATATTATACAATTTTACTCGTAAGAAAGGGAAGTCATAGGAATGTTATAAAATTTCATGGTTAAGAATGGTGTGGAAATATTATAAAAAGATACTGGTAGAAATGGCAGGGCACAGGAATGTTATACAATTTTAAGATTTATAATTGAATGAGAGTGTTACAAAATGTTACTGGTAAGAATTGCACGCCACGGGAAAGTTATAAAGCTTTGTGGGAAAGAATAGTATAGAAATATTATAAAATGTTTCTGGTAAGAATGGGACGGGTTGGAAATGTTATGGTAAAGAATATTATAAAAATGTTACAAGTAAGAGTGACATCGCACTGAAATTTTATAGTCAAGAATGGTATGGGAATATTATACAACGTTACTGATAAGAATGGCAGGGCACGGGGATGTTGTAAGCGTTGTATGGTTAAGGATGGCACAAAATATTATAAAATGACACCTATAAGAATTGTACAGGGAAGTTATTAACATTTGCGGGTAAAAATGGCCCCGGTATATTATTAAATAATACAGGTAACAATGGAATGTGAATGACAAAATGTTACGGTAAGGAATGGCACGGGAATGTGAAAAAATGTTTTATTTAAAAATTTATTCACACAACTGTTTTTCGAGATAGCGCGCTTACCACGCCTAAGAAAACCTGATTGAAATTACCGCTTTTTCCAACAACCTGCAGATTACTCTCTCTCTCGCGCGCGCGCTCTCTCTCTCTTTCTTCTTAGAACCAACAGCAATTCCTCTGTATTTTTAATGCTAAGGTCAATTATTTGTTGAAAAAATGTTTGCAATATTTGTTAACAGAGGTACCAGAGGAGCGTTATTTATAAGCAGAGTTATATAAATATTTATAATAAAGTAAGTACATTCATTCCTTTTAGATTTACAAAATTTTATTTTCACAAAGAAATTCAATGGTGCTGCCAGATATCTTATCCAGAATAAACAACGCAAGTCAAGTAAATATTAGTATAACAGCAAGACATTTGCATTTCAATTAACAGATCGGGGCGAGCAAAGTCCAATAAAATTGTTACAAGCAGCGATATCTGTGTGAACAATAATGTTCTAATCTAATGTCAATAAAAGTCTACCACATATATAGTATATGTTTATAAATTAACTTATCTAAATATATGAGACAAACTTATATGATATATGAAGGATCATATATATATATATATATATATATATATATATATATATATATATATATATATATATATATATATATATTTTATATAATATTATTATATTAGATATATAATTGTTTAGTCACATGCATCAGTGTCAGTAAATGTGATGTGACCGTATATCCGTATTCTCTCCTTGACGGTTTTTGATAGCAGTCTGTGACAGAGGGTAAGAGGAGGGGTGAGTGGTAGGGAAGGATAAGGAGATGGTAAAGATTGGATATGGGGAGGTGAACTGAAGAGTGGAGGGCAAGTGGAGGGGTGGATGGTAGGGAAGGGTAAGGAGAGGGTAACAATTGAATATAGGGAGGTGAACTGAAGAGAGAAGGGCAAGGGGAGGGTGAAGTGAAGAGTAAAACGATGAAAACAAGCGAACCTGATTAATCAAGTATCGACCCGTTGTCAGCAAAAAAACTCAAATGCAATACAATATTAACGTACCTAATTTACATGTATTTATTTTACGTAGTTATTTTCTGGAAATTATTAAAACAATGGAATTAGGCAAAAAAATATCTTGGAAATTAGGTTGATGGCTGATTAACAGATGTTTTATTTAAGGTCGAACTTATCTGAAATTGAATGGACTTTATTTAGTTTACTAACCCTACTTCTGGGAGAATGAAAACCAATGCAAATAAATAAAACTAAATACACATCCATCGCGATAACTAACAATAAATGAAGACGATATTCTACATACATATTGCTAACGGCAAATATATTTATCAAATATGCATAGCGCCAATTAGACTTTCAGAGAGGTCATCGATTTCCGTGAACAGTTCAAATTAGGAAAGCTATCAACTCGGCCAATTACAGTTTACTTTTAGTTTACATATTAAAAATAACGGTTTACCATAAATAATTTATAAAAACACTGAAATGACTTACAATTCGGAGTGAATAAAATATTTTCTCATACTCTCTAAGTACCTGGGGTGTGTGTGTGGGGGGGGGGGTGTTATTATGGATGTCGGGACACCACTCTAAATTTTTAGATCTACTTTTTTAAGTACGCATTTTTCTTATTTAGTGATAAAATGTGGCATTATAATCATAAGGGGTCAGATGAAAAATAATAACTAATTTCATACCAATATTAGGTCTGTATAGAATATCCAAACATTGTATCTAGAGTAAAACACAATATTCCAACCTGTTACTATTGTTGATTTATTAGTAAGAAACTAAACAATATATAAAAATAATGGCTTACTAGGATTTGTGTTAAGTTTTTTTGTTTTTAAAAAATACAGCTTGGATCAGTTTATTTTTTCAAATTTTCCCCTGAAGCCCGTAAAAGCTCAACTCTATTCTCTAATTGGAGGGGCCATTTCAGACCCCCTTGTATTGCCCCGCTGGTCTGAAATTGAATCCACGTTACGTCCCTGTCTATGAAACGACACTTGCTTTGGGGCTTGCATAATCAGCCACTATCCAAACGCACCGACACCCTTCGAAACCGAATAAACGTAGGCCTATGGCTTCCCACTAGTACACCTGAAATCCGATGTGCACTTGTTGGGTTTGGTTATTTGAGACATCGTATTGTCGTTGCTAACACGACAAAAAAAAAATTATATATCTTAAAAATGTCTTACTATAACAGTTAACTATTCCGATTTTTACTATTATATTTGTTTACCACTTCCATTAATTTCAGTCTATAAAAGATCTTACAGGGTTTATAAAAACGTGTTTTATTTTGAAAGTTTTATAGAATATTTAAGAAGATAAAACTGTAAGCAGGACTAGTTAACACATTTCTATTAATAGGAGTGACATACCTAGAACCATAGCTCGTTGAAACTAACGACCACACTGAAGAATAGTAACAGATAAACAAGAAAGTTAGACCATGGATCACTAAAACTAAATCTAGCTCTTACTACAATTTTCTAGCTATAGAAATCATACATACGAGTTACGATCTGAGTTGACAATGGAACACATCTCCCGACACAATTATAAAATTTTAATAAACAAATTAAGTGAAAATTGATAGTAAAGTTATATTTAATGAATTTGCCTCTTGATATTTAGTGAAGTAATGAGATTTTTACCTAAGGATTATTGAATATTTTGATCATGGTAAATGAACTAAATCAGATTTTCAGTGTATTTATTTTAGCTTATCTCATTCAAGTTATACATCAATACGAGTAGACCATTGAAGCAGGCGCTTTTTAATGAGGAAAATCCATTCATTAGTATCCGATGATGCTAGTTCTAAGTAACTTTATACAGCAAGAAATAAAAATAAAATCTATTCGTTTTATACTTATTTTTTCTGTGTTATTTTTATGTGTAGTAGAATACTACATAAAATAAATCCTGTGATTGTTTATTTTGCTTATTAATTATCTTAAAGTTCATAATCCTTATTAAAAACAAAAATAAATTTCCCTCCAAAACATTAAAAACATTTTAAACAGCGTATTCTTATCTCCAAATCAGATTGGGATGTAACTATAATGGGACCAGCGCACCTATGAGGTTTCCTCTTTCATTTCCAAGTAAAATCACTTTGATCGGTTAAATACTTCGAGTGGAACAAATAGAAACAAAACATACGGATCGAATACAGAATCTCCTCTCTTTTTTAGTCGTTTGTAATGGCTTATTTTGCTTATTAATTTATCTTACAATTCATAATCCTTAATAACAAAAAATTTACAAAATTTTCCCTCATTAATTTTGTTTCTCAAATTTAAAACTGCGTATTATTGTCTCCGAATCAGACGGCTTGGGATGTAACTATAATGGGACCACCGGGAAGGTTTCCTCTTTCATTTGCAAAAAAATCACTTTGATCGGTTAAATAGGCCTACGTCCAAAGTTATCGTTTAACAAACCGAAAAAAACATACGCGTCGAATACAGAACCTCCCCTTTTTTAAAGTTGATTAATAAAAGTAAGTGCTACTACAGGCAACTGTAACTAACATATTACCAACTGATTTTAGTTAAAAACTAGTAGCTCTCGTGATGATGGAATCAATTAATATGAAAAGATTCCTATGCTGCCGGAATATTAATTTAAATCTTAGGACGAGAATGTTAAGTTATTATATTTTCTCTGCGATTTTATTGCGTGTGGAAGCTTGGATTTTAAATTTTAAAACATTTTAACATGTGGTGATATAGGAGAATATGGAGGACAACAAGCATATAAAGAGTAACGAATGAAGCGGTACTGGTAAAGGTGAACAATAAACACGAATAATACCTACTATAAAAAGGCGAAAATTAGAATATCTGAACCATACAATGAGGAGAGAAAAATACTTTCTGCGCCTACTGCGACTCATAAACAAAGGAAACATGAAAGGAACGAGAAGTATTGAACGTACAAAAATTTCTTGGTTGCGGAATCTCAGAAAGTGCTACGACTAGTTCAGCAGAACTGTTTAGAGCCGCAATAAAAGAGAAAACAGCTATGATGATTTCCAACGTCCGATAGCAGAAGAAGAATATTACACATCAGTTTTGATATCGTGTAAATGTGAAATTGATTGTATTAATATTTTTTTAAACAAAGGAAGTTTAAACGTATTTGTTGTAAGTACTCACGTTCAGAAATATAATATTTATTCAACAAACATAGTGACCAAACTTATATAGATACACTGCAGATTCAAACGGACAAAACAGTATAGGCAATCTAACGACAGTATTAACTGTCAAAATGTGGTTTGTAGCGAAAGTAAGCTAAAGCAAAGAATGGAAAAATAGTTTTCTCCTTTGGTCATATTTTATTGATCATGATAAACATTTAAGTAACCTATTACAAGGAAGTTGTTAAAATAACTCTCAAGAAGTTTAAGTTTCTCAAACTAACAAGTTTTGTAATTTTTATATTGATATTAATCTTTAGTAATTATCGTCTAGCCAAACGTTATCTATTATATATATATATATATATATATATATATATATATATATATATTAAAACAACATAGATTATTCAAATACAAGAATATTTATTAATTTATATCCAAAGCTTTTAGTTGGTAAACAGTACCTGATGATGTTGGTACTGTTTACCAACGAAAAGCTTTGGATATAAATTGATAAATATTCTTGTATTTGAATAATCTATGTTGTTTTAAATTATTAAACAAGGAAACGTATTTTATATTTATATACAGTATATATAAATATATATATATATATATATACAGGCGCGTATCCAAGGTGGGGGGCGATGGGGCGATCGCCCCCCCAACCCTCAAGAACTTTGGGTTAAAACTCGACAATATATTATTAAATTAGGACTTTCTATTAAATTAGACTTTTACTTAGGTTAATTCGTCTTTTATTGTAAATAAAAAATAAAATTTAAATTTTTAATTTGAAAATGTGACGGGTTCCCTCGGCATACCCTCGTAAACGTCTAAACTTTTTAACAACAGATAGCGCTAGTGAAGCTTAGTCTCGAACATATGATTTTCAATACGTAATTTTGCAACGTAATATTCGCAGTTGACTCCGAAATTGTTCGTGTTGGAAGAATAACTACTTATATTAATTAATAAACCATTTTTATAATAATAGCTTATTATGAAATTAATAATATTCTCTAGCCATAAGTGTTATCGAAACTGGAATAATTATTTATTAAAAAGTCTAATTTGCTACGAATCTTTACCACGTTACCGATTTCTAACGCAAGCGTAGAAAGAACTTTTTCTGTTCTATGTTTTTACATACACACACACACACGCGCGCGCGCGCGCGCGCACACACACACACACACACATATTATATATATATATATATATATATATAATGCATCGATAGCCCCCCCCCCAAACGCGCCTATATATATATATATATATATATATATATTTGGGTTTTTAGAAAGTCTCAGAAGTCGGAAAATTAATAAAACTTGATTCTGACGCTTCAAAATTTTAAAAAAACTTGAACAACCCATATTTAACCTTACTTTCAAAACACACCAAACTTTATAAACTCAAAGGTATTTGTTATACACCATGTCATTAAGTTATTAGGATACAATATAGCTACAAAGTATCCGGTTAAGATAAATTTGGTAATTAAAACAATAAAGTTTACTAACGGATGAGGTAAACAGTTAAAGCCTTATGTGAAACACTGCGTTCTTGTTCTAAAACGTATACAAAAACTAAAGACATTTTAACTGCAACAAGTAACCATATGTTGGCAAACTTTATTGTGTTATAGTATTTTACTTTATAGCAGAGCATAGAGTTCTGTTTTATAAGTAAAAGCTCGATGTTGTAAGTTATGTATGTTGTAAAGTGAAATTATTTTTGTCTTTATTTAAACTTCTTAGTTTATGGAGCGTCAGCAAGAAGTTTTAAAATTTTTTCTGGGTCCATTATAAATCACTCATAACGATTTCAAACTCTCAAAAAAATCATAAAATTTCAAGAAATTTGTTTTCAAGAAATATAAGACGCGTTTACAATAGACGGGCGCTGTTAATAAACACGTAGAAAAATGTCTGTAAAAGGTTTTAAAGTGCGTTAAATTCATTTAACGATGGCCGCATATTTGAGAGAAGAAGCTTACTTAAAGCGGCTAAAGGGGCTAGGTATGGTTTTTATCCATGCAGTGGCGTGCCTTGAGAAATGAGGCCTGGGGCGGTAAATATGGGGGGGCCTATTTCAATTCAAATATTAAAATGAATATGTTTAGGTAATAATAATTACAGTTAATAAAAAAAAATCACCTATAAAATACAAATAATTAGTTTTAGTTAATTATTACGTCGCATATTTCAGTACCGCTTTTTGTATATAGGCCTACATACGCCACATATAAGCGCTTGCTTTTCAGAAAGCGTTCTAATAGGAAGATATTGTATTTTGTAAAAATAAAAATGATCGACGCCAATTTTTTTTAAGGAATAATGCGTCTGTATTTTCTTCAAATTTGATAAAAATTTGTGCATGTAAAACGAATGTGAAAATTTTTTTCGAACTTTTGCATAGAAATAACTATCAGATTATTACAAATTTGGTATGAATTTATAATTTCAAGTACGAAGGGCCTGTCACTGTTTTCTTTATCAATTTTTATTTAAAACAATTGCAAAATAAATAATAAAATAATTTAATACTGGCTATGGGGATACGATACGTCATATCTCGTATGGTTTTTCAATAATTAATTTATATGTATGGTAGGTCGTTGGTCTGAAATGGAGATCTATAGTTGACGTGTCAAATGATGTTAATTTGTTATCAAAAATATTACCAACCAGTTGGGGGCCTATGTGCAACATGGAGCCAGGGGCGGACCGATTGGCACGTCAATGCATCCATAGCAGAATCCCTGTAACAGATGATTTGGTTCTTAATGAATTTTCCGAGGTCTCGTACATTCATCACTGTATTTTTTAGAAATTTTAAATTTGCTTCTAAGACCTTCTTATTTCTTGCACGCTTTTCAACTGATTTTCTAAATACCTACTCAAATTTCGTGTTTATTGATTACATTGAATTTGAGATATGTTTAAATCGAGAACACGTTTAGTCATTTTGTGTTAATTTGTAGACGTTAAATTTTTCGTCTTGGGAATATGAATTAGCTCTCAGTTCCTTCGCAATTCAATACTATATCCAAAAAGGATTTCTGGCTGTATCTTAATGAATGGCTTTCCATGAATTATGTCCGGTAGAATTAAATCGATGACTGTGTAAACCACGTCCTTTGAAAATCACCCATAGAAATGTATCAAGAAGTATTTAATTATACTTAATATAGGTAATTTCATAATGTAGTAAATATATGATACGGTATTAGAAAAATACTGTACGGGTTGAAGTGGTGCACTCCAGGTCTATTTTGAAATAAGTGGACGGTAGATAAGGTTCAAGTGTGTACTACTGGCCACATGCCCCACAGTACGGCAGAGGTAGGATGTGGAGACGGATCGCCGCTGTGTTTTCCATCGTGGTAGTCATATGTGTTCTCTGGGTAGTGTTTAGGAGGAGTCAGAGTCCTGCAGCTCTGGAAGCGGACGTGAGAAGGGAACGGATGAAGGATGTGCCGACCGCCATGTTGGAGCTTTATCATAAAGGCCCTCACGCCCTCATCCCTGCCGAGATAGTTAAAAGCCTTACGCCGAAACAAATAGGTAGTTTGAAAATACACAATATTTTGGTTTAGAAACGTGCTGTTTTTAAAAAATGCTTTCTGAGCAAAGTATTTTTTTTCGCCAAATATGTTGATAATTTTAATTTTTATATTTTAGTCATGTGTCAATTTTAAGAATTGTTTTTGGTAGATCCATTCGAATTTAAATTGAGTCATCCTAGTGTCTTACTAATTGCAAAATTTATTTTTATGTATTTTTTCTCTTTAAGTATTAACTAACATAAAATCAATGTTTATACAAAGAAGATGAAAAAGTGACCAAACGTGTACCTATATACGATTGCAGATTTAAATAGACAACACACGGCGCTGTATAGGCAAATTTATCGTCAGTTGTAACCGTGAAATTGTGGAATCGGTAAGTAAGCTACAGAGAAAGACTGCAGAAATCGCCAAACCTATGTTAAAACAAATCGTCATAAAACTGTCAAATTTTCATTACTTATAATGTATGCGATATAACTTGATTGGCTATGAGAAGAATACTGTAGAAATTACAAACTGTCAAATTTTCATTACTTATAATGTATGCGATATAACTTGATTGGGTATGAGAAGAATACTGTACAAATTACAAACCGTAAAATTTTCATTAATTACAATGTATGCGATGTAACTTGATTGGGTATGAGAAAAATACTGTACAAATTACAAACCGTAAAATTTTCATTACTTACAATGTATGCGATATAACTTGATTGGGTATGAGAAGAATACTGTACAAATTACAAACCGTAAAATTTTCATTACTTACAATGTATGCGATGTAACTTGATTGGTATGAGAAGAATACTGTACAAATTACAAACCGTAAAATTTTCATTACTTACAATGTATGCGATGTAACTTGATTGGTATGAGAAGAATACTGTACAAATTACAAACCGTAAAATTTTCATTACTTACAATGTATACGATGTAACTTGATTGGTATGAGAAGAATACTGTACAAATTACAAATCGTAAAATTTTCATTACTTACAATGTATGCGATATAACTTGATTGGGTATGAGAAGAATACTGTACAAATTACAAACCGTAAAATTTTCATTACTTACAATGTATACGATGTAACTTGATTGGTATGAGAAGAATACTGTACAAATTACAAACCGTAAAATTTTCATTACTTACAATGTATGCGATGTAACTTGATTGGTATGAGAAGAATACTGTACAAATTACAAACTGTCAAATCTTCATTACTTACAATGTATGCGATGTAACTTGATTGGCTATGAGAAGAATACTGTACAAATTACAAACCGTAAAATTTTCATTACTTACAATGTATGCGATGTAACTTGATTGGTATGAGAAGAATACTGTACAAATTACAAACCGTAAAATTTTCATTACTTACAATGTATGCGATGTAACTTGATTGGTATGAGAAGAATACTGTACAAATTACAAACCGTAAAATTTTCATTACTTACAATGTATACGATGTAACTTGATTGGTATGAGAAGAATACTGTACAAATTACAAATCGTAAAATTTTCATTACTTACAATGTATGCGATATAACTTGATTGGGTATGAGAAGAATACTGTACAAATTACAAACCGTAAAATTTTCATTACTTACAATGTATACGATGTAACTTGATTGGTATGAGAAGAATACTGTACAAATTACAAACCGTCAAATTTTCATTACTTACAATGTATGCGATGTAACTTGATTGGTATGAGAAGAATACTGTACAAATTACAAACTGTCAAATCTTCATTACTTACAATGTATGCGATGTAACTTGATTGGCTATGAGAAGAATACTGTACAAATTACAAACCGTAAAATTTTCATTACTTACAATGTATGCGATGTAACTTGATTGGTATGAGAAGAATACTGTACAAATTACAAACTGTCAAATCTTCATTACTTACAATGTATGCGATGTAACTTGATTGGCTATGAGAAGAATACTGTACAAATTACAAACCGTAAAATTTTCATTACTTATAATGTATGCGATGTAACTTGATTGGTATGAGAAGAATACTGTACAAATTACAAACTGTCAAATCTTCATTACTTACAATGTATGCGATGTAACTTGATTGGCTATGAGAAGAATACTGTACAAATTACAAACCGTAAAATTTTCATTACTTACAATGTATGCGATGTAACTTGATTGGTATGAGAAGAATACTGTACAAATTACAAACTGTCAAATCTTCATTACTTACAATGTATGCGATGTAACTTGATTGGCTATGAGAAGAATACTGTACAAATTACAAACCGTAAAATTTTCATTACTTATAATGTATGCGATGTAACTTGATTGGTATGAGAAGAATACTGTACAAATTACAAACCGTAAAATTTTCATTAATTACAATGTATGCGATGTAACTTGATTTTTATGAGAAGAATACTGTACAAATTACAAACCATAAAATTTTCATTACTTACAATGTATGCGATGTAACTTGATTGGCTATGAGAAGAATACTGTACAAATTACAAACCGTAAAATTTTCATTACTTACAATGTATGCGATGTAACTTGATTGGTATGAGAAGAATACTGTACAAATTACAAACCGTAAAATTTTCATTACTTACAATGTATGCGATGTAACTTGATTGGTATGAGAAGAATACTGTACAAATTACAAACCGTAAAATTTTCATTACTTACAATGTATGCGATGTAACTTGATTGGTATGAGAAGAATACTGTACAAATTACAAACCGTAAAATTTTCATTACTTACAATGTATGCGATGTAACTTGATTGGTATGAGAAGAATACTGTACAAATTACAAACTGTCAAATCTTCATTACTTACAATGTATGCGATGTAACTTGATTGGCTATGAGAAGAATACTGTACAAATTACAAACCGTAAAATTTTCATTACTTACAATGTATGCGATGTAACTTGATTGGTATGAGAAGAATACTGTACAAATTACAAACTGTCAAATCTTCATTACTTACAATGTATGCGCTGTAACTTGATTGGCTATGAGAAGAATACTGTACAAATTACAAACCGTAAAATTTTCATTACTTATAATGTATGCGATGTAACTTGATTGGTATGAGAAGAATACTGTACAAATTACAAACCGTAAAATTTTCATTAATTACAATGTATGCGATGTAACTTGATTTTTATGAGAAGAATACTGTACAAATTACAAACCATAAAATTTTCATTACTTACAATGTATGCGATGTAACTTGATTGGCTATGAGAAGAATACTGTACAAATTACAAACCGTAAAATTTTCATTACTTACAATGTATGCGATGTAACTTGATTGGTATGAGAAGAATACTGTACAAATTACAAACCGTAAAATTTTCATTACTTACAATGCATGCGATGTAACTTGATTGGTATGAGAAGAATACTGTACAAATTACAAACCGTAAAATTTTCATTACTTACAATGTATGCGATGTAACTTGATTGGTATGAGAAGAATACTGTACAAATTACAAACCGTAAAATTTTCATTACTTACAATGTATGCGATGTAACTTGATTGGTATGAGAAGAATACTGTACAAATTACAAACCGTAAAATTTTCATTACTTACAATGTATGCGATGTAACTTGATTGGTATGAGAAGAATACTGTACAAATTACAAACCATAAAATTTTCATTACTTAGAATGTATGCGATGTAACTTGATTGGTATGAGAAGAATACTGTACAAATTACAAACCATAAAATTTTCATTACTTACAATGTATGCGATGTAACTTGATTGGTATGAGAAGAATACTGTACAAATTACAAACCGTAAAATTTTCATTACTTACAATGTATGCGATGTAACTTGATTGGTATGAGAAGAATACTGTACAAATTACAAATCGTAAAATTTTCATTACTTACAATGTATGCGATGTAACTTGATTGGTATGAGAAGAATACTGTACAAATTACAAACCGTAAAATTTTCATTACTTACAATGTATGCGATGTAACTTGATTGGTATGAGAAGAATACTGTACAAATTACGTATAATTTAATTCGAGTTTTGAAAACTTTCCCCTTATGCAATCTAATAATGATAGGAATGTGCCAATACCTAAAATTTTCGATTCGAAATCCAAAACTTTCTTCGGATTCTACTAAGTTATATAGGCCTACATGATATTCTCTAATAATGAATTTAGTTAGCATTCTGGCCATATGGTGAAGCCTTTAATAAGTTCCGCTTTAATGTAATAGGCTACACAAAACGTTCAACCTCGATTTATGAATAGGAATTTCTGAAAACATATCGGATAAAATAAGTGATTTATTTAAACTTACAACTGTGAACTTCAGTGAAGTAGTAATCATTTCAGTTTGTATAACTGGAGAAATTGGAAATACATTATCTTTGTATTTTGTTTTGACATCTATGAAGCGGTGGAGGAATAGTAGCAGCCAAAGACGTCGACCAAAGGAGTCAAGAAGAGTGAGAGGAGCTGTAACAAACGAACAAGAAATTCCGATTTTCTTATCTGTCCTATCGTAAATAATAATATTTTCGTTATCTCATAATTTGCTTTAACAGTTTAATTCTTGGAACTAGTAACAAATTTTACAAATTTCTAGGGAGTTTTTGTTTAAGTCACGAGGCGGACAAGTGTGCGTGGCCTAACAAAAGAACTGTGGTAGTTAGACTTAAGTTGACTCTCATGATTTGGAACACGCGTAGATTGGTGTGAATTCAAAGAAAATTGGATTTCTAACAGAAATGTTTAAATTCTCAACGGTAACTAGTAAATTCCTTATTGGTCGATACTTGAAAAGATGTAAAACGATTGGTCAAGAAAATTAGAAGTGGGGTGTTTGATTTTGAACCAGAGAAATTGCTAGAGATAGGAAAAACAGTCATACACATGACAGGGAGGGTGGACACATAAGTCTGAAATGGGAAAGTTTTGATTAGGTGGGTTTAAGTTTCAAGTAAAGTTAAAGGAGGGAATTACAGTTATTTTATTTAAATCAAGAAAATAATTCTTGTTGATTAATTAAAAGTACCTAAGGGTTTGTAAAAGGAAATTTGTATAGAAAGGGTGATCCGCGAATAAAAGGGAATTTGTTGTGATTAAAGTTATAGTGAAAGTTTTTGTGAATCAAGGTATTGTGTTTTTCAAAGAGTTATTTGAACAAATGTCAGTGTAGTGAGAAAGGGTTCATCTGAAGGACTTTGGAACGAACTTAAGTATTGCACTCTCTGTTTTTATAATATAATACATCTTCTAAATTTCTGGTCAATACATTATGATTTAAATTTCTTTACAAAATTTTCGTTATTGTAATAAGATTAATAATAAGCAGTTTTCTAAAGCAGTAACCTAACACGCACTGAGAATAAATATTATAAAAAGTAAGAGTCTCAAAACAAAGCCGAAATAACATAATATCAAATTTAATGTAATGCTAATTTGTAAATTTAAATATTGTAGTAAGGTAAAACATTGCTAGATTTATGTTACTAGTAAATGAAATTCTGTAAAGTAAAGTTGTTAATATTACTATTTTGCATTTAAATAAAGTATAGGTATATATAAAAAAAAGGAAATTGGAATTATTTTATATTACCTGGAGTAATATTAGCGCCCAAAACCCTAGATTTTAGTGTTAATTAAATAGCATAAATGCTCAGGTTGAGTTAGTAGAATTGTTGTTGAGTAATAGTGTTGTATGTTATAAGTTAGTTCCACAATGTGGGCAGCTAATTAAAAGGTAACCTAGCAAACCTAAATTATCACATAAAAAAATCTTTGATGTTAAAAAATAAAATAAAAACAATTTTTATTTTATGTAATAACATACACACACACACACACACACACACACACACACACATATATATATATATATATATATATATACACTATATATATATATATATATATATATATATATATATATATATATATATGAACAACAATATTTCCAATATAAGAAATGTTTTCATTTATATAATTTCAAAGCTCTTCTCCATAACATACATACATACATACATATATATATATATATATATATATATATATATATATATATATATATATATATATAATAAATTAAAAATATTTCAAAAACACTTTTAATGAATATATTTATTCAAAGCTTTTCGCCGATAAAATAGTACCAGCATCTTCAGGAAAATAATTATCTAATCTAGATTAGATAATTATTTTCCTAGATTAGATATATTAGATAATTATTTTCCTGAAGATGCTGGTACTATTTTATCGGCGAAAAGCTTTGAATAAATATATTCATTAAAAGTATTCTTGTTTTTGAAATATTTTTAATTTATTAACTATATTACAAGAAAACATATCACCATATTTAATATATTAACACATTCTCGTTTTTGAAATATTTTTATTCATTTACTATAATACAAGAAAACGTATCACCATATTTTTAATATATATATCAAGCCACATACACTTTATTACCAAGAATATTTATGACATTAGTTACTCAAAACTTTTCATTAATGTAACATATTGTTATTACTGTTCCATACTAAGTGAGGGCTTTAGCTACTGCCAGTGTATAAAACTATTGATAATATCAATATGTTGATTGATAAAAACCTTTAAGCAAATAATTTTGTAAACACTTTTGCAAATGAATTGTATGCACATTGATAAATTGTTAACAAAGAAATTTTCATCCACTTATCACATTTATACAAAAACCAGTTATGTTGATTTAGTTGTTGACACTGCAAAGCTCCTGATTATATAAATATATTACATTAATTAACAGCTTTTAACCAATTTGTTTTCTAAAAATCCTTGTTAAAATGTTTATATTTTATATAAATAAATATTTAACAAGAAAAATACTATCATACAAATCAATATATATATATATATATATATATATATATATATATATATATATATATATATATATATATATATATATATAAAGTTATATAACTTATTAATGTAGATATTACTAGTTTAATGATGGCATATAGTATATTTATGCTGAGGCAGACTTTGTGTTGTACACCTGCTTAGGCTTTGTTAAACCAGTGTATAGCATTCTTTAGAGAAAGACAGTTCTCACTCCATGCAGTCTGCGAGCATATCAGCATATATGTATTAGCAACTGAACCATCTGCCGCAAGCGAGGGAAACTCTTGCTAAACCTATCTTTATACATAAAAATGTCTTATTTTGTGGACTCTTCGAAAACTCAAAAAGATCTGCAATGATTGAAGTCAAATTTTGACACGACATACAACTCGCTTCAAAGTTTGTTTTTTATATATATTTTTTTTTGCGCCAGTAATAAAGCTACCACGAAAAAACGGCTTTTTTAATGGACAGCTGTGAGCCACCAACTGCCTCAAGCTAGGGGAATACTTGCCATACTTATCTTCATGTACAAAAATGTTTGTTTGTGTACGCTTCAAAAACTCAAAACGTTCTGCAGCGATTGAGATGAAATTTGTACATGACATACAACCCCCTGGAAAGATTGTTTCATCTGTTTTCCCCGTCAGTAACATAATCGCGACAGCTTCATTATGTGTACCAGCAACGACATATTGTGTACCAGCAACTGCGTAACCTGCCGTAAGCAAGGGTCTCTCGCCATTGTAGCTAATGACAACCACAGGCACATGTGATACATTATCTGTTCCCAATTACATTGTTCATTAATAAAAAAAACAAGCCTATCCATTTGCATCCTATTCAGAATCTTATACAATCTGAATTATATATTCAATTTAAAAGAGGTACTTTTGTGTGATTGAGATGCAACGTTCTTCACCCCTGCCCTAGTTTATTTTCTTTTTTACCATCCTTTGTTAATTCATCTCCCAGATATTTGTCGCATTTTTTTCATTTCTTTGCCCCATTTCAAAACCGAATTAGTCTCCAAAGGGTTTCCAACGCAAAGGCATTTCACCTTTACTAATACACAATAACCAATTCAAATCCTCTTAAAATAAATGCCCTAATCCAAATACATAAAATCAACAACCTTACAAGATTTCTAATAAATTTCAAAAATGCACTCTCCTATTAAATATCTTAAGTAATTACCAATAGCCTAAATCACAAACTCAAACTAGAAAATAAATTTACAATAAAAAACTCATTTAATTTAACCCACATACTAAATAAAATAAACAAACAAAAACAGCAAATGCATACCATTTGGTATCACAAACATGAATTCTAACATAGAAATAAATGTAACCATCCAAATAGTTAAAAAAAAATTAACTTATCCTAAAACTAACCCCAAATACACAAACCAAATAAAAAAATGCTTAAAGACCTTACTAAATCAAAATTACTTCTCATTTAATAATCAAATATATAAACAAATAGATGGCATGGCAATGGGATCACCTATCTTAAGTATATTATCAGAAAAGTACCTCCAAACCCTTGACAAAATAATGACACAAACCATAAAAACGCAAGACCCCCAACAAACATTGGATATGATATGTTGACAATAAACATCTCCAAAAATAAATCAATAAATAATATAACCTCATAAATCATCCTAAAATAAATTAACAACCTTCACCCAAACATAAAATTTGCCATGCCAATAGAAATAGACAATAAAATAAACTATTTAGACCTAAGAATAACAAGAAATACAAATAACATTGATTACTAAATGTTTTACGAAACTTAGCCAAACTATAAACACAATACCAAACCACTCTAACCTTCTCCTACAACATAAATGGGTGCTTACATTTCACTTTTATATAGAATGCTTAAAATCCCCCTTAAAAATAAAGAAAAATGAAAAAACAAATAATATATATGAAATAATCCAACAAAAATGGATACAATAAAAACAATAAAATAGAATTTAAATAATAACTAAAAATGACTAAAACATGAACCACAAACAACAACAAAAATGAGCCATATTCACATACATATGATGCAATATAAAAAAAATAATAAAGTAGAATACTAGAAAATTACAATATTACCATAATATAATACAAACAAAATACAAAAAGACATTTTTGCATCAATTTGTGATAACGGATGAAACACTACATACCTGAATCCAAACAACAATCCATGCAGTGGACAGAAGCTGGTTATTCAAGCCCGAAGAAGGGCATAACCGTGCCATCAGCTGGAAAGGTGTTGGGGTCGGTTTTTTGGGATATGAAACGAATTCTGTTAATCGACTATCTTCAAAAAGATAAAAAATAACTGGGTAATAGTATTCTAATCTTCTTGCACAATTTTATGCAAAGATTCGTGAAAATAGACCCGAAGTACAGCAAAAGAAATCATCTTCATCACAACAATGCTCCCGCTCACAAAAGTCTTTTGGCGATGGCAAAATTGAGGGATTTTTATTATGAATTGGTGGACCATCCACCTTATTCTCCAGATTTGGCTCCCTTGGACTTCTATCTTTTCCCAAAGTTGAAAACCTTCCTCGGTAGTCATTTTTTGTCCGTTGAAGAAGCGATTGTAGCTGTAGATGGGTACTTTGCAGGCCTTCCTGTAGAACACTAGGATTGGAAAAATGTCATTGGAACATTGCTGGATGAAATGTATTAACAATAAAGGAGATTATGTTGAAAAATAAATAAGTATTGAAACCATAGATTATTATTTTCATTATTAGGCCTGGAACTTTTCAGGCCACCCCATGTTAAGAAATAAAATTATAAAAAAATTATTTAAAATTATTATTTTGAAATATTAAATAAATATACTAAATTAATAATATTAAATAAATTTGGTCCTAAATCTGTATTTTAAAGAATAAAATAACTAAAGGTTTTCTGGATTTTAAAACAAAAAAAACTCACTGAATTACTTGTTAAATTGAACTTCTAATTAAGTAAAATATTACCTACTAATTTAAATTTTTACACCATAACAGTTGATGAATGACTAGCTAGTTTTTTTCAGTAAAATAAAGAGAAAGAACTCTTTACACGTTAACAGTTGTCAGTCTTAAATCTAATATCTTACAAAAACTTATAGTAGATGTATTTATCTCTAGGCAAGTGAGATAAATTACTGTGGTTTTAGCTTGTAATTTAATAAATTCAGTTATTATGCCAGTTTCTGAAATTAAATGTTGGCTTTTAATTTAATTTTACTAAAATTGAATTCTTAATAATTAATTAACTGGTACTTATTTTGAATGATCCTCCGGTGCCCGAGTATGATTTCCTTCATCCTCAACTCTGGCTTCCAAGGTTGGACCCCTCTACCTTCGATTTCCAGAGTTAGCTTCCAAAGCTTGTTTGCTCTCTAAGCTTCCCTCCTCAACTGCTAAAACTTAACTGCTCTATCTAGTTCCCCGGACTCCTCTCCTCTTTGGTTCCCTGGACTTCTTTTCTCGACTGTCAAAACTTAAATGCTCTTTCCTCGACTTTTTGATCGCTCCTTCTATCTCTTTCTTTACTAATAATCTTCCTTTTACTTAGTTTAACCAATCCTAGCCTGTATTCTATATGCTTTGTCGTAGTAATCAAAATATCTTTGTCCTTCTTTGTACAGCTTTCCCCGACACAGAAAGTACTTTGTTATCTGAGGGCTTATGGGCTTGCTTATCATCAATTTACCTGTCTGACAGCTCATTGTTCTAGCTCCCAGTTTAGAAGTTTCTATATTTTGAATACCTTTTAAAACTAATGGTAGCTTTTAAACACAATGACCCTCGAGCCCCTATAGATTTATAACAGATACATTACTTATGCTCCACTGCTTAAGTGTAGATTTAAACAATGTTTATTTCATTACCAGTTACAAACATCCTCTTTCATTATAATATAAATAAAATTAAGTAATATAACATCAAAAAGTACAACTTTAGGATCGTCTGTAAATAAAATCTACCATAACGTAATAGCTATTTAATAATTACAGGTCCAATGCAAAAAACAAGAGTCCATTCATATAACCAATCACTTTATGAACACGGTCATTTTTTAATATTTGATGTCCCGGGCATTATTCCGGGAGAAGAGTTACATTCGGCACAACTTCATCTAACATTGTCTTTCATAGACAGGAGAGAAAACCCAGTTAAAGGTAAGTTTAAAAAAAATTATTACTGAATGTACCTTTATCTTTTATATAGTCTTTATCTTTTAATAAAAGCAATTATGTGTTTGAGTTTTTTTCAAGTACCAAATCTATGAGGGCATATATTATCTATAGGAATATAACCCATTTATTATAATTAAATATTTTATTGTTACAATGATAGTTTGGATTCTAGCTAAATTTAAAGAGGTAAGATTGGGAAACAGGGCCGTCAAGGAATGAATACTGTTTCGTATATATATATATATATATATATATATATATATATATATATATATATATATATATATATATAAAGTACAAAATACTTTTATATTTTGCATGTGAAAACCTACCAACATAATTGTTCATAAATATTTTGGAGTTTATACTATAAAGAATTTGTATTTAGTCTATTTATTAAAAAGAAATCATTGCCAGAATTACAAAATTAAACCTATATTATTAAAATAAATAAAGTTGTATAACCCAACTTTATTGGGAGTAGGGTGTTAAGTCATAAAGTGACAAATATATTTGTAATGCACACACATACACCTCACACAGTTGATTATTTGAATCTTGTTCCAAGTTACTTTTAGTTTATTAGGTCCTCTTATATTCCTTTCACTATAGAGTTCTTAACAGTATTCTGCCTTTGACCATTTTTCTCATGTTCCCAACCACATCAATTTCCTTATATTTTTGTCAATTGTTTACATTAATTACTTATATTTTTCTATTTGAAAATTTGTCTACTAATAAGACTTGACCACTTGTTCAGAATGGTTCAATCCATATGTAAATGTCCAGAGATGTATACAACTACATTTCAAATATTAAGTTATTTTATTACTATAGCATTTATTGACTATATAAAAATATCAGTATTTCGTTTTAATTTTTTTAAATTTCATATTTTACTCTTGGTGGGCATTTTTATGTTAACAAAATGTTGATTTTAAGCAATTTCAGTGCTATGCAGAAAATGAAATATCTGGTTTCATTTTACTTTCAACAATCAAATAAAAACCAATCAATTCTGTAAAAATTGTGCTTGATTTAACCTATATATATATATATATATATATATATATATATATATATATATATATATATATATATATATGTATATATATATATATATATATAGGTTTCTTATTACTTCACCAGAATCCTACCAGATGTGATTTGATATTTGATTGTCCCATGTTAGATATCCCTTTATCCTTCCCGACATTCTTATAATAATGGGAGTTATATACGGCTTATTGTATCAATTTGTAAAAATTCTTTACATCATTTAGGGTTTATTTTTTACAATTTTAATTTTATTTTGGGTTATTTTCTCTTATTTACTAATTCAGTTGCATTTATTTTCCCTTTTCAACACATTCACTGTTAATCACTTAAACAATAGTTTATGACTATCCGAACTTTGATAGTTCGGATAGTCATAAACTATTGTTTAAGTGATTAATAAGATTCACCAAACGTAATGGACTATAAAATTCAAGAAAAACATTCACTGTGTGGGAAAATAAGATATGTCACAATGTATGGCGTCACACTAAACAAATGCACATTGATTGTAGTAATTGAAAACAGGCTTCCCACCGTTATGAGATACTGGTTACACTAAATGTTGCTTGTAATTTAACCCAAACACCCCACTTCCCTCATTAATCTAGCCTTGAGCAATCGTTGGCAGTAGCGGGTCGGCTTCATCAATGAAATGATTTATTTTGAAACTAGTCAGGAAATAAGTTCAAAAGTATTCACTCAGTTATGCAATTACTACTTATAATTACACTAAATATGTTAATTTAGTTGGACTACATTAGGGTGCGAACAGTAAAAAAAAACATTCTACCTGACATGCATCACACTATTTCTGCCCTAATTATGTAGCTAGTGTCTCTAATGTCCCTTGTTTTTATTTGGGAAGTGTCGTGTAATTTGACTCATAAGATTACACAATGTCCATCAACTTTACTTTTCATCATCTCCTTTATGCCTGCAACAAGAGAAATAGTCCTCTTTTTGCCTAGTCTGTAGTATAAAATGAATAATTTTTTAGGAATATTACATAGTCCAAATCCAAAATCCATTAAAGTAATAGAAAATCTATTATGTCATGGTTTTGTAGGTTAGAGGTTATTTGACGTGATAAGTGACAAAAGTGTTATTATGTTTAAACTGTGATTACTTGGAAATAGTGACTTTCATTAAATTTAGCACTTAATACAGACTAACTTATTAAATAATGGTTTCACACTTACATACAACCATATGTGAGAATATGTTTTAATCCTTGTTATTTATGTAACTAAAAATATTAGTTTTCCTTAAAATCTCAATTACAAATTTGTTTATAAGATTTTATGTGGGTATCCTTAAGGAACCTTTGGTGGTAATCAGTTATTTTATTTTATATTTTTTTAATGTTACACAATAAGTCTTTAATTATCCAGACATCCTTAATTTGGACTTAATTTGTCCATTTAAAATGGACAGCCATTTAAAAGCAGGTTAAAAAAATGATGTAGATCAAAGTTAGGAATCTAATACTATGAAAATTGCAGTTTGGTGGCATTGGGTATTATTGTTTAGTAGAAAGCAGTTGCACAATGGAAATGGATATTAAAAAAAAATAACTAAAGAAAGACAAGGATTGGCAATTTCTTTAAACTAGCAAATGTGTTAGGTAGTCACAGCAAAAAAACTAATGTTCTTGTGTCTCATAAAATGCATGCTTTATGTTTCACCTTAAGTGGTTCATGTTACGATTACTTATAGTCTGATTTCTTAAAATATCATTGTTTTATTAAAATTTTTAATTGCATGGATGCTATGCATCTTGCTTTAATTTCAATTAAAAAAATATTTCTCTCATGGAATTTATTTATCACCTCTCAAGATAAATTGAAGCTTTCTTTAATATTTTGTTTAGTATTCTTAGCTGTTTTTGTTACCTAACTGGCTTTAATAATTATTTCTAATTTTTTCCCAAATTAGTTACATAAAGTCCAATCCAGGTAATCAGAAATAATAAATGTATGACCATTTCGGATTACCGGAATGTAAACTACGTATATCTACAACGTAAATACGGCTACATATATGCCTACATGGTATTATAAAGTATGTATAGGCTTATGTTAAGAGTAGAGTTAGTTAAGTACAGTACAGTAATAACTCAAAAAAAACACTTACCAACTGAAACATGTATGTCCCAGAAGCATTTCTATTAGTGTATAGGCTACTTACTGTACAGTAAGTTTTAAAATGAACAATATAACAAACACTTGAACAATTCACCTAATAAAACACAAATAAACTTACTACTGTACGTACTGAACATAAATACTTTATTTTTTTGTGAAACTTCACTTCTTACTATATAGTTTGCTTCGGTTGGTTGATTGCCTTTTCTACAGCATTCTTTCTGATCTAAAGCAGCAGCAAGACTTGATGATATGGTTTGTCATTTTTCATTGCCCAGTCAATATGTGTTAAAAACCACCGTCATTTTCACACCCAGCTCTCTTACTTAATCTTCTTCAGCATCTCATGTTTTACATCCATCATCCCTTAGCGCACTGTTGATAATCTCACTGTCTGTTTGTAAATTAATATCATTTCGTCCCTTCAACTTATCCACTCTCTTACGTCTTCTGCAGTTGTATCTCTTTGATATTAAAGGAATCAATCGATGACCATACATTTTTGAATGAATCCTTGGGTGTCAGAATTCCTGTTCAGGCATCTATTAGAGAAAACATTATGTCTTTTATTGTTAGCTTCTTCAGTATTGCTGCAGTGTAATCAGTTTAAGCTACAATATGGTATAAGTGGTTTCTTCTTTGAACTTCTCTTAGTCATTTATTTATTTCTTATTTTGATTTATTTGAAAATAGTTTCAGATTAGTGGGAGTTTCGGACTACTGGAATTCGAATTACTGGGATTGAACTGTATTTGAATATTTATTTACAATATTCTTTTCTTCATCACACTTTTCTGAGAAAGAAAAATTGCAAAGTAAAGTTCTTACTTGTTTGTTTTGTACTCTTTTAAACACTTTAAAAGGACATAAAATTGTGTTGTATGACTGTGTGTGTGTGTGTGTGTGTGTGTGTAGAACATATATGTTCCAGAAAATAATACCTGCTTAATATAATTGTATATAGTTCTCAAGATATTTCAAGTCTACATGGATCTTATTGTACAAAAATAATTTTAAAACATTTTTTTTAAAGTTGGAAAAAATAACTGAAACGAAAGGTTTGAAATAATATTGAAAAACACGTAATAGAAATAATTTTTTAAAAGTCAATTCCTACTAGGTCAACAAAGAAAATTTTTATTTTAGTTTTTTTATGTATATAAATATGTCAAAATAACAATATTAAATGGCAAAATAGAAAGTGAATTTCCTTGCAATTTTCCTTTTTATGGCTTTGGACTATTATTTTCGTTTGTTACTATTTATATGCTTTCTTTTTTTTTTGTTGCTTGCATTGTGTTGTGGTTTCTTTTCGCAATGTCCTTTTGTGAAACAAAGTTCGATATGGTTAATCCAGTTTGTTTATTTTATTCTTTTCATTCATTTTTAATTCTAGAGCATTAATTTATGGTATTGTGTGGTAGCCATGGCAACAATTTAAGGTTATACAATGTAGATTTCGGCAACAACCAGATGGGAGCAAAAGTAAAATTCATATACTTCTTTGAGAAATACACTTCTAGCTATAGGAAGGTTGGAGTGCCAAAAGGGCTACACTTTGAATTTCCAAATACTCAGTTCCGAATCCGGCCTAAATCCCCAAATTTGTATAATTTAATTATTGAATGTTTTTTAAAAAACTGTGCTTTAAAAAACTTAACATCAATTGTCATCCATTAAAGGTTAACAAAAATATATTTGAAAGTGATTGGATGAAAAAAATGTATTTTACCAACGATTAAAAATTTGTACAAGATATATATCAGGAGAGTGTGAGTTAATAGAAGGAAATTAAATAAATGTTTGGATAATATACAGTGGTCCACACCAACTGTTCTGATAGTTCTGATAATTGTATTAGCTTGCTGCCTCAAATCCTATAATTATGTTGGTTAATCACATAGCTAGTGACATGAAAACTAGCTTCATCCATGAAGATAAGTTCTAAAAGACTTTTTGTTACTGTCAATGTTAATAAACATGTCAAATGTCACCTCAAAACGCTTTGGTTGATTCATAGGTTTAAATTCAAGTTAAAATTTGTAATTTGTAAACATGACACATACATACTTGTAAAACACATTAGAAATTTTTGTGTTAGCGATTTCAAATTACAATCTCCTAGCAATTGTTTTTTTTTGGGGGGGGGCTTCTTAGATATTTTCAACGTAAATGTTTGACCACTTCATCCCTCATTGGAGTGGCAACAACCTCCAATTAGATCATGAGCTCTAAAGTCAAGGATGGAACACAGTCAGAAATTATACAGCCCTTTTCAGGTCAAATTATTGTTTTGCATTATTTACAAAATAGAAATTAGAGGCATATGATTTTTTAAATACTGGAATAATGTTATATCCCTAATGAAACATTGTTTTTATTTTCTTAATGTCTAATGCCAATTCAATCTGTATAATGCCATCTAGAACCTCTAAAAAAATTCTTTAAACTGTCAGTAACCTATAGTGCGAGGTGTGACAATTAAGTAATGAGACTGATTTTATTGCCACGCTTGTGGTAAACCTGCAACCTCGAAATTTCATTTTCTTTCCCCGGCATCCTTCCCCTCTCCGTTCATATATATCCCGCTCTAGTTTGTTTATTTCGCCTGATGTGTTGTGTTTAGAAGACGCATGTTGGTGGTGCTTGTCACAAAAATGGAGAAGCAAAATCTAAAGAAATGGTTCGCTATACAATTTTGTGCCAGATTGGCCGAAACAGATTTGGAAATGTACGCTAAAATCGTAAAAATGCATGGTGATGGTGTTTTCAGTTGTGCCCAGCTGTTTTGATGCCATAAAGTGTTTAAGGAGGGGTGTGGAAGGCGAGGCATGGAGCAGGAGACCAGTCGAAATGCAAACTGCGCGCCATAATCCGTGAAGATCAGCGATAACAGTTCGAATGTTGGCTTTGGAACTGGGTATGAAGCGTGGAACAGTCAGATAAATTTTAACCGATTATTTTGGGATGAAAAAGTTGTATGTGAAGATGGTTCCAAAAAAACTTTCTGAGGAGCAAAAGCATCGAATGAACGTCCCAGAAGACTGTTTGGAGCAAGTGGAAAACGATTCCATGATGCTTGACTGAGTTATTACAGGCGATGAGAGCTGGTTTTTCCAATATGACCCAGAACCAAAGGCCAAAGCTCACAATGGTTGTCTCCTCACGCACTCGCCCTAAAAAAGCTTGCATGAGCGAGTCGAAGGCATAAGTGATGATCATTACCTTTTTTGATAGCCATGTAATTGCCCACAAAGAATTTGATTCACTGGGACAAACCATAAATCAAGTCTACTATCGTCAAATACTCGATAGATTGCGGAAACGAGTCAACAGGATGCGCCCAGACATAACAAACAACTGGATCCTTCATTAGAAGTCGCTGTGCCAAATCACCCTCAGTATTTGGCCTCTAAAGGGATTGCCGTGTTTCAACAGCCGCCTTATTCGCTCGATATGTCACCCTGTGACTTTTTTCAGCAAACCTGTGCCACCCTAGAGCAAAGTGGTCAAAGGAACACATTTCGAGTCGAATGCGGACATCCAAGTGGCTGTGACGAGGGTACTCGTGGACATCCCAGTTGAAGCGTTCCATAAATGTTACGACGCATGGAAAACACGTTGGAACCGTTGTACAGCTGCCCAAGGGGACTACTTTGAAGGGCAGAGTTGTAGAATAATTTCTAAATAAATGGTTTTTATGGAATCAATCTTATTACTTAATTGTCACACCTCGTATATTTAAAGATAAGAAAGAGAGACTCAATCTAAAAAGTACCTTGTTTCTATCTAACACAGCAGTTGTGTGGAAAAATATTGTTGGTAACATAAGAAATAGCACAGACTGTAATTAAGAACTAACTAGCCATAAGTTACAGTTAAAAACAAAATTTTTATAAGCTGCTCTATAATTTTTAAAATAATTCCTTTTGTATATAAAGTATCTATTTGGCTGAAGTATTTAGTATCTCTGCCCAAATCTGGCTTAAAGTTTGAATTGAATGTCGTTTTTAGAAATGACGTTTTCAAAAATGATTTTCATGTACGATTAATTCACCTTACATTAAAGGTACAAATTTCAAAGAACATTATTTCATCATATATAATTTTTCAAAATGAAAAAAAAATCATGAGTAGTGTTTTAAATTTTTAAATCAGTAAGTTTTTTAAAATCTTCATAAAAACATTTGTTTTTTTTAGTATTGCAAAAACTAGATTAAAATTTGAAAAATAACTTTTTATATTTTGTAATCTTTGAACAAATTATATCATAAAGTCTACTGTTCCACTGTCTAAACAGTTTTGCACTGTTGTGTGTAAGTTCGACACTTATAGTAAAAATGAATTCTTAAAAAACTATTTGTATATCTGTTACACTTTTTTTATTCTAATAATAAAGCAGATAATATGATAAACAGATGATGATGACTCTGAAGATGATTACTTTGTAATCGAAAAGTACATTAAGTTAAAGTAAAAATTGTTGAATTTGTGGTAAGAGGCTGTTTTATTTAATGATAAACAGGTTTAAATACTTTTAATATATAATTTATTTTCACTGAAGATCCAAAACTACTAGAAATTGTACAAAGAAATCACGTAAAAATTTGACTGTGGAAACAGGATTTTACTGTGTTCTCTGAAGCAGGGACATTCTGTACCACTAGAACCTGCCTAACATTTAATAAAAGTACTATGTAGGTTGTTTTCTCATGATTCTAAAAGCCCAGTCCTAATGATACCCCCTCATCCTGAAACCAAAGACCAATTCTCAACGGACACCTTAGAGAATTGATAAAAATATATGTAGTTGGAGATACATTGTTAAATAAGGTATTTTTTTTTATCGCCAATCTAAACAAATGATTATTGGAATTTGTTTGAAGTAAGCAATACAAAAATATGAAAAAAACAAAATTTATTCCAAGGACTACTAAAAGATGTCTGTGTAGTCTTACTATTTAATTTTACATTTTCTATATGAACCACTATTATTTTAATATGAAACCATTAACTAAAATGCATAAAACAATAAAAATCCATACAATACCCTTTTTAGAAGTTCTATTACAAAAATCACGGATCTGTGGTGGTGGAACTGTGGATATTAACTCTAGGTATCTGTACAACGAAGGTTCTTTCTAAGAGCAGATCACTATTCCCACATCAATGTTGAAAATACATCAACACTCTTATCTGGCTTGCTGTAGTATATGCTGATATCTGCGTGTTTAACGTGTTAAGTCAAAATGTAACTGGTTTACAGGAAGAACTTAATTTAACCCTTAGCACTCGACTGTCAGGGGAGCCCCGCCAAGCGTATATTGCAGTTTACTTGTATGTCGGGGGTCACTCGACACGATTTTCAAATGCCTATAACTCGTCTGCGGCGAAGCCCACGACATTCAATCTTTTACCGTTTGGTGCTAAACTCTATTGAAAATAATGTGAACAAAGTTGAAAATGCCTAGGAATATGTGAGTCATCACAAAATTTAGTTTGCCGCTACGTTGTAAGCTGCAAGTAGGTTACAGTTTTGCCGGTTATTTGTTTACTCGTAGTTTGCTGTGGCTTTACATGCAATTAGTGATTCTGAAATTCCTGACCTTTTACTTGATCCTGATTTATTAGAATGTATGTTTGTTATGTTTGTTATGTTCTTAAACAAAATAGCTAAACCAACAGGTATTTGTAAATATAACCAGTTTATGGGTGGTATAGATTTAGCTGTTCAATATAATGAACCGTGCAGTTTTACAAAACGAACAAATAAATGGTGGAGGACAATGTTTTTCTGGCTATTAGATGTAGATGTAGTAAATAGTTTTATTATCTATAATAACAAAAAAAAGGAAATGAAAGAAAATCCTGTTAAAAAAAAATAGTTTCGCCATAACTTGGTGAGGGAACGCATTGATGATATCAGGAATAACCCGTATAGTGAGAGGGGTTGTCCGTTAACTACTGACAAAGAAGAAAGACTGAATTGGAAATTACATTTAACCTTTTCCAATGATAAAAATACTTCTAAGGATTGTGTAGTTTGCAGTAACAGGAAGATAAAAGGAGGTAGAAGGGAAACAGTTTTTCACTACAAAACATGCGGCAGAAAACCAGGACTTCATCCGGAAGACTGTTTTCAAAGATATCATACTCTGCAAAATTACAAATAAGATAATAAAATCATGTACATACAGTATTAGTGACTAAAAATAGCTTAGTTTACTAAAATCATGTAAGAGAAAACAAAGTTTTCCATAAACAATAATGCAACCTGCAGGTGAGGAATTTGTCCCAATTTAATTACAAGTGGGGAAGCAAAGCATGTTACAAAAATCCGAGCGCTAAGGGTTAAATGTATTAGGACATGGGAATATTTTCTGTTATTTCAAACAGAATATAAGTATTTAGGAATTAAATAATATTTTTCACTAAACATTAGATTTATTCTACAAACATATAACTCACAGCCCTAGACAGATAGTCTGGTGATGCATTCTCGTACTTTATGTCAGAAAGAAATCTGTCAATATTAGACTCAATGAACCTACAAAACAAAAATGTAATTTACACAGAGTTAATGTAAAACTTATGGTAACTATGTGCATTAAAGATTAGAAATGGAAACTACTACTGCTTACATTAGGATATGAATTTTAGTAGTTGTTAAATTAGCAGACACAATTGAATTTGCAATAAAAATTTTACCAGGAGATATTGAATGTCCTCAGAGACGCAAAAAATAACATTAAAATTAAAATTCTATAAGGATACGTTTTCCCTGTTATTCTTTCTATTCAAAGTGGCACATTACTGGCTCTAGCACTTTAAACCCGTGATCTGTTGCGCCCTGTTTTGTAACATATATAGTCGCGCATATAGGGAACCCCTAACATTTACCCCTAACTCATTAATTATAGCAAACTTTTTCATTTAAAACTAAATTTTTAGATACAAAATTGTTAATATGTGAATGACAAATTTTAAAACAATTTAGCAGTATAAATATTACAGGAAATGTTTAGATGAACGGAATTGAAACGACGTGATGTGTAGTAAACTAACAGTAATTTTAATTTCCATCATAGGACATTGTGCAAATTGAAACCTTTGACCTACTATGCTCTTAATTTATTGATCTGTTACATTTATGACCCTTCTGTTTTGTATAACGATTTTTCATTATCTGACAATACACACATCGTCGGCCCTTTCCTCCAAGATTTTCTAAAATGAAACCAAATTCTGTGCAAGTTCTGTTTCAAACAACTAGATTTTATATAAGAAGTATAGTTCTTGAATTTCCATGAAGTCTTTTTATCAATAAATTTTAAAATAATTTATTCCAGTAAAAATAAATTTCATAAAAACGTTTCATAATTTGGTATCAAACTTATGTGGTTTTTGACTCCTGATAAGACATTCTTGACCAAATATATTTTTTATACTCTACTTGAACAGTATGGACAAATTTTCAATTGAAGCTGTTTTCAAAAAATAAGCCTTGCAATTGCCTTTGCTAACTCAGCGATGAATATTCTTCTAGCAATTTCCATCCCAATATTTTCTTTATATATGATATACATTGAATCTTGCAAAAATAACCCGTTGAATATTGGCCATCTTTGTTACTCACTCTTTTTACTGATTGTTCCTCCTTCATTCTATCAACTACATCAACTCCTTCCTTTGATAAGTTGTAGAACGAAATCATCTCTGGTCTGAATAAATTTCCTGTTTCGTGATCGATTTCAATGACTGAATGTAATGTTGATAACATTATGACATTTTTGTTTTTCTATGTATAAAACCGAAAGTGTTTTATTATGATTGGCCCTAAAATCAAATATACTGCTAAAAACTGTAACACAAATGGTAGCGCTATTAGGACAGCCCTAACTAAACAGTGGCGCAAAACTTTACCTTCCCCCCACCCCAATATTGCTGCAGAACCCTTACTCATGGAATTAACACAAATAAAGGTGTCAGTTAAGGTCAATGACACATAGCTAGCTCATCAAAACTGTAGTGCAAAAGAATAAAACATTTCCTTTACATTAGCTATTTTTGTTAGGGCTCCCCATACGGCACAACCAATGACGGGTTAATATACCATGAGCATCAAGCTAGTGACTACAATAAAGTTAGAAAATGTTATTTGGTTTATGGAAAGAAATTCTATAAATTATAACCACTTATACACTGAATATTGTTTAATTAATGTGGAAACTTCAAACAGAAATGCCATTTTTAAATGCAACACGAGGTTATAAGTAAAACAATTTGAATATAATTACTGTCAGCTGGTTCTAGTGATGGCAATATAACCCTAAAATTATCCAACGGCTTCTACAAACTCTTTTATTACTACATCAATTTCTCACTTTATTTACTGAATAGACTTATTTTATAATTACTTTAAAATCTCCTTTAGTAAAAAATATTTTAGGCCTAGTTTTGTAACAATTTGACACTACAATATTTATTTACCTTAATAAAACTATAACAGCAATGTGTTTCCCATATAAGAATGTAGGAGCAGAAGGTTACTTCTGCATAATTTCTGATTTGGGATGAACATATTAATACAGAGTTATGAGGACATGTTGCAAATTTTTCATCAATAAATAATCAACTTAAAAAACATGTGACTAATCTCCTTAAACAGTATTTTATAAATATTTTCTATATCTAGACTGTTTTTATCTTTCGATGAAACATTTTATAACTCCTGAACAATCTTAACAAAAGCCAAAGTTCGTTTAGTCAATGGCATAAGTTTTTATACGAACTTATAGGTACTTCTGCTTCTTGTTTTCAATAACATGAAGAACACAAAAGTAAAGTTTTTGGTGGCCCAACTGATTCAGAAACTATGCTGTCATCTTGTAAAATTTGTACATTTAATGCAAACATTATAACAAAAATTATTAAATAAATTTTTAATGTCCAATAGGAAACAAATATTAAAAACTAATATCACATAAAACTCTCTAACTTACGTAATAAAAGGTTCAAGTTTTGTCAATATCAATTCAACTCTCTGTTTTGGTAAAAGGGAATATTTTGAAAGTTTCTTTGGAAAATGAACTGAAAAACAATAAGAAATGGTTAACAATGAAACTTAAAAACAATTCTTGTATAACATATAAATTAAATTTTAGAAAGCTAATTGTAACCCACATAGAAGCTACTGTAATGACGACAATATAATAATAACAAATACAGTCAAAATATAAAATTATTAAAAACATACTAAAATCATCAGCATAAATTGAAACTCAGCACTAAACCTTACATTTGCACAAGGCTTGGAGTTAGTAATCTGCAGTGAGAGATTACAGTTTAGAAACTCATGCCTATCCTAGTTTTGCATGACAGAAAATGTTAGTCAACTTAATAAAACTTCTCTTTGTTATGAATATACATGTTTTGAATTCCAAAAGAAAAACATCTTTAGTTTAAAACATCTATACAGATAGAATAAAATACCTTTAACAAAACTCATATTCATACTTCTCATTATTTTTTAAACCATAAAATAAAGAAAACATCCTTATATAAAGTATTATTTTACCTATCAATAAACCAATCAATTACAATTTTATTTACTGCTACTTATTTAATACTGGTTTTTTTTTGTGGTCCACTATACCAGTATTTTATTCTGCCTAAATAAGTGTTTCGCGTCATTAATTTTCATCGTCGCTTGATGAAACTACGTGGTTTTTTTGTTTTTGTAGAATATTTAGTCTGTCTCAGCCCTTTTCTTTTCGCAATTTTTAGACATTAATCCGCAATTGGTTATTGCTATATGAATTTTTCTTGAAAATCAATAATTGCTTTTAAACACATTCGTCTTTGTAAATTCAAATGCTATGTTTATTAAATATTGTTGTCTATAAAGTAAATGCTGTAATTTAGAGAAAACCTACCTACTCTAACTTCTTACTTTTCATACACATATATGAGTAGATATTGTGCTTGCTAGTTTGTAAGCACATATTTCAGCACGGTTTACTGATTCTGCCATTTGCAATTAACATTGTCATGTTCAGAACATAATATGTGAAAATGACAAAAATCGAGGTTACCTAGTATTTAAGAAAGTATTTTACCTTTTATTTTTTTAAGGTAATTTAATAGGGCAGCCATATAAGCGAACCTAATCATGCTAGTCTAAAAGTGGTATGAAATCTAATTAAAACAACATCTTATGAAAGTCTAAACATTTAAAATTTTCAAGTGCCTTCAAATCTAGCTGTTACAAATATGGTAGATTAAAAATATTTTTGTTCCAATATTTATTAATCCCTCTAAATATTTATTTTTAAAATACTGTTTAAAGAAGATACTTGTATTACAAAACATGATAGCTTCACGTCGGTCTAGAAATGGCAAAGATTTACATTCTTGATTATTGCAAATTAATTTTACATTTTTACAAGCACTTGCTCTTAACCCCCCCCCCATGTTTTAAACAAAATTTTTAGTTTTTTCACCCTCTCTGTTCAGTTAGGATCAAAATGTTAAAAGTTTAAAGAAAATAATTTTCATAATTACCTAAAAGACGCAGCAAATGAATAATACCAAATACTTTTGTTACACATACATTTACATCATCTTTGAGAATCTGAAAAATACAATATCCTATATTTATAAAGTAACCAATAATTTTTTCACTAGATAGTATTGTTATAAATATAAAATTACTTGCAATCAATTGGTAAACATGAGTTAAAAACATTTTTTAAATTTATACATAGTAATTTATAATTACAAAAAAACCGTATACGAAAATAACTTTTAATGAAAAACAAATTTAAACCACCCAATATTTACAGTGAGCATACTATTTCAGTGTGTTTATACATTTTACTTGAGAAAATGTTTAAAAATATTTCTTTAACTAAAACTATACATTGTAATATGTTATTTGTAATAGTAACAACTCCCTTTTTTAACATAAATATGGTTTAGGAGATAGTTTGCTGCCTTATTTGGTTTACACAGTTTTCAATGCACCCCTTTCTATTACATAATTACTGTCACTGGCGCACGAGAAGAGCCCTAGCCCAAGGCAGGTCAAAACGATACGGTCATTCCCAAAAACATTTATAACACAAAACGTCAGATTTACAGAAAATTACAATGTAGAAACAGGATCATATATAATTTATTTTGTGCATCCTTTCTTTAAAATTAGAACTTTTACCTATCTGTAAATATTTATATTACTAAAATATAACTACGAAAAAACTATCGCACGGTTAGTTTATGATTGTAAGTCAGGAATACATCGACAGCGCTCTTGCAGAACTGAAAACCGAATGAGACTCATTTCTACACCGGGACTCTTTTCGTGCTCCAGTGGCAGTAGTCATTTTCATAAACTGACTCCACTGGGGACTGATAAAAACACATAGAAGTTCTACCATATAACAAACCGAGATTTGTCATGTAAAAAAACATGTTTACATACCTCATCATATTGAAGCCTCTCCAGTGGGTAAAGCAGACAGGGATTAATAAATGCACTGAAATAATCTGATACTCCTTTAACTAGTTCTTTTTCTGAACTTTTTCTAGAAAATAATTTATAACGTTTAATGTTAGAATATATTTATTTCAGCTCAAAATAAACAAATATTACAATTCTCAAATCAATAAAATGGATAATACACAGCTCGAAGATAAATAATTTTAAATACATTTTGTTGTTTAATGTTAAGGAATTTATCAATTGTTTAGGAATGTAATTTGGCAATTTATTTATCACCATCCTGCACCTAAGATATAATTAATTTATATAAATAAGTCTGTTAACACACACTCACTCACACACACACACACACACACACACACACACACACACACACACACACACACACACACACACACACACACACACACACACACACACACACACACAAACACACACACACTCACTCACTCACTCACACACACACACACACACACTCGCACTCGCACACACACACACACACACAAGCATGTGTCATCATGGAGTGAATATGTTAACACCATAGACTTCAACCTTTAATAAAGGTACTTCCTCTTGTTGCCATGATCATTGTCTTTGAAATAAAACAATCTTGCTCGGCAGTCAAATTACCTTGATGCAAAGAATAGTTTGTCCATTGTTCATGAAGCTCCCATGTCTGCAATTAATCATTATGGCTACATCGCTGATAAAACATGTCAGCTAGATGTTTGAGCTTTGTTCTGCATGAAATTGATTGTTTTGTTTCAAGAAAAACATGCTTTCAAACTTTATTATTGATTCTTAGAAATCAATCTTATTATTGCATGCAATAATAAGAGATCTTGAGGACAATAAACTCTCATTAATCAAGACTCATTAGTCTGGACTTCATTTAGTTCAGACACTCATTTGACAACAGATTATAAGAATTATATATATCTAAGTTAGGAATTTGAGACTCTAAATTAGGCAGTTTTCTGGTATGGCCTGTAACTTTTTAGTAGCAAGAAGTGGTCACTATGCAAAATAGCACAGGCTGAGAGAGAGGGAAGTGAACAATAACCACTTGATCTCTTCTATCATCACTTGTATTTCTAAAGAATTCAACAGAAGATCTGTAGTTTCTTTAAACCAGTGAATTTATAGTGTAATGACCATGAGGATGAGTCTGGACCCTTACTTTCAGATACAATAGTTTTGTCTCCTGCGTTTTTTCAGCTTTTATTAATCTCAACAAATTAGAACTTTAATGAGAATTAATAAACCTATTCAAGTAGTTATTTCAACACGAAAGTGTTGGTAGTAGTTTATTTTGGCAATTTTGTAGAAACTCATTTAAAATTATGTAAAATCATTATTTGTTAAGATAAATTTATAATGCTTTGTTTTTTGTTTTGTAGATTATGTTTTTTTTGTTGTATATAATAATTATTGTATATAATTAATATACATTTATGAACAATTTATGAACTAAACGTTTTTTCTTTAATTTTACATTTTCAAAGTAAAGTTATTATTTATACCTTTTTCATAAAATAAACATTTCACAATATATATTTCATCATAGTACATTTAAATCCTTATTACACAGAAATAAAAGGTTACCCATTTATGTACAAAAATAAGAAATATATGCATATATGATCAGTTAATGAGCCTATGGTATTTTAAATATAAATCAGTAACAGGTTGCTAAACTGAGCAAAATAAAACAACCTGTTTGAATTAAAATATGAACAGAGGACATGCCAACACGATCTAGCAAGGAAATAAAGAATTGCATTATAAATATCTGTTATACCTCAACCACAAGATACACTTGTGTCTTGGCATTCAGTTCAGAATGGGCACATCAAGTCAGATTCATGTATCAAAAACTAAATTAAGAGAATCTAAAAGGAAGAGTTAACATCTAATAATGATTCTCTTCATTATAAGAATATCCATATTAAAATAATTTCACAAAACTATTATTTACATTATAGACAAAAATGTAACTATCCTCAATTTTGTGTGTGTTTACTACTAAACTTTCTGTCATCATATAAAATTGTCTAAACACATCATCGTTCTGTAATTCTAGTTTCTCATGAATGCTGTAGAAGTACTCAGCAACTCCTAACCTCATTTATTCTTTATCCACAATATCTTCCTAATGTAATCAACTACTTTTTCATCAATGGTATGTCATACCTCTTCTTACAAACACTGCCATTTTACTGATCCCTTTGTTTTACGGACAAATTTTCAATCATCAGTCTCTTGACACAAGGATCTTCAATGAGTCTCTCTACAACGAACATTCCTAAATACGGACACTAGATTTATTTTTTTCAATCATAAAATTAATTTTTAAAATTAAATATTAAAATTAATAATTTATTAATAATTTATTTAATAATTCATTAATATTTTAATTTATTATTGAAATATTTATGGTTGAATCTGTAAAACATTAAAAGCTTTCTAAGAAGCAAAATCAATTTCTTTAATATTTTTTATTTTTCCCAACAATAAAGTAAAAAGAATATATGTTTTCTAAAAGTACGTTCATATGTCTACATTATTTGTAACTAATAATTTTTTTTTTACAATTGGCTTTAATACTTTGTGGCAATAACTGGGATTTTATAAATTTATTTATTTTGTTCAGCACCTTATATTTGTATGTAAAAAGCTGAATTATACACCTCACACAACTAAAAAAAATTATTACTGAATTTTTTTATTTTTAACTTTAAAATTTCTAAGAGTTGCTAAATTAACCAATAGTAAAAAAAAGGTTTTGAGAAATAAATTTATAAATATTATACCATAACATTTTTCTCATACTTTCCTGAAAAAAAAAAAAACATATACAGGCCGGTAAGTTATGTTAGCGTGTGCGCAGGAGACGATTTGGTAAAGATATGATGGTGGGGAGAAACAGTGGTGCGAGTAGTGTGACAGTGGAGGGGGATTTTATAGCTAACTTGCTGGAATGCACAACAGAGCAAATAGTTCAGTTATTGTTTTATTTGGTGTGACAGTGTTTAGTGTATGAACTAAAACAGTATTTTTCAATACTAAATATGGCTCAACCGAAGACAAGTTTGTTGGCAAAAGAGTGGCGCTCAGAAGCCAAACAAAATGCATTACCATTAATGTATTTAAAAGCATATCTTCTGAAAATCCCAACACGACTTGCTTGGTAATTAAAAATCACGACTTGCTTCCTAGATTTAAAAAATTATTGACAGTGGGAAAACCTTCAGTACACCAGGTAAAATTCGTCCAAGAAAAATTTAAAAAGTTAACATCGATGATTTCCATAAATGTTCTCTACAAAAAATAGTTCTTAATTTTCATACGACTCATCACACGCTCTCAACATTGAAGAATGTCCTGAAAGTTTTAAAGCTTGAAAATCCGGAACTAGAATTTAATTTCATTCATGAAACTTTAACTAAAATTTTAAGATCCATGGGATTTAATTGGAAATAAACAGAAAATAAATGAAGGGTTATGAACGAAAAACATGACACGCGCTTTAAAAGAGTATGCTATTCAAATAAAATTTAACAGTATAGAGCAGAGAATAGGCCTATAATACTTTCAGATGAGTCTTATATTCATTCGACCCATACCATGAATTTAGCACAGACTAATAAATCTATTAACAGCTACAAAAAAAAATTCAAAGGAATCAAAACTAATCATAGTCTACGCTGGCAGTGAAACAGGAAGTATAGAAAATGCATTTTTGGTCTTTAGAGCAGGCCATAAAACCAATGACATGAATGTGGAAAACTATGAGAAATGGATTCAAAACCAGCTAATCAGAAAACTTCCAAAAAATTAAATTCTTGTGGTAGATAACGCTTCTTATCATAATAAATTAGCAGCTATTACTCCAAATTCAAACAGCATAAAGTCAACATTGATGACATGGCTAAAAGAAAGAGACATTTCATCGCTTATTGGAATGTGAAGGGAAATAAAAAATTACATTTTAGGGAAAACAGGTATGACATTTTTTTGGTTTCTTCATACTGTAGGTTTATATAGTCTAGGCCTACGGGAGCCTCTTTTTCCTAAAAGAGCGACTCCAAACATGGTGGAAGGGTTGACGTGTCCTTGGGAGCTTTCCACTATTGTTCAGATAATAAAATAGTCGACCGTAATAGCTACTATCCCTCCTCTAAGTCAACTGGAATAGAATGAGGCAAAGCTCGCAGCACAAACTTAAGCATCTAAAGTGAGTCATTTCTTCTACAGCCAGTTGTATTGCCCCCTCACCTCTATTTGTGCGAACTACAGTTACAAAACTTTACCAGTACATAAGTATACTTTACAAATAAACTGAATAAGTTATTAAGCGTTTAATGTAACTACTACAACAATTGGAAAAATACATTGCCACATAAGGACTTCCTTTAGGTTTAGAGTCTGCCAGTTATAAGGGTAAAGTGAATATTCAGAGGTAGTATTTGTTTTCCTACAACCATTAACAAGGTCTTAGAAATTTATAAGCTTTTTTGTTAATATGATAAAATTGTTTGAATCGTTTTAAGCAAAATAATATTTTACTCCTAAAAACTAATCAAAGTTACAAGTAATGCAAAAATATACAAATTTTACTATGCTATACAATTTGATTATGTTATCTTATTTTAACTTTATCCATTCATATTTAATCGTTAATTAGTTGTCATTAGTATTTCTAAATTTAGGTGTCTCTTTTTGACTGTGTATTACAGTTTTATTACACCTCTTTAGATTTATATTAAATTTATTAGCTTAAATCTGCTGAACAATCGAATATAAATAATTGCTGAAACTAAATATTATTCTATTAATACAAGTTAATAATCAATCTAATTACAACATGATCTTTAACAAACAAACAAACACACACAAAACAACAGAACCTACTTACATTTGTTGGTTTTTTGTTACTAGGTCTTGAATATACTCATCAATAATAGAATCTACTGTGAAAGTACTGGGCAGTTTCACCAACTAGAAATTTTAAAGAAACAATGTTAAATAACTGATTAAATGTCAGTAACATAAGCATTACTTTAACACTAATAAAATATAAATTGTGCACAGTTCGAATTATTTAGTATTTGATTTAAATTTATAAAACTTCTGCAAGTAAAATGAAATTCAGGGCAAGAATTTGTAGACACGTCTTGATAAATTGAATTACTTTAGAGAAATAGAGAGTAAAAGTATGAATAATTTAGTAATTAGAAATGGGAAAGTTTAATTTAACAAGGGTCATCATCAGTGAACTTTGATTTATAGAGTTTGCCTGTATTTTAAAATATCTCTGTTTTTAGGTTTAAAAAACATAATTTTACAAAACAATATGCAGTATTTTATTTAGTTAGCTCATTAACAAAATATTACGTTGACAATGACATTTAAATTAAAAAATCTTTATAAATTCCAGTTTTAGGACTTATCTACAAAACATAAGAAAAACTAGAAACTAGTTGTAAGTTAGAGTTTGTAGTAGTAACTGATGATGATGACATTGTCATTGAAACACATCTGAGTTAATAAATGATTAATTAATGAGTTTTGTGTATGTGTTTTACTTGTACTAACATAAGCTCACAAACTAAGCTCAAAGAATAGTTGTATAATTATGTGTTTTGTTCATATGTAAATATTTTACTTACAACTAACCTTTATTTTACTAATAAAAGAGATTGTATAATTGCAAAATATTAATTACTCAAAGCCTTTATAAATGACGGGGTAACTGATAGAATAAATGTGTTAAAAGCTGTTGGAGCAATAGCGCAGACAAGCTACAAGTCTCGGAGTAGATGTGGCAAACTCCTAAGCTGATTCACAACCGAGTTCAGAGAGCCATGCCAAAGAAAAAAGCATTCTCTTCTCATTATCAGAGTAAAAAGGTTGAAAAAATTTAATGACAAAGCTTCCCTAAAAACCTCTTTTATTTTCCTCAGATTACATTATAGAATTTTTTGTTTGAAAGGAATTACTTAAAACTGTAAAACCAGCATATTTCTTCTCAATAATCTATATTTAAAAAATGTCTTTTTTTTATCCAGTTCATAAAGCTTGCTTTATATATTGCTAAATCTGCACTTGTGTTTGAGCAAGATTTTAGTTTTGTTAGTGGTCAAAATATTCAGACACTACTAAAAAAAAAAATGTAAACAAGTTAATACAAAATACGAATTTTGAATAAATTAGAAAACTAATAAGCATCAAATGTGTTTTTTTTTAAATAATTGTTTATATCTGTGTGTGAATAGTGTCTCAATGTGAAAAGATTACGGATAATTGGAAGTTCAAGTTCTTCAATTCAAAGTTATTTGTTTGTATATTAGCTCAAATTCTAGGCACACCAGTGTTTGCCTTCCAAGAATTCTCTGCGTTCAGATCAAGATTATACGATTTGGTGCATAAGCGGTATTGGGACAATCAGTCCCATCGAAGCTCTGCTCAGTCATCAGTTTGTTGTTATTGATTTGAAGTCATGGTGTTTGGTGTGTAAGTGGTGTTGAGTAAGTAATCGACAGTTATCGATTGATGCTCTGCTCAGCCACCGATTTGTTATTAGAGTAGGGTGTCTCTGCTTTTATTCTGAAAGTGATTGTGTAAGTGTTTCCTATCACCTGAGTAAACCACATGGTCTGTCCAAGACATTAACTTTTAGTGAAAAGTCATTGTTATTCTTGAGGTGGAAAACTATTTTAAGAAGAAATTTGACATTGCTAAAGAGTATGGGATATTATCCTTTACATTGTCTACATTTTTCAAAAATAAGGATAAAATTTTCAACAGTGCTTTCAGTGGAAACGGAAAAGACCTCAGAAAACCCAAGGAACCAGATGGCCCTGAAGTGAAAACCACAAACAAATGTCAAACAGTTTTTTATCCACAGCAATTCAAAACACAGAACCCACCCACTGTGAATACATTAGACAAGATATTAAACATAAAATGTCTATCATAAACACTAAACCAAGCAGAACTAATGAACACACAACCCTTAAATCTATCATACAAAAATGTGACCAACATAACCTAAATTTTTCAGAAAACTACATAACTGAACTCCATTTAGATCCTACACCAATTAAACAAAAATTAAAAATCTTCTAAACAAATACACTGAAATAATTAAACCAGAACAAAAGAAATATTGCAAACAAATAAAACCCCAAGCACCCTTACTAAACGCATTACCTAACATCCATAAGAAAACACACCCATTCACACACTAACTAACCACACACAGACACATTCACATAAGCTAGCCAAATAGATAGATAAACTCATCAGAAACACTATAAACTTTAACAGCCCCACATCCTGTACACAATAACATTGACCTGATCCACAAAATTAAAGACATGCATATACCACTTAACTCCATTATAGCATCATTTGATATAAAAAAACCAACACACCAACATGCCCATTGAATAAACACTTCAAATAGTAAAACGATGCTCACAACAAAAAAAACTCCACACAAACTCATCCAAGAAATCATCACACTCACCAAACTCATAACAACACAAAATTACTTCATATACCAACACAAGTTCTATACACAAAATGATGACCTGCCAATGGGTTCCCTCATCCCAGGTATCCTAGCTGAAATATTCCTCCACCACATCGAACAAGAATACATTCTACAGAACAATAAACATTCAGATAAAATAACTTACTACCACAGATATTTAAACAACATTTTACTATTATATGACGGCAACAAACAATAAATCATACAACTACACAATCACAGCATCACCTTACATCAAAACCTAAGATTTACCTTTGAATTAGAAGATAACAATAAAATAAATTTCTTGAGTCTTTCACAATCATCAAACTCACCAAACACAATTTAAAAATATACAGGAAACCAACCACCACTGATACCTTAATACACAACACATCTAATCACCCCACACAACACAAACACGCTGCATTTAACCATATGTTATACCACCTAATGAATATACTCTTGCAACAAAAAGACTGGCGAAGAGCTTAATACAATAAAATACATCGCTCAACAAAAAAAGAGCTACCAACATACACTGATAGATAACATACTCAAAAAAATTAAACATAAACAACACCATCAAACAGTCAAACTGACAAGCTACACACACAAAAATAAATACATATCCATCACTTACCACAACAAACACACATAAAATTGTTTCCACATTCAGAAAACTCAATTACCAAATAACTTACAAAACAATGAACACTTTATGACAACATAAACAACCCTATCAACAACAGACACAAATACAATCAAACCAGTAAATACAAAATAACATGTAACGACTGCCCCAGCTTCTACGTTGACCAAATCTATTTATATTTAACATAAGATTCAAAAAACACACCAACAACATAAAAACATAAATCCAAAATCCAGTTATGCAACGCATACACAAAACACCCAACACACATACACAAACATTCACACTAATTTAAATATTCTCCGTATAATAAACCATATTAAAAAACTAACCACTACAGAAAGATTTGAAATATTCAAATATCACACAACACAAAAATAACATATCTTAGATGATCAAACACCTTATTATTTCGAACCTAACACCTTATTCCAATTTATAGTAAACAACTCGCTAAAACTAAACCCCCTCCACCCTCATATATCATATTCCCAGCAACCTTTAGCGATCGGCGGCTATAGTGTCTCTGAATTGTATTGACAAATATCATTTGATTGAAAATGATTATTTCGAAACGTGTCAGCAAGTAAGTTTAAAAGTAACCACTCAGACAATAATTACTTATAAAAACATTCCATTATCTGGCCCTCTTGTTCGAATAAAGGCCGAAGACTTTGCTTTAAGTAGGAAAGTGGTTTGGCTGGATGGTTTAAAGAAAGAAATATATTACCTTTAAGTCTGTTTGTGGTGAAAGTACAAGTGTAAATGATGAAGCTGCAAAAGTTTGGAAAAACGTTTTAGAAATGATTAAAGGAACCTATCAAAAGACATTTTTAACATGGACAAAACATTTATTTTTTAAATGTACCCCGGACAATACTTTAACTTTTTAAAAGTGATTGCTGCAATGGGAGGGGGGGGGAATTGAGAAAGGAAAGAGTGACTTTATTGGTTGGGGCACTGGAAAGTTGCCTTTACTGATGATAAGCAAGATGTTTTAAAAACAAAGTCCAAACCACTCGAGTACAAACTAAATACAAAAGCTTGGATGATAGTAGATCTGTTTAAGAATAGTTGTTAAAACTTGACTAAACCTTCCATAAACAGGACAGAACAATTATCCTGTTTCTGATAACTGTACTGCATATAACACTATCCCACTTATGAAAAATGTTGAGATTATTTTTCTCCTTTTGAACACTAGTTCAGTTAAACAGCCAAATGGATCATGGCATTATAAAAAAATTTAAGCAATTTTACCTGGAACTTATTACACAAACACTCTTGACACGTTCGTATGAAAATGCCAACAAAAGTTTAGAATTTTATGTTTTTAAAACAGCAAGAATGTGCATTAATCATGCCCAAATGGTATTGAAACAACCATAGCAAATTGTTTTAAGAAAACTGGATTCGTTAAAAAATCTGACCAGCATGCAAGTGAACTATTAAATTAAGATGTTCCCCCTGCATCTGTCGAACAGGTAGCCAATACGAGCATCACCTTTGAAGAGTACGTAATTATAGATAAAGAAGTAGAAGTGTGTGGAGAACTTTCTGATTAAGAAATTTTAGCAGAATTCAAAAACATAAAAGATTGAAAAAGCAGATTGTCGGATTTATGATAAGATTAAGCTGAAGTTGAAGAGTTCCCAATCGCCAAGTCTGATGGTCTTCATCATTTGTGTGTTTCAGCAGTACATTGTAAGATAAACCAATGTTAGTGACAGTGTTTTCCACTCTCTAAATGTACTTGAGGATTTTGCAATGTTAAAACAATTAATTCTGCAAGACAACAATTGGACATTACAAAATATTTTGACAAACTTTTATTTTGTACTGTATATATCTATCCATAACTCAATGTATATGTACATACACACAATTAGAAATTACTCTTGTAATTTTTTTGGTAATGTACATTGAAAGACAAACCAATGTTAGTGACAGTGTTTCCCACTCTCTAAATGTACTTGAGGATTTTGCAATGTTAAAACAATTAATTCTGGAAGACGAGAATTGGACATTACAAAATATTTTGACAAACTTTTATTTTGTATTCTAAATATCTACCCATAACTCAATGTATATGTACATATACACAATAAGAAATTACTCTTGTAATTTTCTTGGTAATGTTAACTGCAGTAACTTTTACTGCTAATAATAATTATACGTTTTATAAGCACACTATGTCTAAGTTTATTGCTTATTCAAATTAGAGTGTTTAATGTGCATGTGTGGTCTGTTTTTTTTTTTTAATAACATAGACCAGTGACGCATTAATGGAAAACAGACAAAATAGTCATTAGACACAAAAAACAAATGTACTGCTTTTCAATGAAAGATATTTTCTCTAACTTCCATAATTCGAATTATTCACTAGTCCCTTCAGCTTTGAATAATCTAAGTTCTATTGTAATGAATTTTATCACATTTGTGCATTTTTGTTTTACCAAAAATGCATTTTTTGCATTTTACCATAATTGTAGAAAAATTAAAAATTTAGACAAGTGTAAAAACGATGAAATGGAAATGAAAACAAAATTTTCTTCATTACGAAATTATATTGTTTATTTTACTAATTTACAAAAAATTAGTAATTGAATGAAACAAATTGTTCTATCACTATATAAATAAAGAGTTAAATGCAAACAGGCGCGTATCCAAGGGGGGGCGATCGCCCCCCCACCCTCAAGAACTTTGGGTTAAAAATCGACAATATATTATTAAATTAGGACTTTTTTTATGGTTAAGTTATTATATATTCTCAAATATAAAATCCTAACTGTAATAAATATAATAATAATTTTGTAACATTGTAACGCGCTTTGAATAATTACAAAAATAGAATCACTTATCAAATACAGGTCTATGTTTATGAATACGCTTGAATTTTAAATTAATTTACGTAAGTTAATTCGTCTTTTATTGTAAATAAAAAATAAAATTTTAATTTTTAATTTGAAAATGTGACGCGTTCTCTCGGCATACCCTCGTAAACGCTAGTGAAGCTTAGTCTCGAACATATGATTTTCAATACGTAATTTTGCAAGCGTAATATTCGCAGTTGACTCTGGAATTGTTTCGTGTTGGAAGAATAACTACTTATATTAATTAATAAACAATTTTTACTATAATAGCTTATTATAAAATTAATAATATTCTCTAGCCATAAGTGTTATCGAAACTGAAATAATTATTTATTAAAAAGTTTAATTTGCTACAAATCTTAATCACGTTACACCCACGCTCGCACACACACACACATATTTTATATAAATATATATATAATGCATCGATCGCCCCCCCCCTCAAAGCAAGTTGCTGGATACGCGCATAGCAAACAATATATGTTGTCTTAGAAAATCAATGCCTTTAAAAGAGAACAGTTGTTTGTCTCTAAATGTATTAAAATTATAAACTCTTAGAAAGAATAAATAAATACAAGTTATGTTTATTACTTACTTTTTTGTTTTGATCTACATTGAACCAATCTCGTGCAAGCAAAGTTTTCAGTTTATCAGACATAATGAATGAATAACCTTGATAATCCTGTGTAGATGACTGGTCATCTTGCTGAAACATTAAAATACATGAACAAAATCTGTCGAAAAAAAAACTTCTGAAACTGTATCTCAATTGTATACAATTTTAATTTACGCATCTTGCTATACCAAACAACAAATTTTCAAAACAAGAATAGATATTTTGCCTTATCGTACAAATTGATCAGTTGGAAAACAGAGCTAGTTCCTGAACACTTTCAGTCAGAATACTGCTAAGTATTAAAATTTAAAATAAAGGACTTTGTAGAATAACATTGTAATATTAAACGATGCTTTAAAATGGACATTACTTCAGTAGGTTCATAAGGAGAACTGTATGAGATATACACAACGATAAGAGTGATTTCAAGCAGTTCGTCAGCCGATAAAAATCTGAGATTATTATAAAAACACTAACAAATGGTGAAAATATTGTTGCCGGTTCATAGAAATTGATTATTAACTATGCAAGAGATTATAGAAGAAATCAGAAATGAGATTGGGTTATATTATATTTTGACAGAGAAACTTGGCATGTATTATATCTCATCAAAAGTGATGCTCGTACTGCTCACAAGCAACCAAAACAAAGTGTCAAGATTAACACAAAATTGTTTCTCATGCTAGCAATGATGGAAATACTTCAGAAAAATATTTACCGATGTTTGAAGCACAATTTTAAGGATCTTAAAGTCTATCATTTTCTCAATACTTAGCAGAGCACTGACTGAGGGAATTCAGTTTGCTAACTGATTAAATTGTGCAATACATCAAGCCTCTCATCAAGTTTTAAAAGATAGCTGTAGATCAGCATGACACACAAATTCAAACTGTACGAGGTTCAGATACAATTTTAAAGATTTAGTTTTTTATAAGAGACCTTGTTTTATTTAACATACATTTAGCTAATCAAATTTGCATAAAACCTACTTTATTACTAACCGAGCTACTAGACTCACTGATCCTAGATTTCTTTCTCTTTGGACCTGGCTCAATCCCCTCTTGAGATGACAATGAAGCAGTTGGTGTGCCTACTTTTAATTCTACTGTAGGTTTAACTTCAGCAGGAGATGTAACATTAGTTTCCAGAGATGTATTGGAGAATGATGTGTTAGTACTATCTGGTCCCACTACCACCCCACTCAAATTTTGACTCACGTCTAGACCACCAACAGAAAGAGTAATTCTTTTCTTCCTGTTTTTCTTTCCCCTGCAAACAATGGATTATAATATAACATTACAAAATAACAAACAATTAGTAAATAACTTAACCAGGTTTATATCAATTAACTAAATCTTTGCAAACAGGTTAGAGAAAAACAAATATTAAAGATATTTTTACGTACACTACATTATTAATCTTATTTTCACAGTGACTCTAACGCAATATAATGAATATTGATTCCAAAGATTTTCTAGCAGAAACTTTCGTCATTAATTTTTTTCTCTTAAGAGTAAGGAATATCCAAACTTACTTAAATTTCAGTAGTTCTCAAAATTTATATACTTTTGGACAATGTGATCATCCAATTAAGAGTTCAATCGTCAATAAAACAACATTTTCTATATCAATTTTATTATTTGGTTTTATATAAGTAAATTAACACATTAGATAGAATGAAGTACCGAAAGAATATAAGGTCATGACTAAAAACAAAAACCACTAAATCTTATATTTTCAAATTTTTTTCTAACATGTTTCATAAGTACAACTGTATTTTTATTAATTACGTGAAAGGATATCTTACATTGTGACATAAAACTTTGTCTTAGTGTATCAAAGGTGATAGAGTGAAGACACATATTATGTCTGCTAAGCTTGCAAAAAAATCACAACAAATTGGTATAGAGTAGAATATTGTTGCATACTGAGGGGACACACTCAAGGAGTTACATTCCAAATTATTTCTTCAACACAGAGCTTTAAATAAATTTCCAAGGAAACTATTGTACTTCAACAAGTATTTTTAAACAGATGAGTCAAGGAAAATGAAGTTGCTTCATTTGTTGTAGAAGTTCATTTGGATTGTATGCATACAGAAATTTTTGTCACAAAATATCATGCAAAATGCAAAATAACTATAATAATAAGAACAAGCAAGCAGGAAAAACATTACCGAATGATTAAAAATCTAGGAATAATGTAATTAACTTTTAGGTTTTACTACATATGGATGACTCTTCCTACATTTGCACAAATAAAGCTTACCCAAACATATTTGTTCATTTAGCCTATATTCTTGTTCTATCTTCATTATTTACTACAATAAAAGGCTAACATATTTATATTTTACTCTGCTACCAAGAATAAAACTGAATAGGTTTGATACAACTGATCAACGACATATTACTTTAAACTATTCTAAGAATGAATTTAGCAAAACTACTCAATATTTTATTTGTGGATATAAACCAAGGAGACAATATGGTCTGTCCTCTTTACAGAAATGAATGCTTTTGGACATCTGATATCAAAACAAGGAAGAAGGAATTTCATAAAATTAGTATCTTTCATTAATGCATCAATTATCAAAAAACATTAATTTTAATTATTTCTAGATTAAATTCAAGAACTACTTCAAGCTTTCCTTTTCTGTGAAGATAAACGTATGTAGAATTAAGGTAGGAATATAAAGGTTATAATAATCCATTGGTACTCGTGTTATAGCGACTCATAACCCTGAAAATTTCAGTTTCTTTAATAAACAGTAATTTTTTTCACTTGCCTACCCCTTTTCATCAAACATTTAAATAATTCACTTGATGAAAAACAATGGAGGACATTACAGATAAACTACTAATAGCATATGTCATTTTGTTATTGATATATGTACTGCTAAATATAACAGACCAAGTGTTTCAATCCTAGTTCCAGGAAAATAATAAAAAGGTGAAATAGCTAAGGAAGTGTACATACTGTTTGCATTTTCAAAAACACCCAAGTCAAGCAGTAAATCATACTATCAGTGAATTAACTCCCCAATGACATTAAAAAAATAACTTTACACATTAACACAACCAAGTAGAATTAAACTGTATGCATCATGCTTTACATGCCTAATGAACTGAATATAAATTGTATCATGAATTAGATATAGTATTATCTTTTCAACTCATATATAAGTACTTACATTTCCGATTTTTGTGCTTTATGTAAATCCTTCTGCTTTTGCAAGTTTTCTTCATTGATTTTCAACACTCGACTTTCTGGAACCCACTCATCCCAACTAAAATCAAATAGAAAATGAATTGCATTAGATTCTTAAGAAAAATATTCCCTTAAAAATTTATAAAAAATGTTTATTTAAAAAATTAAACTGAATTAAAATTATTAAAAAGGTAAATAAGGCAAATATTACCTTTACATTTTTGAATCTCTTACATGTAATACAAGACTAAATTAAACTAATTAATTAGATGTATTAACAAAAATTCTATTTTCAATTTTTTACAGAAGAAATTGTTTTCTCTAAAAATTTCTGTAAAATATAATTTGTATTAGTAATAAACATGTTTTCAAAATATTCACAATATGGTATCACAATTGATTTTATAATTGAAATAAATTTGGTTATCACAAATAGTTATATTTAATAACAATGAATGTCTGAATCAGTATTTGCATCATTCTTTTACACAAGTGGTCAAATTAAATACTGTATATAATATTTAATTATTTTTTTATTTATGACAGAAATAAAATTTATAGGTAAAATACAAAGAATATATGTATCCAATAAATCTAATCTATTTATTTAATTTCGTAAGCAAATCTAGTTGTCGTTGAAACCTCCATTATGCAACTGTTGCCATGGTTACCACAAAATATCATAAATAGTGCTGTAGGGTTAAAAATGAATGATACGAATAAAATAAACAAACAAACTGGAAATGAGCAAACAATGATGAATTTTTTCTTTCTTGACCTCAGTAGAAATTTATTTTAAAACAAAATTTTATATTACTTGTTTTTTTAATGAAAACATTACTGCGGTGGATTTATTAAGTAGCCCATATATGCCAGATAGTGATTAACACACTCAGCACGGCGGCGATATAGGTGATTTCATCAAACTACTGTCTGTTTCTCGCTAACTTCCACCACTGACGGCAGTGGAACGCTATGCGGGTTGCATAGCTTGTCATAGCATCATTACATCTCAATAATTTTATTTCCAACATATACAGGTTTATTGAGGACATCAAAACAGTGTATTAGACATTAAAATATTGTTTTATTTATCGGGTCACAATAAAAAAAAAGATATACAAATGATAAAATACTTTATAACAAATAATAAAACACAATAAAAAAGACAGAGAAAAAAATAATTTACATAAAAATCTAAAGTAGCTACTACTAAAATATACTTCATACTAAAATAACCACTCAACTTGGAATGTTTGTTTCTGTTTGTGTCATGTGTTTCACACAGAGATAATGTAAACGCAGACATAGATAATGCATATGTCACATAATGCATATGTCACGTCTGAGACTATTTATGGCAGAGATTAGCTGACATTTGTTTACTACAATCTTATGATGACACATTAGGTTTTCCGGCATGTAAGCATTTTGTCAATGACTCATATTTACAATAGTCTGTTCCAACCTCGAGTTGGTTCATTCAATCTAATAGAACAGTTATTGTTTATTCTTGCATTAATTCAGAAAGCTTAGTATATTTTTATGATCGTTGTTTTTACCAAATATTTTGCAGCGTTGAGGTTCAAACTAAAAAAAAAACATTAAAATATAAAAGGTAAACCAAATTAAATCTGTTCATAAAACTCCCTGAAGCAATGTTGCAGATTAAGCATCAAAAGTTAACTTGGGATGGTCGGATTTAAAAGTGACTTAGGCACAATGTTCTCCAATCTCTTCTGAAGCACTGACGTAAAAATCAAACCTTTATACAAACATGTATCGACACTAGAGAAGTTTCAATTAGATTAGGAGTGAGCATGACGGTGCGCTCGCCGTCTCTCAGAAGGGAAGCGAGGAGCGCACCAGCACGCTCTTAATGCATTGTAAGGGAACCCAGAACGTGCCAGTACGCTAGCCGTGCTGAACGTGTTAATAAATATACCAGATAGTGGTAACATCAGCTGACATAAACAGCTGATATGAATTTGATTAATTATTTTAATTTTAATGTTGTTTTAGTAAAATTATGAAATGTATCTAATAGGGGAAGGGTGCCAGTTTATATAAAATTATTTGGGAACGGTGTGCAGTAGAAATATTAATTAAGGATAATCTACAAGAACATTATGTAATTTATTGTTTGTTTGTTGATTATAGAGTTCTGTTTAAGTGAAAATGTTGAAATGAATCATAATGGAGGAAGACAGTGAGTTCATAGACGATTATTTAAGAATGGTGGTTGAGAGAATGGTTAAGGAACATTCACAATGCAGGAGGAAGAACTGATGAATACATCCACAATCTTAGGTGCCCTCTAAATAATGAAAATTATGTGATTCAGAAGTGTTTGCTTAAATTCAATAACACCACCTGGAATGCCTCCTCAATATTTAAAATATAGACTGGAGTTATAGTGATGTTAATTAGAAGTATGAGCTGGTAAATCTTCTGCACTGGTAAATGGAGTAAGGCTAATTGTGAAAGCTATGTTGGAAAAATCATTATAGTGGGAAATAGTTACTAGCTAAAACAAAGCTCAATCAGTATTTCTTCTAAGAACAAAAATAATAACAAACAAAAATATGCCTTTTTCATTTGTTAGGAGAATTTCCATTACGGCTAACCTTTGCAATGACAATAACCATTGCTCAAGGGCAAACTTTTAAAAAAAATTGGTATCTATTAGGAAAACCCACTATTCATGGGCAATTATACGAGGGTAAGTCAAATATTATCCGCAATATAGGTATATTTTTTGTTTACGTTGGCAGTACTGTCCTTTTGCGTTGATGACGCATGCTTTGTTTATTCGTTGTTATGTCTATGCACGTTACAAGCTGCTAGGTTAGTTTCGTTATCGCTGCCGTGCTGTTAATAATGGCCGCTCCACTTTCTATTTGCACCAAAGAAGAGCAACGTTCAGTGATCCGTTTATTGTGGTCGGAAGGTGTATCAGAGGCCGAAATTCATCGAAGACTTTTGGTACAGTACGGGAATAATTGTTTGCCACAACGGAGTGTCTATGAATGGATTGAAAAATTCAAAAATGGTCGCACAAGTGTTACGCAAAATGAAGGAGCTGGACGACCAGTTACCGCCATAAACGAGGAAAACATTGAGCGTTCATGTGAAATGATTCTCTCAGACAGACGGATAACTGTTGACGACGTGGCAAATCGTCTGCAAATTAGCCACGGTTCTGCCTACGAAATCATTTACAGCAGACTTGGGTTTCATAAAGTTTGTGCAAGATGGGTTCCAAAACAACTGACACAGTTGCATAAACAAACGCGCTTGGACGTGTGCAAAAAACATTTTGATCGCTATGTTAACGAACGGGACAACTTCTTAGACAGGATCGTTACTGGTGACGAAACATGGATCCAACCCGAGCCGGAGAGTAAACGGCAGAGTATGGAATGGAAACATCCAAATTCGCCATGCAAGAAAAAATTCAAAACCCAACCGTCCCCAGGAAAACTTATGCTTACGGTTTTTTGGGACTCACAAGGTCCATTACTGGACAATTATCAGGAAAAGGGCACAACAATAAACAGTGTACGTTACAGTGAGATGCTTACTGCTAAGCTGAAGCCTGCAATTAGTAGCAAACGCCGAGGACTGCTGTCAAAAGGCGTTGTGTTGTTGCACGACAATGCCCGTCCGCATACAGCTGCCCACACTGCAGAAACGCTTCAGAAACTCAATTTTGAAGTATTGGATCATCCTCCATATAGTCCCGATCTCGCTCCATTTGATTTTTACTTGTTTGGTCCACTCAAAGAGGCAATTAGGGGCCGTCGATTTACGACAGACGAAGCATTGAAAGAAGCGGTGCATTCCTGGCTCGCATCTCAACCCAAAACCTTCTTCCACGAGGGCATCAGGAAACTTGAACAACGTTGGACCAAGTGCGTTGAAAAGCAAGGGGACTATGTCGAAAAATGATGTACTTGTAAGTTTCCTATTTGATTTCAATAAAATTTTATAACTATATTGCGGATAATTATTGACTTACCCTCGTATGTAGCTTTTAGCACAGCAAGAGTGATTAAGATTCAAATAACAATAGTTACACAAAAAATATTGTTTACAAAGAAATTTACCTTGAATTGTGTTTCTAGCATAAATGTATTGATATTTGAATCACATTATTAATACAATTCTTAAACGATTGAAATGTATTAAACAGTGAGTATTTCATTTCATCGAAATAAACGAGAAGTAGCAATTGCTGTTATGAGCTCCTAGTATAGGTTTAAAACAAAATCAAATAATAACAATTATACTGTTTTATAATAAAGCTAAATAATAACAGAAAATTAAGCTTACCTTTTATTCCAACCTGAATAATGTATATGGTATTCAACAATGCCTAGCGTTTTGTCATGTCTTGCTTGCATGCACTTTGCAAAATAAATAAGAGGCCCATGGTAACATAATACTTTTTCACCTATGAAAAATTATTACTATTAATAAAATGTATTATTTGTTATTTATATTTTATAGTAAAAATTCAATAATTCTAAATTCTAACACAATAGATTATTGAAGAACACTGTATTTCGTGATTAGCAATACATGATCCTATATCTAGAAAAGTCTTATAATAGATATATTGATTATAACTTATTATTTAATTTACTTTCAATAAATGCTTACATTTGTTTTAAGAGAACTAAATTGTTTGATTAAAGTCAAAGAAAATTGAACACAATAGAAACGTATAAATGTGATTAGTATTATTATCTCTACTTGCAATGTTACTGTAACAGACTCAAGTGAAACATTCAATAAAACTTGAATAAACTTATTGTGTTGATGGGATATGCCTCACCACTCTATAAATTATTATTTATTTCAATATTATCAAATAAAAGATTTTAGGTCAAAGAATGAGTTTTAACAAAAATATCACAAAATTATATTCAGATATGCTTACTAGGTACACAAATAGGTAGTTTTAATGATGTTGGTTTTTTTAATTGCTCGTTTCAATGTGTAGAACACAAATATCAACTTTTTTCCAAGGAAAATATGGAAAGTTACTTTTTTTAACATTTTAAATGTTAGTATATAATGGCATGTAGGCCTTACAGCACACTGCAGTACGTCTAGATTTGGTTGTAATTTCATACACCATCACTATATTCCTATATTAAAATATACCTACGAAGTATCCACTCAGGATAGAATTGGTTACTATTATAGGAAATATTTAGACTTATTGCCAATGCAGAAAATTACAATCAAATCTATCCTGACTGGATACTTCATAGCTATATTGTATAAAACTATAACCAAATCTATCCTGACTGAATACTTCATAGGTATATTTTAATGAAGATATATAGTAATGTTTTACAAAATTATAACCAAAAGTAAAATAATTACATTTTAAGTTTAGTATTGAAATAAATTGACTTTGACATAGTGTAGTGTGCTGTACCTACTGTGCGGCTGGTTCACGCTATACATGCCATTACAGACTAACATTTAAAATGTGAAAAAGTAACTTTCCCTATTTTCTGCGGGAAAAAGTGTTGATATTAGTGTTCTACACATTAAAACGAGTAATTTAAAACAAAAATTTTTTTTAAACTGACGTCATTAAGACTATATTTTTACCGCTTACTATTATATTTTCAAAATGTTAATAAATAAACATGTAAAAGAACAATATTTAATATACTCTGAGATTAAAAAAACTATATGAAGATTTTTTGATTGAGCTAGTATAAAATATTGGATGCTGAGAAAATATCAATAAATAAAGTCGCCGTTTTTAACTATAAAAATTATGTTTTAAATTATACAAAATATATTTTGGATAGTTAAATATTTTAAAATGTTAATTTTATACTATTAGGATCATATACCTCTTTATTACTAGTATTGTTTTACACAATTATTTATCACTTGACAAGGACTCCATCAAGTACGATTTTTACTAACAATATATATTCTGAACAAGGAAAACGTTACTTTAAAAGAAACAATACTTAGAAAATAGGATAAATAAAATTCTTTTAAGGTTTGAAAAAATTCTAAGATAACCTCGATGTACCAACATACTCATAGCAGTATATACTCAATGTTTCTGAACATAAAGCTCATTAAATTATACTAGGTTTTTATGTTGCTATATTACAATATACCTACTAAATATCCAGGTAGAATAGATTGCTTAAACAAAAAAGTTCTGTTTTTTTTCAAGTAAAAAGCTTCTGTGTTTTAGTCCTTTACTTACCTTCTTTAAAGTTAAATATACTTTGTTTTGCAGATGAAATATCCTTATCTGTATTTTTAGGCGCGTTAAGAGACATTTTTATACTATACGTTTGTCTGAAATATAAGTTCAAAATTTTAAAAACATTACCAGCGTTAAAAATATTACTTTCTTTATAAAACAACAAGGGCTCAATTTAAAATAAAAACTAAACACAACACGGATGAAAGACGCCAACAAAACACAGATCAATTTTGCATTCAAAGTATTTAACTCTGTGACTTCTCAAAGAGTTCTTGAAATTTGTAGTCCATTACGTTCGATGAATCTTATTAATCACTTAAACAATAAATTATGACTATCCGAACTTTAAATTCAGTAAATTTGTTAAAACTTACTGAGACAGAACGTTTTCGATCGCTATGTGCTGATCTTCATCCTATTTTACTTATGAGGTTTGTTCTGTTTTTTATGTGTGTTTCTGTGTTTAAGTTTATGGATTGTTTCATTATTTTGTCCCTGTATTTAGCTAATTTATGTGCAGGGGCATTCAGGTAGTTAAGGATGGCTCGGATGGGAACATTGGGTTTGTGAATTTTGGGAAGAGCGCGGAGGGAATGTGCTTTAGAGTGGATTTGTTTTAGGTGGGATTTTTTGTTTTTGTTGATAATGTATTTAGATGTATTAATTAATTGTTTGATGGTTCAGTGATATATCTCTGTTGGGTCTGTATGTAGATGTACTATATTATTATTTATTATATAATCATTGATTTTGTCATTTAGGTTGTTTGTATTAATAATTACTGTGGTGTTGCCTTTGTCTGCTGTGGTGAGTGTAATGTTGTTTAGTTGGGCTTTTTGTTTTATGTTTACAGCGATTTTAATTTCATTGTTAATGTTTTTGTTGGTTATGTTTTTCTGTTTGGTTAGGTTTTCTATGTCATGTAGAAGTGAGTCTTGGTCTTTGGTGTCGGTTTTTTGTATGGCTGTTTCAGTTTGTAGTGTAATGTTTCTGTTTGTTATGTTATTTGATTTATAATGTATGTTGTATTTTAGACCTTTGTTTATTAAATTCATTTCGTGTTGTGTAAATTTGGTATTAGTGAGGTTAACTGTACGGGGGTAGAACTTTTGCGTAGGTTGAGAGTATGTTGTGTTTTTTGTTTTACCTAATAGTTGATTAATCTTTTTATTGTTGTTGTTTTTGATGTTTATTATTTTATTGGTTGCCCAATTATTAGTGTATGTTACCAATTGTAATGTGATATCGTGTCCGATAGTGTTTGTGAAATTTAAGTGGAGTTGGTATAACCTATAATTTAGAAAGTCTTTATTTTTGTATAGGTTTTCTCAAAGAGGTTAAAAGAACATATATCTTCACAGATAATATAAATTATTGTTTTCAAAACTTTAGTACTTTAAATGTGAATTTAATACTTAACTCTAGTAAAAAACTATTTCATAATTTTAAATATTCAAACTTTATGTTAATATGAGTTTAAACCTCTTCAATGCTGTTGTTAGTGGCATTTGAACCATCATGATTTCAATGCAATTTACGCTTGTGGTTTCACTGTATATTTTTATACATATTACAGTAGAGCCTCGAAATTCCAAGTCCCGATAATCAAGCTTCCGTTAAATTCGAGCCAATTTCTATTTGAACTTATTACATGTACTAGAAAGAAAATAATAACTTAGGTTTCCAATAAATGTCCAAGGCCATAAGGTATGCAATAGAAATGAATCGGACTTTCAAGAGAAGTTTATATCATTACGGTGTGCAATGGAAATGAGTCGGGCTGCCAAGTAATGTTCACATAAAGTTTATAAACTTATTTAGAGCATTTTGAATTATAGTAAACCATTAGCGTTAGTTACAATTCCTGTTTTGCCTAATGCACAGGAACGCATTTCCGTGTAATCTGACGAGAACTCGATCCCATCTACCTCGAATTATCGAGACTACTGTATCTCTTAGGATTGAAAATTTTTTGAAATAAGAAAAGTACTAAACTTTAGTAGTAAACTCTCTCTCTCTCTTTCTCTCTCTCTCTCTTTCTCTCTCTCTCTCTATCGGACCTCCACTTATCCGACATTCCTTTTTATACATACCGTAACGAAATCCTATCTGTAGACTGAATACTCCCTTAGTTTAAAATTGTGTAATTCATGTAGATGTGTCTCTTAAGTACAGATGTACATAGAAGGCACATCTCTCACAATTACAACATCTCTCACATCCCCACCTAACGCATGGACAACCTATGGATCAGGTTGTGTTGGAGGAAGTGAAAAGAAATTATCATAGGAAGCTATTGTCCACACTTATTGAAGAAATAGAAGAAGGGAAAGACCTGATAGAAAAATTGAAAAGCGTAAATGTAAAGGATGTGGTCTTTTGGACTGCAGCTGCCTGGGCTGATGTAAGAGCTCCAACAATTGTCTAAAATGTAAGAAGCTGCTTGAAGTTGGCGATGATCAAAGTGTGAAACCAGACAGTGTAACCAAAAAAAGCATTCAACCTCTAGTCCAACATCTCCCTGGATATATCTAAGAAAGAGGTTGAAAAATGGTTAAATGAGGACGATGATCAGTTTGAAATAACTGATGAAGAAATTGTTACTCTCGTCAGTTGTAACGACAATGAAATTGAAGATTTAGATAAAGCACCCCACAAGTCTCAGAGAATTTGTCATAATGACGGAGTTAAGGATTTAGAGACTGTACTTCAATACATTGAGCAACAAGAAGAAGCTACAGGAATAGACATTTTGATGCTGCAAAGGTGGCGAAACTTAGCAGCTAAGAAACGGCACTCGTCTGGAAACCAGACTACCATCAACAATTTGTTCAAACCAGCACAGAACTGAATGCTTATGTGTAAGTATTGTGTACAGTGTATATTCATTACAGTGCTACTCTTCATTATGATATTTTTTGTATGCAGTGAAACCTTGTCTGTTGTTTCCTTACCAAACGTTTGTAATGCTTTTAATTATACAGTAATATGAGTTACTGTACAGTACAGTTAAATAGCATTAAATGGCTTTTCCTTAACACCTCCCTATTATGCTACATTTTTGCTTATCTGGCGTTCTGAAGGCTCGTTTATGACGGCTAAGCGAGACTCTACTCTACTTGTGATAACCTTACATAAATAAAGTGACTTACATATGTGATAGAACTTGAAAAGAAATATTAACAATGATCAAGTTAGGGTTTAACAAAACTGAATATCTAACAACAGATCAAGAACCAGTAAAGTATTTAAATATTGAAGGCGGATATCAAATTGAAGAAACCATCTAGGTGTAATTATTTGTAGTTATAACAGAAAATACTTTTTAGAAAACTGTTAAAAAGAAGTTATAACAAAAAAGCAAAACCTCAATACATAACAGTAGTTGGTGGATGTACTTTGAATCCACAGTATAATAAGTACCTTTGACCTTTATAATCCAACACATCGCACATATACTAGAACAAACCGATATACTACCGCAATGCCATTAATGATGATGTATTCATTAACCAAAACCCACCTACTGCTAACTTCACAGTGAGTTTGGTTAAATTTGGTGTCAATTTTTTATAGTTATATATGTTAGTCTCAGCTGAAAATGTACATGTAATTACACTTAGATATCAACTTAAGTTGATAGCAAAAAACCACTACTTACTGATATTTTTTAGCAAACACGTTTCACATTAGGTCAGTGTGTTGTTCAATTCTGTGAGTCACAAACAAAAACTGTTGCTCAGGTGTGTTGTGTTGGTGTGAGTCTATGGTATATTGGTGTTCTGTGGTGTATTATTGTTCATAAAGAAGTTTTTAATTATTTTATAAATATAGTATCTGATTGTGAGTGTGTTTTGTCACTTAGAATGTGTTCTGGATAGTTTTTGTGGTGTTTGTATATCATGTAGTTTTCTGTTGTGTTTAGTTTCTTGCTTTTTTTTATGTACTGTAGGATTTTTTAATTAGTGTCTATATTGGTGTTTGAGTGTAGTGTGTTTTGTATGTGTATGGGTAAATTTGATTTGGGTTGTCTTTTTTATGTCTTTTAAGGAACAGAAAGATATAAACGTCTTACCATTTGTCATTATACTGAAGTAATGCCATGTCCTTTAAGGAACAGAAGATATAAACGTCTTACCATTTGTCATTATACTGAAGTAATGCCATGTTTTTTAAGGAACAGAAAGATATAAACGTCTTACCATTTGTCATTATACTGAAGTAATGCCATGTCTTTTAAGGAACTGAAAGATATAAACGTCTTACCATTTGTCATTATACTGTAGTAATGCCATGTCTTTTAAGGAACAGAAAGATATAAACGTCTTACCATTTGTCATTATACTGAAGTAATGCCATGTCTTTCAAGGAACAGAAAGATATAAACGTCTTACCATTTGTCATTATACTGTAGTAATGCCATGTCTTTTAAGGAACAGAAAGATATAAACGTCTTACCATTTGTCATTATACTGAAGTAATGCCATGCCTTTTAAGGAACAGAAAGATATAAACGTCTTACCATTTGTCATTATACTGAAGTAATGCCTTGTCTTTTAAGGAACAGAAAGATATAAACATCTTACCATTTGTCATTATACTGAAGTAATGCCATGTCTTTTAAGGAACAGAAAGATATAAACGTCTTACCATTTGTCATTATACTGAAGTAATGCCAGTTTGGTAGTACAAAAGATGATCCTTCTCAACTTACAAATCTCAGGCTCTTACCTTATTTTTAAGCAGCATGTGCCAGTAAAACTCATTCGTGGACTTGTGTTAAAGAAACCAACTAGCTCTACCCCTAGCTCAATATTTATTAATTTATCTACTCCCAAGAGTGAGGTCTTTTAGTGTAACAATATGGCTTTATTTATTTGCATTTACTATATTATAATTTCAATAAATTAAGTTTGGTTTGACAATCATTAAATTTGCTAGTTTATTTGTCAACAAAGGATATTTTGAGAAATAATTTAATTAATTACTTGTATAATAAACTTAATTACCTAAAATTTCAAAAAAAATAATTTAACAATTTTCTTCTTTGGAAGTTATAATGCTTCTTTACATTTTCATAAGCAAATAAATAGTTTGAACAAAAATCTAAAATATTTTATACATTTTAAAGTACTTTTTTAAGGTTTTAAATTATATTTCTTTAATAATTTGCTCATATAAAATCTTTGTCTTGTAATGTTAATTTTAATTACCTTTATAAGAAAATTGTATTTGTTAAAATTCTTATATTTCAGCATAACCTGCATTTACTTATTTAATTAACTATTCTAATGCTTATTTGTGAAATTATAAGCTTTTCATAAAATACTCATATAGATTTATTATATTAATATTCTTTATATTTCATTAATTGTCACTAAAGATAACTTACTTTTGGTGAAAACCATTTCTCAAATTTAGATTATTATTTTGTTTGTTTCTTTGAAATTAAACACATTAAAAAAAATTGAGATAGAATTTACTTAATTTATTTCTCTAAAAATTTCTCTAAAAAAAGCTTTTAAAATTTCTTTTTGTTTGAAGTTAAAGTTTCTTTCTTAGTAAACTATTATTTGAGTTTACAAATTTTATATATTAACCTTTTACATTAACAAAATTTGGATTTTGAGTGGTCAAAAAAGGTTTATGTTTTTTACAAAAGTTTCAAATTTTGACAAATATTTAACCGTATGAATTTACTAATATTGAATAAATAAATTTGCTATATAATGATTTGCCAATAATTCACACTGTTTTTCCTCATTCCTTGGTTCCTAGATGTCTTTGTATTGGATATCTTCTTCTGCCTTCTTTGAGACCTCAGACGGTGGAAAATATTTCAAATCATTTATAGTCTATTCAAATGAATTGATTTAGAAGTACAGATAACTGATTTTTAAACATAGAACGAAAAGTAGATGAACATTTTTTGTACGTCCTCATCTTTTTGTATGGACTGAACTTCCTAGCCATAGACCAGCATTATGATTCATACCAATGACTAAAATTTTAATCATTAAACAACAATAACCCTTGCTACAAATGTTTAAACAACCTTGATATACATTTCACAAACACAGTTAGCATCATCAGAAGGTTACAAACATTTTTATGCTAATTTTTTTATTTTTGCTTCTCTTAACACTGCTTTCTTTGTGGCTTATATGCATAGAAATAATTTTCCTCTCTCCTCACTACTACCTGTTTCCCTAAATTATGTGTATATAACAACTGTCTCGAAATGCAATGCGCTTTTCATTAATTTTGTTGTATTTTTATAATTATTTGTATGTTATTATTTTAATGGGCAGTATTGCTTATTTACCATAATTCTCAGTTTTTAGAACCTTGATTGATTGTTGTATATGTGAGCCAGTCTTGTCCGTGGCTTACAGCATTGAACAATGATCTAATCTAGTGTGAAACGCGTCTGCTGAAAAATATCAGTAAGTAGTGTTTTTTTCCAAATGATATCAATGAAAGCAATTTTTAAAAAAAACTGCAAGATGTACAACTTGAAAACTGCAAGTACACAAGTTAGTTTGTCTTACTTCTACTGTCCATATTTCAGTACCAATTTCGTCACTAGAGGTGTCAAATTTAATAATTAACTACAATTTATATTGTTTAACTCAAGTACCTATTTTCTTCATTCCTTTATTTTTAATAGGCTTTTCACAAAATTAAAAAAAATAAATAAATGTTATTTAACAAATTTTAAGAAATTAATTTGGTTTCACAAAACTATAATGGTAAATTGTCTGTTGTAAGAGATCATCAAAAATTACAAAATGCTTTCATCTTCTTTTATCCATCCCTACATTTAACTTTTGGAATTCCACTTTAACAAAATATCACTTTAACTATATCAAGTATTTCTATTTTTTTTCTACATTGTGATCATTCTTATATTTAATTCATTTGTTACTGAAACAAATTTACAGTGCCTGATTAAAATTATAAAATAATGCAAATACTTATTTTACTTATGATTCAATAAAACTGTACATTGCCTGGTAGGAAAGGTAATTGAATACTGGACAGTGAAACAGAGGCATAAAGAAAAATGGAATATTTAACCACTGAACTGTTTAAAGAAAAAATACAAAATACTGATTACATAAAACTAAGAAAATATAATGTATATTAGAAATAAGGGGAAATGTAATTACTATTCAATTATTGTAAAAAGAATATATACATACATAACAAAACATCGATACAATAAACCATACATTACCATTACCATACAACCTTTACATTACTAAACATAAACAAAGCATCAAATAAAATAGCCCGAAATTTCAAAAAACGGGTTACAAAATAGCATATAAAACTGATAACAATTTATAATACAAAATAAACACTACACAAACAAAGATAAACTGCAAGTACTAGGCATATACAAACTAAACTGCGACAAATGCAACAAATTCTACATTGTGCAAAGAGGTCGCAACTTTAAATAAAGAGTTGAGGAACACAAACGAAACACCAACTCAGCATTTTTCAATCACATAAAAGAAACCGTACACAAATACACAGACATTTACCATAACCTAGAAATCTTACACATCAACAAACAAGAACCACATCTCAACACACTAGAATAATATGAAATTTACAAACACATAAACACAAAGTACAAACATATTAAACGAACAAACCCAATAGAAATCATACATACTCTTTGATACTATCGAAAATCTGCCTTTAAAACTGTCACCGCTTAACCTAACACCTCCAAGCAGAAGGCACTGATGAAGATCGCCACATAGCAATCAAAAACGTCCTGTCTCAGTAAGTATTTACAAATCTACAAAATTTAAGTTTGGATAGCCATAACCTGATGTTAAAGTGATTAATTAAGATTCACCATGTAATGAACTAAAAAATTCAAGAGTAAAAAGAAATACATATTAACAGATTTTTTATTTTATACGTTTTGAGGTCTTTCAATATTTACACTTTTGGTATTAACTTGGCAAAAAAACTACTACCTACTGATATTTATCAGCATTTGACACTAGGTCATTCCATTGTTCAATGCTTGTTCATGACTCACCTAGTGCAAAACGCGTCTGCTGAAAAATATCAGTAAGTAGTGGTTTTTTTACTAAGTTAATACCAAAAGTGTAATAATAACAGAGCTCTACTCTGGAGTGAAGCATAATGACATATGGAGAAGAACAAACACAATACATGCAACAATAATACACTACTGAAGAAGTCATTTATTGATACAACTTTGAAAAAATAACAAAAACTGTAGAAGTTGATACGGGTGGTTGAAAGGGTACACTAACATTCATAAAAAAAATCTATGGAGATACAGAGAAGAACAAGCCAGAATCAGTAGAAAGGTCATAAAATGGAGCAAATTAAAAATCAGGAATATCTAATCGGTCTTTGAGAAACTATATTGATCCATTAAAAAACAATGACAAAAGAGAGAAATTGGGAAAAAGAAATAGATGAAAAATTGGGTTGGGAAGAGAAGAGAGGGATAGCAATAAGGGTGAATAGAGAAGTTAGTGTAAAAAGCCAATTGCTTTTTGTAATAAAATGTTAGTATAGTTCATAATAATTGCTAGTCATTTCATAGCCATTGAAGTTGAAAAAGTATTTATATTACCTTTTTTTATAATAGATATTTAAGTAGAGAGATGTCCTTAAAGGCCAATTGGCTATGAATAAATTTGTCAGAGATACATCAGTGATTTATTTGAGATGGTTTGTTACAAAATAGGAAAGTCATGGAGGTTAAATTCATTTGTTTTAGAACAGATAAACAATAATAATATTAAACCTTAGCAAACAAATATGCAATAATTAATTAAAAAGCAATGTAGAATTTTTTTCAAACTCAAGGGGTAAATCAGATCTGTGACAGGAATAATATAGTTACAAATTATAATTATATTGTTTTCAAATGAAAAAATAATTCATATTTCAAAAAACTTCAACAACCAAATTTTTTTAAAAATATTGTTCAAAAAAAGGGTTTAATATATATAAACTCAATTTATAGTAAAACACTTTTGTGTTATTGTGTTGATTGTAAATCACAAGTCTACCAGCTTATGTTTTAAAAATATCACTAAAGTAAAATATTAAAACTTGCAGTTTTTCTGTTGCTCATCTTGAGGCTTTTAAAAATGTTTTTATTGATATCACTTGGAAAAAACCACTCCTTATTGATATTTTTAGCAGATACTTTTCACACTAGATCAATTCTTCAATCAGCATTCTTCAACGCTGTCACACAATAGAAAACTTCTGACAAAACACACTCACGATTAAATACTATATTTTAACACATAAATAAACCTTACTCTATGAACAATGACACACCACAGACTCACAATAATACAACACACCTGAGCCACAGTCTTGTTCGTGACTCACAGCATTAAACAATGCACTGATCTAGTGGGAAACCTGATGCTGAAAAATATTAGTAAGTAGAGGTTTATGCCAAGTCATATTATTAAGAACCAAGAAAATAAAGTAACAAAGTTCTCTAATAATAACTAATTTTATTAAATCAGTCTTATTTAAAGACTTATTAATTTTCTTACTACATCAATCAGTGTTTTCGTTTTCCAAATGCAAATAACACAAAATAGTATATGAAAATAATAACTAGACAACCCATTCACGTAAGTAGTTTAAAAGTTTAAAATTAAGAATAAAGTAATGACTTTAAAATATGAATTCATGAGAATTTCAAATCAAAAGAAAAACATATATATACACACTTGCAACTAAGGTACTTAGCAAGTTTTGATAATGCTGATACTGCCAATCAGCAAAAAGCTTTCAATTTTTAAAGAAAAATAAAATACAAATTCGTGTTAAAGAAAATGTTATTTACACATGTACACACACACACACACACACACACACACACACACACACACATATATATATATATATATATATATATATATCACTTTCACTTATGTACTTAAACAAGAATCTTACTTGGTATTTATGCGAGCTAACTTTCAATGACTGGTTGTGCCATCATCCTTGGGCATCTATTTATATTTATAGGTTAGTTTTGGTTGGTAAAGATTAATTAGATTTTTTGGACTAGGAGACTGACAGACTTACCTTGGTAAGAGTCCACTCTGTAGTCTTGAAATAGAAACACATAAAAGCACTTAACCAATGATAAATTTCAACCACACAGTGGTCTTTGTCAATCAAAGAGAAATACAAGAGAATGAAATAAAATAAATATCATATTTATTTTATTTCATTCTCTCATATTTCTTTTTGTGTTTCCTCTTTGATTGACAAAGACCACTGTGTGGTTGAAATATATCATTGGTTAAGTGCTTTTATGTGTTTCTATTTGAAGACTACAGAGTGGACTCTTACCAAGGTAAGTCTGTCAGTCTCCTAGTCCAAAAAATCTCTCTCTCTCTCTCTCTCTCTCTCTATATATATATATATATATATATATATTCCAAATTCTTGTTTTTGTTTCAATCCAGCAATTAGATTTGCAACTAATAATACTCTTGGATTTAAATATTTACTTCTGTTACTACTTCCAGGCGCGTATCCAGCGACTTGCTTTGGGGGGGGGCGATCGATGCATTATACTGTATATATATATGTATATATATATATAAAATATGTGTGTGTGCGCGCGTGCGTGTGCGTGTATGTAAAACATAGAACAGAAAAAGTTCTTTCTACGCTTACGTTAGAAATCGGTAACGTGATAAAGATTCGCAGCAAATTAGACTTTTTAATAAATAATTATTCCAGTTTCGATAACACTTATGGCTAGAGAATATTATTAATTTCATAATAAGCTAGTATTATAAAAATGGTTTATTAATTAATATAAGTAGTTATTCTTCCAACACGAACAATTCCGGAGTCAACTGCGAATATTACGCTTGCAAAATTACGTATTGAAAATCATATGTTCGAGACTAAGATTCACTAGCGCTATCTGTTGTTAAAACGTTTAGACGTTTACGAGGGTATGCCGAGGGAACGCGTCACATTTTCAAATTAAAAATTGAAATTTTATTTTTTATTTACATTAAAAGACGAATTAACTTAATTTAATGTCTAATTTAATAGAAAGTCCTAATTTAATAATATATTGTCAATTTTTAACCCAAAGTTCTTGAGGGTTGGGGGGGCGATCGCCCCATCGCCCCCCCCTTGGATACGTGCCTGACTTCTATTAAATTTACTCCTTCAGTGTCTCTGATGAATATGGCTTATTGTAATCAAAAAGTAAGAGCTCTATAAATTTACTTAAATTGTGATTTAGCCAGTTCATTAATTTAATAAGTCCAAACACAAAGTTTTTAACATCAATTTATGTTGATTTATGTTGTTTTTTATCAACATCAAACATGTAATGGGTTATTAACAATTTTAAAAGTAAAAGACTTTTAAATTAATAGGGCTTAAAATGTATGGTAAAACAAGGGTTTGGGGTTTCATGAATAATATTTATGTTTAATGGTCAGTATACTATTTTAAACTATCTTGAAATTATGAAAATCTATCTCTGTTGTTTAAAAACTAATATTTTTTTTATTTGTTGGTTAATGTTTAATTTTTAGAATATTAAATAAAGCCACTAACAGTGATGGATAATATAATTTGTTAAAAACTTGGGGACAAATTAATTGCATCCAATGTCCTTCTCAAGCATTTGTCCCTCAAAGTTTTGTGATTTCAAATCCATGGTATCCAGTCGTCCAAGTTTGAGCCTTTTCTTCAGACTGTTTCCATCTTCTCGCTCACCCTAAGTTGTATTAGAACTTGTGATGGCTTATCTTTTTACACATCTCCTTAAATCTAATATATCCTAATTAAATGTATTTTACAAGGTGTGCTTTTATGATGTAGGTAATCATTGTTTTCCATATCTAACTGAACCAAAAACTATTATTATATTTTCCCTCACATGCCTATTATTCTCTTTACTTAACCATGGGGGGATAATGCCTCATTGACATCTTAGTCAGCTTAACTCCTTTTTATGTACAATTAATGAAGCTCTTCTGGAGAGTCGTTTCATATTTAAAACCATCTTCAGCCCAAACAAAAATTTTTTTTCTGCCAAGATCCTATCTCTAATATCTGCAATTGCATTGATATCTGTCTTTATCAAGCAAATCAAATGTTTAAGTTCAATACAGAAAAATAGCTAGCCTTACGTTTAATTTGGTCCACCAATATGTTTATTATATATTTCTCACCAAGATCATCATTTCTTTATCTTTTTATCCAAGAATTTTTTTTTTAATGGTGCTAATGTTCATGCTGAAATGAATGTCCCAAATGTAGAATCAAAAAAGTTCCATAAATTCCTCTGGGTTTTCTTCAATTTTCTAAGAAGCACTGTGAAGATAGAAAAGTAGTTAGAAAAGAAGCACTGAGTGAGGGTCAACTTATCTCAATATGTTCTTCCTTATAAACCTCTAAAATCCTCTATCCCACTTTCATTTCCCACTTGTCCAGTTATATTTAGTCATTTTCCAGTTATATTTAGCACAAGCTATATAAGTTTAACAAACTAAAGTGCAGACATATGGAACGACAAATATCTACTGTTGGGAGATGCCTGTTCAGTGGTTGAAAGCAATATTTGGCCAATGCTTAAAAAACAATTTTAAAAAAAACACTACCAAAGAGCTTTAATACAGTAGTTATGTTTTATAAGGTTTTCTCTACTGCTGTTCATAAAAGTTTAATGAAAATGTCTAGGAAAAAGAGGCTGAGAACCAGAATGGATTCTTACCAGTTTGATCAACACTAGATAACATATTCTCAGAAAACTAAAAGACATTTATTTACTTCAGTCGCTCTTTATTTATTGACAATAAACAATCTAATGTAGCATCTCTATAGGAGAAATTTTTATATGCCTGGACCATAAGAAATTTATAAGAAACTCATTAGGTAATTAAATTAATGATGAGAAAAGGTCGTTACTTGAATTATAAACTCAAGTTCAATATTTACAGTAAATTTATCTGAAATATATCTACTTAGATAAATTATACAGTAGCCTATTTAAATATAATTTATTCATACACACGATATTCTATTTCTATGGATTATTCATCCAGGCCTAATATTTGAGTAACCAGAATAACTTTACTACTCTTTTAGTGTACATTTTCTTTTTTAATTACAAGGCGGACATTCAACTTTTACTGGAGGTCCTTTGAATTTTTTTGTATATGATATTACTCTTTCAGCTTCTCTAATCCCACTATCTCTTGCTCCTTGTACAGTTGAATAGTTTTTTGAACAAGTATGTTCTCCAGCAAAAAGAATGATGGATGCTTCATCATCATACGGTTCTGGTACAGGCTCAGCAAGATCTCGGAGATGGCCTAAACAAGAATTTAAACCTAGATAAGTATAGGCTCCATTGAAAAAAACATTAGTTGACCAGGAAGATCTTAAAATACTATTTGCAGCTGGAAAATCAGGATTCCCTGTGTAAAAGGACATCAGATTCTTAATGTCATCAAGAATTTCATTATCAGATCTTTTCTCCATCTCAATTGCATCTTTACCACCTATCACACCATATAAGACTTGTTCGCTGTCAGGTACTCTTACCAACGCACTTAATCCTTTTGTCCAATCATTCCGGTATTTCACATCACTAGGAGAAAATGCAAAATAAACATCTCCATCATCACTAGTCCACATCGGATCTTTGAAATAGAGATACAATTTATTCACGTGTCCAAATCCTAAGTTTTTAATGGCTTCAACTTTCTTTGCTGGTAGCTCAGGACAAAAAAAATCATTGAGTTGTTGCTTTAAAACGCCCAGAGGAACCGTTAAAATAACATAGTCAGCTGTGTATTGTGAACCATCACAACAAGTAATAACAGCTCTAGGACACTCTTTTGATGCTGTTCCCCAACGAATGAACTGTACCCGTTTACAATAGTTAATTGAACAATCAGGAAGATCTCTTAACAATGGTGCAAGGACTCCTCCAAAACCTAAAGGTATTCGTACATCACCACCAGGTGGAGTTGAGGAACTGCCATATAAGCTAGCTTTCACTGCATTTAAATCTTCACCTAGTTTAACTTTCAATGAATTCATGTAGCCATACAGTATTAACTTAGCATCCATTCTGAATATCTCAGGAAAATTCACTATCTCTTTTTCAATACGCTCTTCAATGAATTTTCCTAAAGACACTGTTTCACAAACATCATTATTACTGTGTATAGCAAATGCTTCACTTTCAATTTGACAGAATGTACCATAAGCCATGTTTACGATAGATGTATCCAAGGTTCTTCCACCTAATGTATAGAAAATACCTTTTGATGGATAATTTCTTGGCAAAGGTGCTTTCAATAGACCTTCCATACAAGCCAAACTATAAACTGAATTTGCATAACTAGCACCTTGTATCCACATAGCCCCTAATTCTGCTATACAATCGGCAATCCAAGTTGAGTGGATTCTGCCTCCAGGTCTGTAAGCAAATTAAAACACTTTTTAGAAAAGAAAATGTTACATTTAACTAAATCCTGAGTTAACCATAGAATCAATAAACAAATTTCTTTAAACTTAAAAAATTAAATTTCTCTCACACCTAAATTACTAAATTAATGTTTTCTTATTCTGTGGGCTGAAGTTAAATGTAGAAAATACATTTAGAAATATATATATATATATATATATATATATATATATATATATATATATATATATATATATATATATATATATATATATATATATATATATGTATTTTACAAATATATATATACATATTTAATGAGAATGTCATACACAAGTGTTGTTTTTAATTTTGCATCAAATAGTTAGAAAGTATACTAAAAGGGTACTGTAGAGGCAATTACATTACTTAACCAGCAAGGTTTATCACAAACACAATGTGTAAAGAAAAGGCTAAGAACAACACCCTCAAGATACAATAGAACCTAGGTAACTTGACACAATATAGACTAGATGATTGCAGAGTTCTTATGCTATTCAGTTATCAGTGGCGGACTTTGCCATGGTCCCGCCCCTAGGCACAATTCGGCCGGCCGCCCATTTGCGCCCCGTTCGTGAATTTATTGGAAACATCCCAACGTAATATAATAATTTTAATTTTTCACCATACGAATCCGTTTTCATGCCTGTTCAAAGAGATATAGATAAGATATTATTTAAAGACTTTTTATAAAAATAAATTTAAAAATTTATTTTGGTTTCATCAATAAAATTAAAAAACAATAAAATAAAAGGAGGTTTTCTATTCTCAGGGGGGGCGCCCCCCCTGTTGGATCCACCACTGATTTAACTGAGGTTCACATTATGACACTCACCAAATTTAACTAGGTACTATTACTATTGTCACTAAAACTCATCGGTACAAAAAAAAATTTTTTTTGCTGCCTGCCACCCCCTCGAGGCTGCGCCCATAGGTACGTGCCTAGTGTGCCTAATGGGAAGTCCGCCACTGTCAGTTATTCAGAACATTAAGATTGAATAACACAGTACAGGACATGAAGAAACACAGTTCATTCCTTCAAATTTGATGAATTTTTACTGAACGATTTCATTTCCTCCCTCTTGCTATATAGCCTACCCCTATTAAATATATCACAGTACTTATAATGAATATCTAACATAAAATAACCAAACTCAGAACAAGATACCAATACTAACAATACTCCATCAATTTGTTATATGCCATCACTGTTAGTAATCCTTCCTGCTTGTGGACCATTTTCTTTGACATCATCAGAGTTGTCTTTCTCCTTATCTCTTCTTTAATATGCTTAGCAACAATTATTTCTCCTTCTCAAAATGGTACACTGGTTCATCGCATACAGGTATTTTTTTTATAATGCTGATCAATTTAGAATTACTGTCAGGCTCTTCCAATTCACCAGAAAACCTATTGTGCAAATAGTTCAAAAGCTGTCTCCATAAGTGTTCAAGAGTTATAGGGTGAAATTCGTTCCACGATTCAGAAATCCATCCAATAATATCACGGAAAATATTTTTAGTGTAAGACACACTGTGCCATTTAAAACAACATTTTTAAAAAGAAGGATACTGAATTTTTTTTACAACTGAGGATTAATGCCAGGCTGAAGCAACTATAAATGTGAGTTAGCAACTCAAGTGAAGGTGAATGAAAAGCAGGTGAGTCCAAATAATGGCATAGGTCAATGCTTGCAATTTATGAAATGTCTTCTGGAGGCATGTTTCATTTCAAGGGTAATCAAATACACCGCTGTTATGAAAACATTGGCTTTGTGCATAAAAATTTATGTGAAAACATCAGTGACTGACAAGGCCATCAATAATTGTCAAGTTAGTGAGGTTCTATTGTACCACTTTTCAACATACTACACATTATACTAATCTAGCCAATTTGATACCAGCCAACTGGGTTTAAATTTTATTTATAAAAATAATGAAAATATATTCATTCTCCACAGCTCTTAAACAATTAGCTGCTTCACATTTATAAGAAAAGTACGATATAGACAGAAAATTGAAAATATACACTCTTGTGAAATTTGTGTACATAATTTACAGAAATTGTGTAATTTCTAAAATTTTTTAAATTGTTTTATTCTTTTGAACTTTGTAGTCCATTACTTTTGGTGAATCTTAATTATTCACTTTAACAATAGTTTATGACTATCCAAACTTTAAATTTTGTAAATTTGTGAAATCTTACTGAGACAGAACGTTTTAGATTGCTATGTGGCAATCTTCATCAGTGACTCACTATTTAATTCTATCTTCAACCTGATACTTAAACATGTATTAATTTGTAACACTTGCTTATAATGGCAATTATTTCTGTTGTTTATTCAGGGAACTCATTTTAGGAGATGTGTCTATTGAGGTATTTTCTTAATGAGACATCTCTTGAAACGATTATTCTCATTAAACAATAAAGCTACTACTTTGATGTGTGCTACTATAAGCAAGTGCAATGTACTTATGTATGTTCAAAAGTTTAAGTGAATTTATTAAACAAAAAAATCTGAAAATATTTATAACAATGATTCTAATGCAGAATGTAGGTAATATCTTAACAACGCAAACTAAAGGGCTGGTTACCATTTGGGATGGAACTGAACTATACAGTATTTACTAATATTATGTTGTACATATTTATTAACAACTTAAAGGTTCTGGTCAACTTGTTTGAGATTTACCTCCTTATGAGATTTAAATTAATAATTAATTTTTTAAAAAAAGTCTGGCCTATTTAAAACAATATTTGTAACATATAAAACATTAAAAAGAAACTTCATAATTCTTCTGGAAAAGAGTTTAATTACCCTCAAGTCTTCCTCACTTTGCCCTGAAAAGAATATATAATTAATTATGAACTGTAACACTCTTAAAAATAACGTGTTACATATAAATTCATTTATATATTTAATTTTTATTTAATAATTATATCGTCCCAATATAAAATAAAATTTTTGTTTTATTGGTGCACATTGTGAAGCTAGCGTAGGTGGTAAGCGCTCCTAGCGGGCGAAATAGAAAAATATCGTACGAGTTAGTAACTTAGGGTAATTAACCACATCACGCCATGTGACGTAAGCATTAGGCGATACTTGTGAACCAATCAGAATATTCATATATATAAATAAGGGTGGGAGTTTGTTTGAAAATTTCAGTTAGCGTGTCCTTGCAATGACCCCACTTCTCCAAAAGTCTTTGAATGAGATGGACGTGATGGCACTTTCGGACATAACTTAGAAATTTATAAGCTTCCAGTATTCAAAATTTAAGATGTCAAAGCCGGTACCAAATTTTATAAACGCAACTAAAGAAGAAGTCAGAAGCGATTATTTATGTGTTTCAAATAAGTAAAAGTTTATATCATTTTTGTTTAAGAGCACTGATTCCAAAAGCGATGTGCAGTGATTAGTGTACAAAATCGATGTGCAATAATTAATGGTATGTGTTATAGTGTTTTACAAGTAATGTGCACAACCAGGTACGTTTTAGATAATAATAAAGAAAATGTATCTTAATGTTAACTAAGTTTAATTTTAAATGATAAACGGTTAACACATGAACGGTAGAAATTGTCTTTTGAATATTCTCTTCTGAAATTAAATTGGAAAACTTAAGTTACTACCTTCTCGATATATATATATATATATATATATATATATATATATATATATATAAATTTTAAAGGTTAATAAGTAATTAAAATGTATGGAATAGTTAGCAGTAATTAAAAGTTAATTACTCGACACATTGGTGTCATTTGTTCTTTTGTAATTTTTCATTGATTAATAAATTGTATAACTTTGTATTTTAAAAATTTTCAATTATTATTTCCCAAGTAACCTAGTCCGTTACAGAACGTAATACATTATTAATAAGTAACTTTTAAAGAATACAAAAACTTTGGTCAAAATGCAATATTTTTTGAAAACCAAATACAGGTTTCTAAAAAGTCAAACCTAATTAAACTATCTAAGCCAAATACATCACAATCTAGAAAGCTACCCATTAAAAAAATGTAAGTAATATTGCATAACTGAGTGAATACTTTAGAACTTACGTGCTGATGTGTTTCAAAACAATTGTCTCATTTACGAAGCTGACTGTCTACTTCAGAGTAGACGTAACCAGAATACATTCAGCTTTGTAAATGAAATGATTGTTTCATAACGGGTCAGCAGCTAAGTTTCAAAGTATTCAGTTAGTTAGCAATAATTACTTACAGTTTAATCAGTAAAACTCAAGGTATACAAAAGTTCTCTTCACATTTCCTTTAGCACACAATCCCCCAAAATAAACCTAACACCTAAATATGCTAAAATTATATGAGTAGACGGTTAGCTTCGTAAATGAAACAAGTCAGCAGCTAAGTTGTATGGTATTCACTCAGTTACACAATAATTACTTATAGTTTATTCAGTGAAATCAAGATGATTACAACAAGCAACTTTAAAAAAAATTGATAATCCTTATAGAAAATTATATAACTTTGGATAAAATTACTAAAAATAGTTTTTTTCAGCAATGTTTTTAGTTCTCAGGAGAAATATAAATAATAAATACAACAGTACATATAATATAAATATACTTTAATTATACTCTTGAGATGTAAATCAAAATACAAATACACTTAATCATATATTTATACCTATCGCTTGCTTCAAGTATAGTGAAATTGCAAAGTCCACATTGTACAAGTCTATGGGCTGCTGATAATCCAGCCATTCCAGCTCCTATAATTATAACCTTTGGTTGAATCCATTCAGAAGGTATTTGGTCATCAAAAGTTAATAACATTTGAGGGTTTTTGTCAAGGCATACAGGTTTCTCTTTTTTAAAATTCCATGCATTTATAACTTTAGATTTTGATAAATGTCTGAAAGAAAATGATTAATTTGTTATAAATAAATTACTTTCGAATAGAAAACATTGTGAAAATATATAACAAACGAAAAATAAAACTTAGCATACTAATTTTTTACAGTAAGAAAAATATTATGGTTTAAATTTTCCCAACCATACAGTTTTAAAATATTTACACAAGAGTGCTAAGCACAGGCTAAGTACCAGTTACTTTAAATTCAACCTCTGTTACTCAACCACTCACTGAATAATAAACCCTCAACACGTTTACTATTGCGCCCTACTTAGAAAATTGTACCCAGTAGCTTAAAAAATACTAAAAACACATGTAAAAATGTTACACTTGTCTATAGTAGCACTTGGTTTTATAATTGTTGAGACGGCCGTTTCGGGAAGTGTGTTAACTGTCACTGAAAGTGACCTCAAGGTTTTTGTAGGTTTGGGTGGGGGTGCATTATAAAAGTAAGTGTTACTAAAGGTAAGTGTAACATTTTTACAAGTATTTCTAGTTAAAAACTAGTAGCTCACGTGAAGATGAATCAACTAACTTTAAACTAAAACTTTAAAAAGTTCAACTGATAACTTTAAAAATATGTTCAGGTATGACCTCATTATTACTAATAGGTTATCCACAGGATCAAACCAATGGCATATCTGAGGCTTTTATATGATAATTTATGTGTTATATGATGCTGTGTGATATCATGTCATTAGCTATGCAACAAACCTTGAGACAAAAATTAGCTAAAAATTCTTCAGTACCATGAACTATAATTTTTAAATGTTTAAAAATTTCTTAATTTTAGCAAATCAACCATTTGCCTACATTCTTTCTATCTAGTTCATTAATAAAAGGATAGATGTAAAATGCAATTCTTGTAAAATTACTATAAAAATCGTACAGCTTATTGAACTCATTGTTTAAAAAAAAAAGAAAAGAATTATAATTAAATTAATAGTTAGTTTTCCAATACTAATTTGATTCTGTTCGTATTAATATATATTACAATTTCAATAAAGAGTTTGAGTTTTACCTCTATTATATCTTTTAATTAGAAATTTTACAACTGTAGAGTTGTTGAAAAGACTGAAAAAACACAATGGATATATGTGTTTGGCTAATGGACTCTAAAAATATTTTTGAGCAAGATAAAAAGGTCAATTGGAGCTTGAACAAGTATTTTCTTTTCTTTAATAAACATCACTACATATGCTTCCTCCCTCTTACTGTCGAACCATCACTACCAGAACCTAAGTCTCATTCTACTCTTATGGAAGGCGAATTAACGATAGATTCTTTTTTGGCGATTAGCGATTGTTTGATTCTTTCTTTAAGAAAGAAGAAACAAATAGGGTTGCTAAATAAAAACTCTTTGTGATATAACGCTCACTTAGCCTAAATAACAGATATCTAAAACCAAGCTGTATACACAAAACATTACACTTTGAGTAGCAAATAAAAATAAAACAAATCTTACAAAAGCTCAGCTCATACAACAATATATGTCCAATAACGGGAATTCACATCAACACGGCGCTCGTTAGGCGATGACTGAAATGTTATGGTATTAAGCGAGCTCACGGTCAGTAATCTACCGATCTTGACAGGTACCAAGGGACAACATATTATAAGCGTCATGTCATAATAGTTGAAGTTAAATAGCGATGAACGTCTCCCGTACCAGCAATCCCCCATAAGTGTCATAATTTCGTTGACATTTTTCGGTAGTTTACCGCCGAGCGCTTTCGGGTTCTATCATATTGCCGACTATTTACGTTGTAATTTTGTATTTTTTGTACTTTCCTTACGAAAAAAATGCGATACGCTTAAGGAAAATAAACCTTTTTCTAATCAAACGACTAGACTAAAGCAGTACACATTAAAACTATTCCTAGTACCCAAAAAAATAAATAAAATTTTAAGTCCAGGCTTAACTATTTTTTGCAAATAAATTCATCGTAAATAATCAATGAGGTATGTCAAATATATATTAATGCTAAAAGGAACACATCTCCGTTAGTAGCTTCCAGGAAAGAGATTAAAAGCTTATCGTGAGAGCAAAAATAGATCCATAATTCGGGGCAGAGAAACGTGGAAAACAGTGATATTTTTATACATTTTTCAATAAAAATATTACTGGTTAGATTTATGTATACTTAGGTGAATAGGATAGAATTATAATTAAATAGAGATACACTAATTTGTTCTGTTTCTTAAGTATTTTGGACTCTGAGGAAGATTGGGCTTATAATAGGCCTATGTTGAATATTATAATCATATCATTCTTATTAAATACTCTGTTATTTAGGATTTACGTATTTGTGAGATGCTGCGTGAGAAATATATGAAGACAAGGTTGCTGTAAAATATTGCTCAAGCTCAATAGTGATAGGGTATAACAAAAGCGCCCTCTGAAGAGGATTAACTCACGGTGAGGAAATTGATTTGGTGGTTTCCCTTCAATAATAAATTATTTACGTATTGCAGGAACATTCGCTCAAAAATAAAAGGGCATTAATTAAAATGTAATGAGAATGTATTTTATATACCCTTCGTAAATATGTTTATAACTAAATCGTTTGCTTATCAGAAATTGCAACAATAGTAGAGATTTACGAATTTCAAAATAAATATACTTTAAAAGTAACCATGATGAGACGGGAGTTTTCGGATAACGGGACGACCAGATGTTTAACTTAAGGTGTTTCAAAATGTTTTTATTAGCCTAGTTTTCGATTGCATAATGCAAACTAGTAAGCCTATAAAGTTTATAAACAAACAGCCAAATTCTAGAAACTAATACTTTAACTATTATTTACTAGTAGGCCTACACTTTAAAAAATGTCAATTTTGTAATCATGGGACATACACATTTCTTAGAAATGGAATCCTTTAAAATACGTAGCAGTATTCAAGTTGTTAGATTGCAATGTATTATTCTTTTAACCTATAAAATTTTCAATCTAAACAAAAACTAGTGCATTTACCTTTTTTGAACTATTTGTAGGTATTTTTTATAAACTTTGAATAATTTTAATGTAGTATTTATATTAATCATGTTAAACGTAATGTAATTATTTCTCAACTAACTTGGTTTATTTAAAATTTCGCTAAACTCCCTCAATTGTTAGTTTAAATAACCAATGCCATCTACTTAGGCTTACACGTATCTATGACGGCCTGTAAACTTGGCCTAGTTTATGTGTGTGCAGTACACATCAGGATTGTACTCAAAGTCTTTGTAAACAAAGTTCAAATAATTGTTTACCTTAATATTATCGGTATTTAAGTAGTCATAACTTCTTGAAATTGCCTTTTAAATAAAATAAAGACAGCCATAAGAGAGTATTAAAAGCTAGAGGAACCAAAATCTAGCAGATGTTCAATTGAATACTTAAACACAAAATTGTATTTAAAGTATTGTAAGATTTTAAAATGTGAATAGATGGCATCGATAATCTAGATAACACTATATTATATAATCTAATATGAACAAATCTATGCTTAAAATAAATATGTCTCTATTATAATAAATAGCTAACATAGGATTTAAAGATCAACAAATTAATCAATCTATAGAATTTGAAATAAAATCTCTTAAAATAATTTTAAAGTATATATCTATGACAATAATGGAAGTGTAGGTCAAGATCAGCTGATATTTAAGGTATTATAGAGGTAAATCTAGCAAAAACTAGATTACACTAATTTTAAAAATACTTAACTAAGTTAATACGTAATTGCTTACTTCCTGATGCGTTTCAAAACATTCGTTTTGTCAAAACAAACGAATGTTTTGAAACGCGTCAGCAAGTTAGCAATTACGTATTCACTTAGTTTAGTATTTTTAAAATTAGTTTAATTAGTGAATTCAAGATGATTACATCAAGCAACTTCAAAAACTAGATTGTATTTGAAATAACTGAAATGGCAATTTATTAAAACAAGTAGATGGATTGCAAATTAAGGGTGGTTTTATATTAAACTTGGAGATTTTATTATGAACACATCAATGAACCCATCCAGATGGGGAAATTATTAAATCATACTGACAGAAACATTGGTATAGGCCTATTATTGCAACAAATCGTTTAAAGATGGTTGTAATAAAAATGCACATTGGGATTTAACTAATTTTTATTTGTGGTTAAAAGGTTTTACTTATTCAGAAAGCAATATTTAGTTAATAATCTTTGACTAACTGATTGTGCTGTGGTGTATCTTCATAACCAGTGCTATTTTTAGGAAAGTTTATATTTTTTAATAAATAATTGACATAACTTCAATGTCATATTATAAAAAATGTAGAGTAAGGCTTTTACTTATTTATAAATTTAATAAATAAATTGTAAAATAATTATAGCTGTATGAAGCAACTGTGGCGTAATGTTTATTTTAAATAAATAAAACCTCTAAACCACAAATAACTTTTATTTAAAACCTTATGTACATTTCAATTGCCCAGCGATCATCTTCAGAGGTATTTAAAAAATACAACTAACTTTTTTTTCTAATTAGTTTATTGGATTCTTTTTTAATTTCATGAACATTTCTTCTTTTAACAAATTATTAACTCGTTGAGTTAGTTGTATTTTTTAAATACCTCTAAAGATGATTGCTGGGCAATTGAAATGTACATAAGGTTTTAAAAAAAAGTAATTTGTGGTTTTATTTATTTAAAATAAAATAATTATACTCGTGAAATTCTATAATATAGTTTTCAAAACATTTTGATAGTTGTAATTGTAATTTTTATTATTAAACGATAGCTTGATTATTTGCATATTGGTATCTTGTTTTGTCTATAGCTAATTTCAAAGAAAAGTAAATAAAGTTTATTTGAATCCAATTTAACTTGAAACTTAACTACTATTAATATTTATAAATTATAAAAAATGTATAAACAATATAATTGTATTGTGAAAGAATTTTTAATACTAAAAAAATCTGTACTACTTGAGTTACGGTCTGAGTTGACAATGGGACATATCTCCTGCCGTCCTCAATATTCATAAAAGTAAGTCAAGTGCTACTACAAGCAAGTGTAACATACTAACATATGTTTAAATGTTTTTTAGTGTAAAGCTAGTAGCTCAAGGGAAGATAGAATCAAATAGTATTAATTTTTTAATTAAATAAAAGCTGTAATAGTTTAATACTTTTTAACAGAACATGAAGTTTAAAAACTAAATAAGATTTCAACTACTATTTTGAATTACTTTAGTCATGACTTGTCTCTGTTCTGTAAGCTTTCTCCAACCTTAACAGATATGATAATGTTTTTTGAGTCAGTAATATAGGGTACTTATAGATGGTTCAGCACAGCTTTCCATGTGGAATTGAGTTACTATAAATTTTGACAAGGCACAAAATAATGTACAGGTACAAATATGTAGACACTATCCATTCCTATTCAGAGGTTAAAAAAAGATCCTAATGTTTCTCTGTCACATAAACAGTATGCATAACAACATAAAATTCACACTTGAAACAGAACACAATCAATTTCTTAGACCCACCACATGTAGAATAATACAAAAAACCATAGAAATATGCCCTGACAGACAACATATTATGCAAAAAACAACACACACACACACACACACACACACACACATACACACACATACACACACACACACACACACACACACACCATAAAAGTAGTTCTTGAACACTCACAAGTTCTGCCCTGCCTATTGGGCCCTTATAAGGGAGCTGCATCTGAGTGATACTATAGGAAAGAGTTACATATTAATGCATCTTGAATTGTTTAAGTGTAAATGAGTTCACATACCTTTGTCACTCACATGTATAAAACATGCTTAAAAGATAGCTGTTATAATTTCTCAATCACATACATAAACAAAAGCTCAAACAGATCACTAAACATCTCCCAAAACAGAGAACAGAATAACACTTAAAACTAACAAGAACCAATAACATAATACCCAACAAAAACAAAACAGATAAACTCCAAGGATAAACTAAACTGTATAGACAAACTTGAGCGATCTACAAATATTACATTAGACAAACAGATTGCAGCTTTCAATAGAAATTTTAAAAACAAATACACTATTAAATATGACACTGACTCATATTTAGTTAACCGCACAATACAATCAAGTCACACCCATATTCACATTAACCATAACCTATAAATTATTTACATTATCTAAAAAAACATCAACAACCGAGAACTATTTGAAATTTACAAATATATATAAAAAAACCATAAATAAATAAACCCAATAAAAGTTATATAAATTTTTTATCCATATTATTGAAAACCTTCACATAACAATCCTGCTGCCTGACTCAACCACAACTCAAAGGGCCCAAGCTAGGGAATAATAAAAATTGCTCAATACAATTAAAAACATTTTGTCTCAGTAAGTTTCTCATAAATTTACTTTATAAAATAACTGTCATAAAGTTTGTTTATTTCACATAAGTTTTCCCAATAAAAATTGACTTGAAGGGTAAGTTTGGTAAGTTTAAATTTGTTAAGTTCAGATGAAAAAGTTTGGCCAATCATCATTAACAATAAAATCCATCATGGCTAAGAGAATAAGATTGCGTCCATGTAGTCCAAATTTTAGGAAGTTAGAAAGAGAGAGAGGAATTGATGGAATGAAAATGGGGAAAAGTGAACTGAGGATAGGGTTTTAATACTCAGGATATGACAATTTTTGGCTCATTTTGGTAGGGTTAAACATAAATAAAATCACCTCCTCTCCAATGGAGGCATGGATAGGTGTATACCCATTACTAAATGCCAAGGCAGTAAATGAATTTAAGTACAATAAACTTCCTGTAATCCGGCACGCTTGGGACTTGAATCATGCCGGATTACAAAATATTCCAGATTACAGAATTGAGATCAGACAAATTGGAAAAAATAAACAACACGGTACAATTAACCAATTTTTATTCTTGAAACAGCTCAAATATGTACATTGTATGTAGATATGTATTGTACATGAATAGTAAAGGCTAAACAAAACTCAGTGGACTGTTGTCTAACTCTAGTCTGTGGGGTTGTTCTTGACAAACAAATCATGAATGTAGGATCAGTTTTAGTTTTCATCCTTAGTTTTTTTATGAAGTCATTTCTAATGATGTGGAGTTTTATTATTTCAGCATCATTAAACAAACTGCAACTTTCAGAAAATTTTATGAAATTGTTCAAGGCATCAGCTGGTTGATTCCTTTCATCCACGTTATCTTCATCTGAGTCAATGTCTTTAAGGACTGTTGGCTCATTTAGTATTTCTTCTGTTGGCTTATTTATATTTGACAAGCTGTGAGTTCCTCATCAGAAACGATGGACTTAAATTTAATTTTAAACTCTTCATCATCTTCAACATCTGCAGATTTTAGTTCCCCAGAAATATCTAATTTCCTAATACCATGACAAGTCTAAAAACTCGTTAGCCAGACTTCAGGAAATTTACAATAAATTTCTGCAATGTTTAAATCTTGTTAAAACATTTTTGCTTTTTCATTTTCAACAACTATGGGGCCAGTAATGGTTTTACCCTCAGATCGTTTTGCTGAAAACCAACTGTCAAACTAACTGAGCCAAATCAAGTCATTCTAGTTTGGGTTTTATTAACGTTTAGCTTCCAAAAATATTTTTAAAATTTCTGATTCATTCGCATATTGTTACAGATTTTTTAAATTTTTTTAATGTCATAAATTGTAGATGATCCTATGTTATAATCATTCATTATAATATGTACCTACGCCATTTTCAAGTTTCTTCACAATTTCCAGCTTTAGAGCTAAAGTGAGAGTTAGATGTTTTCTTTTAGAAGAACCTGGGTTAACCTTAGGGCCCATATCACTGTCAATAAGAATCTCAAAAGTACTAAAACACAAAACTAAAATAAACTACGCTCATCCAACATTCAAACAAACAACTAGTCTGAGATGTATGGTACAGTAAACCAACTGTGAAAACTGAACTGATAGCGAGAGTGGGGCACACAAAGCCTGAGAAAAGAATGGACTCTTCCCGAACCTACGACAATATTCATACTTGGCCGAAGGTGAGCTCACCCATTATACGTACTTATCACATTTCAAAGAGTTGTAGTTGAAATCAAAACATTTTAAGCTTTACCAGTTCTTTAAATTCAAAACATATCCATTTAAATCAAACATTGATTACGCAATTAAAATGAAATCAATTTTACCATTTAATCTATCTAATATTACAACCGTAATACATAACTGACGCTATTGTTTATTTCTAAATAAATATTTCACGCAAATGTCATGCCGGATTATCAAGCGTGCTGGACAATAACATGCTGGATTGGAGGAAGTATACTGTATGTGTAGTTTGTCTTTGAATAATATATTTAAGTAGTGTGTTGTATGTTGCGTAACTAGAGTAACGTAGGAAACACTCAAGTCCTCTCAGTAGGGGGGCTAGCTAGTTTGCACCTCTCATGCGAGTCTCATAAAACAAGAGAAAGTAGAAAGACAAAAATGGTAGTTAGAGCAATGCATTATGTCCCTAAAATTTAACAGATTTCAATAGGACAAGTTATGAAAAAATATTAACATAACATGATTTGTTTGATTAGGTATAGAAATTAAAACTACAGTTACAGTCCAGTGGGACTCTGGAGCGGAACCGTTAGTACAACATGTTTATTTACAAGAAGGAGAAGAAATTAGCATTCATTTTAACTGTACTCAGGCTCTGTCACTATTCCATAAAAGAAATCGATATGAAGGTATTTTTTTCAAAAATGATTAACTTATTTTTAATTTTAACAGGTACATCATACTTTTTATATAAAATTTGGTTTTACAAAGCTGATAAGAGTATATAAGAGAAAAAAATCTTCTCTTCTTTAAATTAAATCTTTATCTTTTAAATTAAATTAAATTACAATGTTAAATACTAAAAGAGTTCACTCAAAATCTCACCACATATTAGTTTATTAACCAAGAATAGTTTCGGCAAAGACATCAACTTCATCAGTGATTGGCTAACAGTAACTAACCATTAACACTTCAACAGTAAACTAGCGCATGGTGAGATTTTAAATGAACTCTTTTAATACTCAATATTGTGAATTGTTCTTTCAAACTAAGGTCTAACTAACTTGAAGAATTTAGTAAAATATTATTTTCATACTTCCTGATAGAACGTTAAAATATTTCTTAGTACTGTTATCAGTTATTCCTAGATAATCAGGACCTTTATACTTAACACTTTCGAGGTGTTCTCATCTACTCGAAGTATTTCTCAGTACTGAATAGTTTACTTTTTAACACTACTGTAGATCAGTTCTCCCAAGTGGGTTGGAATATTGCTATGGACCTGTCTTCACACTATTTAGGTTGTTGGTGTCTAGTTTTTTTTCAGACACTATTATCATTATTGTTGCTATTATTTTTCTGTAATATTTTAAAACATTTAATTAGGTTTGTATTACCTAAACTAAACTTTTCATTTGGGATTTTTTTTGAACACTTTTATAAATTTCTAATTTTTAGGATATTTAATCTCTATCTTTACTGTCTCTTTTATATAGATGGGAACACCTTAAACATGTCAAATATGAAGAAGTTGATGAAGCTAAATATAGCTAATAATAGTACTAAGTAATGAATTTAATAATTTTTGTACCAAATAAGTTAAATTTTTATGAATGTTTCTTCATGATTTACAATGAAAATATGTATTGTAAAATTTAATTAGTTCAGTTTCATAACACTTACATTAAAAAAAGTTTTAATTTGCTGGCTGATGTTTTCATTAATTTGTACAAATGATACTACTGTAGATTTATTGTGTTGTTTTGACAAATATTCCTTGAATGTTCAATTGAAGTTTTTTAAATAATAACTTTTATACTCTTAAGAATATATTTTTATAAGTACGTGTATTGTAACATTTATAGAATGGGCTATATAATATTATTTAAGAATTGGAAGAATATATTAGAAATAACTCACACAAAATTTAAAAAGAAATTCATTAAAAGATTGGTTAGGTTAAAATTGAAACTAAATTTAGGTAAAAGCCTAGATTAGTAAATAAGATATTTGAACTGTAAATACATAAAGAAATTTGTTGTATCAAATAAAATTTAAAACAAGATAATCTAATAATAGTTATATGTTAAACAAAATTGTAAATATTAGTAAAATAGGGCATAAGTAATTACTTGAAGGAAAAAGTGAAAAACGATTGTAAACAATGTAAGGTTATGTTTGGAAAAGTCCAGTCAAAACACACACATTTCGAAATATTACAAAAGTAAAACACAAAGACACTTCACACACTAATAATAGTAATTAAATAAACACTGGAAGGTTTGTTAAGGATCGGAAAATTGAAACAGAAAGTTTCAACTAAAGTTTAACCAAATTAAAACGTCATTGTAAACAATCGCGTTATTGCATCAGCTGTAAAAACAGAGGTGAAAGCAAGAAGTAGGTCAAGTGTGCAGTCGACTATAGTGAGAAGAAATTGAACTAAATTATAATCCATATGTTTTTTTTTAAGAAGAAGGAGGCCGCCATATTTGTAACATTTTAAAAGAAAATCTAAGGAGGCGTAGTTAGAGTCTGGCGTGGGACGCCGAGTAAGGTAGCGAATCTGCCAGGACCAGTCAAAATTCTTTTTATTAGAAACTTCGTCAAAATTATACAGATTTGTGAAGAAACTTTACAAGATTAAACAGGGATAAGTGAATTGAAGGAGTTAATAAAGTGTAAATATAGTTTAAAGGAACTAAAACGAATTTAAGTGTGAAAAAAGTGAAATTTAAAGACAACGGAATTCTACGTGTGAGCAAGCAGCCATTCGCCGTTATTTGATAAGTTAAGTACATAGCGCTATATATAAAAAAATAAACTTTAGTGGACTCTTAGGATAATAGGGAAGTTTAAAATTGTACATTAGAATATCTTGTGATTAATAGTAATAAGATCATAATCCAGTTCAAATAGTTTCGCCTTTTTGCTTATTCCAAATTAAAGTTTTTCCATCAGGAAAATATTTATTAAAATTAATTTCAAAATTTAGTATTGTTTTTCAAAATTTATTTAATTAACCTAAGAATTAAAAAAATATAGCCCATGCTATAACCCCGAGATAATAAGAGATCGTAAAATTAGCCTAGGGTATATTAAAATTGTGGAACTATAAAATCAAAAGAAATAAGAGTTAAACCGAGTTTGTTAAAACTTGTTAAGTTATAAATTTTTGTTTTGTGTGTATTGTTTAAATGTTGAGATGAAATTGTGATAATAAAGAATTATGAATTGTTCCTGAGTTGTTTTTGTTTTAACTAAGAAATTAAAAATATCATTCAATAAATCAATAATAGTAAAACCCTGTTGCGTCTGTTTTATAAATACTTTACATTTGGCGCCCAACGTGGGGCTCGATAAAATAAGAGATAAAATTTATTTAGAGAGATTTTGAAACAAAATTAATTTAGAACTTTTTATATGAAAAACATTTGAACTGGAAATAGATTTAGAAAAAATTTTGTAAAATTAAACACTGAGTTGAATAGAATCAAGGCTAGGTTTATAATATATATAAAAATTGTTTATGTTTGTATAATAAGTTACTTACAGAAAAAAAAGAAGAAAATATTATAGGCGAGCTGGTAGTTGTAGGGGACCAGGAAAAAGGGACAAGTTTGGAAATGAAAGAAATGGAAGGCACAGATATGCCAATAGGAAACATTGAGGTAGAAGAGGCTAGGGGACTACCACCTATGCAAACCCAACAAAAAAAAACTGGGAAATAATGAGAATGTAGATTTAAGGGATATAATGAGAATTATAATGGAAATGAATGCAAACTTAAAAGAAATGAATGAAAATATAAATAGAAAATTAGATAAGAATAATGAAAATATAAATACAAAATTAGATAAGATAGATGGAATGAGTGAGGATATGAGGGAAATAAACAAAAAATTAAAGGAAAATAGAGACGAAATGAGAGAGACGAGGAAGGATTTGAAATTCATAAGAGATGAAAACAGGGAGGAGAATAAGAAAATGATAGAGGATATGAGGCGACAGTGGAGGACAGAGAGTAATGCTGTAATAAAGGATGTGAGAAGAGACTTAGAAGAGAAAGATAGAGAATTAGAGGAGGAGATTAAGGAAAATTTTGAGGAAACAAATGAAATAATAGCTGATGTAATAGAAATTAATAAGAAAAAGGTAGAAAATATAACAAAAAAAAAAACAGAAGAGTTAAAATTAAAGGTGATAGGAGAAAGAGAGATAACAGATGAGCGTTTTAAGAAAGTCGAAGATGTAAGGGAGAAAATATTAGGAGAGCAAGGAAGGTTAGGAGATAGAAATAAAATGGGAAAATTAGAAATATGGCAAATAAAAAATTTAAACATTCAAACCACAACTAATAAGAAAATTGAAAAGATTAATAAAATGAAAATGGTAATAGGAGAAATAGGAGGAGTTAAATATCCGTCTCAAGGCTTAGTGGTACAAGGCTTATTGAGAAAATTTATCAGAGGTACGGATATGTTAATGAATGTGGAGGCACAACTCGAGTTTGGAAAATGGGAGATGGAATTTAAATATGAGAATAACAGAGAAAATAGAACTTATGAAGCAGGTGAGAGATACAATGGAGATGTAAACGGTGTTATGGCAAGGACAGGCGTGGGGACAAGAAAAGAGCAGGGTGCCCACAGTCAATCGGAAAACTAAGACAATAAGAAACCCAGGAATAGAAATTAAATAGAGGAAACAAGTTTACAGGCATTAATAGACACAGGCAATAATATGACATGTATCCAGGAGAACTGGAAAAGGAAAATAATAATAAAATAGGAAGGGAGATATTAAATATAGATGAAGGAAGCAATATGAATAAACTCTAGGTGATTATGTGTATAAGAAAACGTTAGCAGGAGATAAGTTTTAAGGGATGGTAACTATATCTACGATAATTTATTGGAAACTTCGTCGAATAATGAATAAAGATAAATATGAATCTATGTTAATAAATATTGAAGCATCGTTGTAATAAAAATATGGTAATTGTGTATTTAAACTTCGTCGTATTGTAAGGGAGAATCTGCGTTGATATATATAAGTATTAAAACAAAATTTATATTCGTTGATATAGGGACAGTGTAATCGAAGGAGCTATAGATATGATCAAATAGAGGATATGAGATTGCGACCTTTAAAAATATTAGATGTTAAACTTCATACAAAATAAACTGAAATGATATAAGAAAATAATTGAACTGGATGTGAGATTGGAAGGGGAGATAAAATAATAACTAAGAACTGAGAGTTAGATGAAGCTAAAAGCAAAATAAATATGAGATAGATAATAAACAAGGAATAAACAGAAATAAGGGAAAGAGAAATGTTATAACCAATTTGACCAAATCTAGACATACTATGACTCGGATAGGCTGGGATTTAAAGACACGGTATCAGAGAATATATGTTAAATAAATATTGAATCAGACTTATGATTGGAAGGATTCCAATTGTAATAAATGTAAAAAATAATAATAATTATGGAAGGAATTGTAAATACCAGAACATGATTTATTGTTAGAATTGTTAAAGAATTGTCGATTGAATGTTAGTTATAAGTATATTGTATTGTTAGAAGATAAGTTAAGTAATATGTAGCTTGAAGTGTTCAGCTCAGTATTTGATTGTTAAAGAATTAAGATAAAAATTGTGTCGTAGAATTAAGTATAAGTGGACAGATAAAGGTATAAATGACTTTTAAGTGGACAATTCTAAAAGTGGTAAAGACAATGGACGATAAGTTAGCCAAAGTGTTGAGGGACTTACTCAATAAAAAATGTGTTCAATTAGTTATTAAATAAAATGTACAATTAGGAAATAAATGTTAATTTAAATTTAATTTAAAAAAAAAAATAATATGTATATTTAATCAAGCTTGTAAAATGTAAAGAATGTGTTATGTAGATAGTAGGAATATTTTTTTTTATTTAAATTAAATTAGGGGACATTGTAACATTTATAGAATGGGCTATATAATATTATTTAAGAATTGGAAGAATATATTAGAAATAACTCACACAAAATTTAAAAAGAAATTCATTAAAAGATTGGTTAGGTTAAAATTGAAACTAAATTTAGGTAAAAGCCTAGATTAGTAAATAAGATATTTGAACTGTAAATACATAAAGAAATTTGTTGTATCAAATAAAATTTAAAACAAGATAATCTAATAATAGTTATATGTTAAACAAAATTGTAAATATTAGTAAAATAGGGCATAAGTAATTACTTGAAGGAAAAAGTGAAAAACGATTGTAAACAATGTAAGGTTATGTTTGGAAAAGTCCAGTCAAAACACACACATTTCGAAATATTACAAAAGTAAAACACAAAGACACTTCACACACTAATAATAGTAATTAAATAAACACTGGAAGGTTTGTTAAGGATCGGAAAATTGAAACAGAAAGTTTCAACTAAAGTTTAACCAAATTAAAACGTCATTGTAAACAATCGCGTTATTGCATCAGCTGTAAAAACAGAGGTGAAAGCAAGAAGTAGGTCAAGTGTGCAGTCGACTATAGTGAGAAGAAATTGAACTAAATTATAATCCATATGTTTTTTTTTAAGAAGAAGGAGGCCGCCATATTTGTAACATTTTAAAAGAAAATCTAAGGAGGCGTAGTTAGAGTCTGGCGTGGGACGCCGAGTAAGGTAGCGAATCTGCCAGGACCAGTCAAAATTCTTTTTATTAGAAACTTCGTCAAAATTATACAGATTTGTGAAGAAACTTTACAAGATTAAACAGGGATAAGTGAATTGAAGGAGTTAATAAAGTGTAAATATAATTTAAAGGAACTAAAACGAATTTAAGTGTGAAAAAAGTGAAATTTAAAGACAACGGAATTCTACGTGTGAGCAAGCAGCCATTTGCCGTTATTTGATAAGTTAAGTACATAGCGCTATATATAAAAAAATAAACTTTAGTGGACTCTTAGGATAATAGGGAAGTTTAAAATTGTACATTAGAATATCTTGTGATTAATAGTAATAAGATCATAATCCAGTTCAAATAGTTTCGCCTTTTTGCTTATTCCAAATTAAAGTTTTTCCATCAGGAAAATATTTATTAAAATTAATTTCAAAATTTAGTATTGTTTTTCAAAATTTATTTAATTAACCTAAGAATTAAAAAAAATATAGCCCATGCTATAACCCCGAGATAATAAGAGATCGTAAAATTAGCCTAGGGTATATTAAAATTGTGGAACTATAAAATCAAAAGAAATAAGAGTTAAACCGAGTTTGTTAAAACTTGTTAAGTTATAAATTTTTGTTTTGTGTGTATTGTTTAAATGTTGAGATGAAATTGTGATAATAAAGAATTATGAATTGTTCCTGAGTTGTTTTTGTTTTAACTAAGAAATTAAAAATATCATTCAATAAATCAATAATAGTAAAACCCTGTTGCGTCTGTTTTATAAATACTTTACAGTATATTTTAACTATATATTAGTAGCTCAAGTTCAAGATAGAAAGAAATGATATAATAATATTTTGTTCCCTTTTTCTTGAAAAAAATACTTTTAGACGTAACTCTATGAGCCTCATACCTTACATGAGCAGCAAATACAGTAAATATAGGTCCGTGACTCACAGTATTGAACAAAGCACTGATCTAGTGTGAAACGTGTCTGTTGAAAAATGTAAGTAAGTAGTGGTTTTTTAAAACCCGTTTTAAATCCTCAAGATGTACAAGAAAAAACAGTGAATACTGTATAATTAATATGATATCAAACATTAGCCCTTGACGAATCTATAAACATTTCATAACAGTAACAATCAGGGCTCTCATGAAATACAAGATAAGAAATATTGTAAATAGTATTTTTAATCATTATTTAAATTTGAGACATAATTTTAGGATTGACAATGTAGTATGTTTTTATTCTTGACATTCTTTATTTTTATTTTTTATTCCATTCTTAATAGGATACATATCCCAAAACTCCCATTCACTTTAAACAAATTAAGCAAGGGCTACTATAGGTCAATGTGACATATTATTATATGTTCAAATGTTTTAAAATCAAATGTTTAATAGAATACAATAGAATATTGCTAATCATTTGTAAATATTTACAAGTGCTTAGTGAACACTAGTAGCTCACGTGAAGATGGAATCAACAAATAAGAATATTGCTATTATAATTTTCATAAAAAAATACAACAATCATAAATTGAATGTTGATTACAAATGTAGAGAATTTTCTTCACACAGTATCACATTCTAATTATATTTAATTGAAATAATCACTTAAGAAAACGTCTATTTTATAATATTATATAACTTTTAGAAAATCTGTAATTAGTTATAAAACAGTGAATTTAATTATGAACTAACAAATGTTTAATTTTGTAGGAGGTGTTTTGAAGATAATAATCACTATAAAAATTACTGCAGTTGAAAATTTACACCCAGAAATATCTGGAGATGGTATAGACAGCAAACCTCTGTTACTTTTGCTTTATACTCCAAAAGTTCAAGTAATGTACTAGAAGCACTGTTTTTCTTAATTATTACTAGTAATCAATTTTAAAATATTCAATACTTTAGTAAGGATTTCTATTATGATATTATGAACAATTAAAGTAGTTTAGATTCTCAAAGGTATTTGTTTGCCCTATCTAGTTTATTAATTTTGAATGTACATTTTGAAATATCCACTCTCCAACGCTCAAGCACTCTGGTATATTCTGATGGATTCATTTTACATACACATGACTTTCATTCCTCTTTTGCTTTAAGTTAAGCCCCCTTTCTCTCTTAATAACCATGCAATGTAAATTTAATTACAAAACAAATGAAAATAGTCTGTCTATATATATAATATTATCAAAAGTCATAATTACACCTTGACATATTATTTTAAATTCTTACTACAAAGAAATTTACTTACAGAGAGAGCCGGATTAAACTTATAAAAATTCCCCAATTTATTTTATTCACCAACAGTCAACTTTTTTAGATGTGACCCCCTCAGGTCACTTCTTTATTTAACCTTTTTAAATAAAAGGTTACAACTTTATGTAAGCTTTTCAGTATTTATGAGTTTATTTGTTTAGTGTTACAACCCCTTGCATACATTTATTTTGTGTATATCTTTAAATCCAAGCAAACCTAGTTATTAAATTTTATTATGGTATACAGTATTTGATGTTATATACAAAGAAAAAAAATATAAATATATATATATATATATATATATATATATATATATATATATATATACAGTAAACTCCCGATTATCCGTGGAATAGGGTGGCCTGCAAACGCCGGATAACGAATTCCCCGGATAATCCGCTTAGAACAAAGAATACGCAAAACGATCGATAATCGATTATTATACCATAAGTTACACAAATAATGACGCTGGTTAATGCAATTCACAAATAATCTTCAGAGGAGAAAATATATACAGAAAATAATTTAAAATGTCGATGTATTTGACGGATTATAACATGTACATTTATATGTCTAACTATTTACAATACGTACATAAGTATATGTCAAAAGTAAGTATGTATATACATATGTAATTTCCTTTACACATAATACTTTCACTTTTTAACAAAAATATCTGTCACTTTCGTCTGTTTTTTGTGAGCATTGATTTAGCTTTAATGTGCGATCTAAGTTTCTTGAGAACTAATTTTGTCGCACAGTGTCTACTTTGTCACGTGTGTTACAAAGCCATAAAGATCGATAATGTATATGACAGACATGGATAATGCATATGTCACGTCCTAGACTATTTATAGCCGTGATTAGCTGACATTTGTTTACAATCTTATGATACACATTAGGTTTTCGGGCGTCCAAGCATTATGTCATTGTCTCTTATATACAATAGTTTGCTCGCCCCTTTTCGCTGGCCCCCGTCGGGATGCTTCCCTTTCAATGTAAAATTAGTACGTACATATTTACATATCTATTCCCTTCATCTTAACTTCTATTAAGCCTTATATGTATTTACGTCGTAATTCACCGTTTGAAAATTTAAACACATGAATCTGATTGGAATAATAATTGAATATTTGTAAAACAACGGCATAACCCGGATAATCCGCAAACCGGTTAATCTGCCCAAGGATAATCGGGAGTTTACTGTATATATAACAAAAAATCTGGTTTTTTTCAATTTGTTTTTTTATCAATTTTATTTTTTTGTTTTACCTCAAAAAACTAATGAACTGAGTTTTTTTATTGTTAATATAATGCTATAATTATTATGAAATTTCATCATCGCAGTTACATTCGTCGCAGTTCAGTTTGTATGCGCCTGGTGCTTGTAGTAACTACTGTGACGAATGTAACAAGTTCTACATTGGACAAACAGGCCCAGCTTTAAACAAAGAGTCGAAGAACACAAACAGAACACCAACTCAACATTTTACAACCACATAAAAGATACAGGACACAAATACACAGACATTTACCATAACCTAGAAATCCTACACATCAACAAAAAAGGACCACATCTCAACACACTAGAACAATATGAAATTTACAGACACACAAAAACACAAAGTACAAACATATTAAACGAACAAACACAATACAAATCACACATACTCTTTGATACAATCGAAAACCTACCTTTAAAACCGTCACCGCTTGACCCAACATCTCCAAGCAGAAGACACTGATGAAGGTCGGCACATAGCGATCGAAAACGTTTTGTCTCAGTAAGTTTTAAAAAATTTACTAAATTCAAAGTTCGGATAGTCATAAACTATTGTTTAAGTAATTTATGAAATGTTTTATTCTCTTCATACAATTATTTAATTATAATTTCACATTTTTTATGTACTAATCATATATTTGTTAAAATGTTATTTGTAGATTACTGGGTGTAGCGTTATCAGGCCTTAAAGTTCTTATGATAATTAATTAAGATATATGTTAAAATGTATTGGTTTTTAAAAATTATTGTAGTTCTTTTAAACAACAATTTTTAAAGTTTAGATACTTTAAGTTTAAAAACTAGGGTAATGTCTGTTCTTATCTTGGACTATTACATGTAAATGTATATACATCTTTGTTTTATACATCTTGTTTTGATATAGAAACAAAAATAAATACAATTATTATCAACATTGTACTACATTGTATCAAAATGTTTTACTACAGACTCACTTAGAAATATTTATATTTAATCAGGACAGACAAAGCCAGCCTATGTATGGTCAAAGAAAGAAAAGGAATATTGATGCAGATGACTATGAAGAAGAAACAAACAGTTTATGGCCAGCAATGGCAATCTCCCAAACCTGGAATAAACCTGTGAAGAGACCTCGTAGTCTGTGCAGGCGTAAACCTCTCTACATAGATTTCTCAGAAATTCAGTATGATTCATGGATTGTAGCTCCAAATGGATACCAGGTAAAAATTAGTTTTACCACATTTACTTCGAAAATTTCATTATTTATCATTGTAGAGGGGCCAACATTATAAATAATAATATAATATTGTGTGACCTGTGAATTATACAATAACTACAATTGTGGGTTCTCTTAAAATACATTTACCAAACAAAATTTTATTTTTAGTACCAGAGTAGTAGAGTTAAGTTTTGAAAAATAACTGCAGTAAAATCTCCGAAATGATAAGTAGACTACAGTGAAAGTTTGACCATTTTCAACTGTAATCGGTAAGTTCAGTTTCATTAAAAGTGTTTACACGAGGTTGTGATTTATGACATATTCTGCTTTTGATAATTTTTTAGAGTTGATTATAACAACTTGACAAACTACCAAAATTTCAATGTAAATATCATTTATTTTACATTAATTTATTTTGTTTTTTTTAAATATCAAGTACACTCATTGGTTTTTCATCTGTTTTATGGCGAGCCTTGATATTGTAATTTTATAGTACAAAAATTTCACAAGTTAACAATAATGTAAGAGTTAGAGAAGTTGATTGCCTAGAGTAGTAAGCAATTCTTTTATCAAATGTTTATATGAAATTTTCTTCATAAATTGTACAATGGTTATTAAAAGTTCATGAAAGTTGATAGGGATACTATTATAACTGATTGATTGATGTGACCTGGTAGTGTTTTTTCATGTACTACTTTTCAAATGTGTGAAGCTCTTTGCGCCTGAACTTAAAAGAAAGGTTATTATGTAATTTATCGGAAAACATAATATTTTCCTAGCTTTTAACAGTCCTGTTGAGGAATGTGTGTGCTTACACCCACTAAAAGTTTTTAATATGTTGCTAGTGCCAAAAGCTATTTACTAACGGGTTGATGAGTTTCTTTGTGGTGTTTTCAGCACCAAGAAGTCAGCATCTAACAGTTTTAATTTACTAATTTGTTCCACACCTTGCTAACTCTCGGTTTAAGTCAAGATTGGGTTATTTTTTGATTTATTTTACTTTGTCACTAAAACCCAATCCTGTGTTCCAATGGATTTTCTTTTATTACCACATTTTCCTCCTTCAAAGTGGCAATGAATTAGTTTTTTAAAGCTCCTTTTAGAGTAGCATTCATTTTACCTAATCCAATGACATTGCCCGAAACCATTTGTCAATATGTCATAATAGTATGATCAGAAAGAAAATTTTTGAACAGCTTTTTGGAGTTAGATTGATTGTTACAATATATGCTACAGGCAGTCCCAACAAAGTTCAAATGTTCACTAAATGAATAACAAGAAAGAAAGTTCACTAATAAGACAGTTTAACTAGTAATAGTACGTTCTAAACACTTGTTGAATAGCGTTCAATAATAAGCAATAACAATGTGAGGTTAATAACTATTAAAGTTTATAAATAAATATGTTTGGTTTGAGATAATTCACAACACTTATTAGATGAATGATTAAAAAGATAATAATAGAGTGTGCACTATAGATTGTGTGCAATAGGATATGCACAATAATTTGACATAAAACGATTTTCAAGAAATGTACCAAACACACAGAATAAGCAACAAGATTTCGACACAGAATAACTTAATATCAAACAGAACTTACATAATGTATGTGGTTAACAGAGTAGCCACATCATAAAAAAAAATGTTTTCGAACTAATTTGGACACTACTTTACATTTAATCTATATTTGTGAAAATCATTGACTTTGCTTTTCCTTAATATTCTGATGTTATATATTATCTCATGTCCTTTACTTCTTATACTATTGCCCCAGAATTATTCTAACTTTTTTTTTAACATTAAATAATTAATATTTTTGTCTTTAACCAGTTGAGGTACTATTTTTCTTTAATTCTCACACTATATAAAGCTACTGATACTTGAGATGTGTATTTATTTCTTTTCTAGGCTTTCCAATGTACAGGAAAATGTGTTTACCCTTTGAGTGATCACTTGAGTCCAACAAAACATGCCATTGTGCAAACTCTTCTGCATAGTATATCACCAATGAAGGCAGTGCGTTCTTGCTGTGTTCCCACCAGACTGGACTCAATATCTGTTCTTTACCTTGATCCTCATGGTGTTCTTACATATAGATTTAGCTACAAGGATATGGTTGTAGCTGAATGTGGATGTAGATAAATTTATAGTACGAGTTTGATAATATTTAGATTCTAAGTGATTCTATAGTGATCTTAATTATATAAATTTTTGGAATACAAATATTAATGAATAAAGCAAATAATTTATTTTCAGTTTTCTGTCTACAGGTAGTGTTTTCATTCTGAAGTTCTCTCTTCAAACCTCCTTTTCTTTTTCCTGTATTGGCTCAATATATTATCCTCTTATTTTTATATCATCTAATTCTATTTTGTATCCAACAGAATAAATTCTGTTCTCAAAGTGAACAAAGTTTTAGGCAATGAGAGGGTACTAATAAAAAGCGTGTTAGGTTTACAGAATGTTTCCCCAAAACCTTTAAAACTTTGCAAATGTCTCAATAGAATGATGTTGGAAAAACAAATGAGTTACTTTGAACAATGGACTACTTTCATATTCATGACGGTTCAGCCAAGAATTTACGCTATCTAAATCTAGAGTAATAAAAGTATTTCTTTCAAAATTATTAAATTTGAATATAGGATTTATAGTTTAGTCTAGTTGTGTGTTTGCACAATAATATACTGCAAAAGATTTATTGTTGTGCAGTAAAATTCCATTAATCAAAGGAGACAATTTTTATAAAATAGTCAAATTTGATTCATTTTATCCAAAATTCTTGTAATTCCAGATTTTTGTTAATTTGGATCAGACTAGGTTTTAGTGAATTTTAATAAGGTAATTATAGAATACAATTTGCTATGTTACATTGTAGTTGTATGGATGAAAAATGAAGAATAAAAAAAATCAAATAGAAGTTAAATTTTGCATACTTCAGAAGCTACTGCACAATACAGAGCTAAGGGTTATTTTTTAATCAAACCTTTGCCAGAATCACTTTGAATAAGGAATGTTTTCAGTTGCTCCTGGCATATCCAAGAGTAAGTACCCCCTAACTCTGCCATTTATCATTTGCATTATGCGATCATAAATGTCCATATGTTAATATGGGAATGCTTGATTAGACATGACTGAATATCACAGGTGTTGTAACTCATTTCACATCAAGTGAACCAGTCGGCATGAAGAAGGTGGGTACTGGGATTCCGAAATAACCTCAAATTACAATTTCAGAACGGGGCAACTTAATCACACGAAAGTACTACGATTAAGGTGAATATTTAATTCAGATTGTGTATAATCTGAATGGGATGCAAGTGAACAAATTTGTTTTTGTTAATAGGTAATGTTTCACATGGGACATGGTTAAATTTATCTAGTTTGGCAAGTTCCGACAGACGGCTGTTGCTGGTTCAGTAGTTAGCTGACTTAAAAATCTTTGTTTTGTCGTGGTCGCGGGTGTATGTTACTGAGGCAAGAAATAGATAAAAACAACTTTGAAGCAGGTTCTATGTCATGTCAAAATTCGAGGTCAATCCCTACACACCTTTTTGAGTTTTTAAGCGCAAACTAACCAACAAGACATTTCTAAATATACAAATTACTTGGAATAATAAACAAAAATACTAATTTAGAATAGCCATGTATGGAGTTTGACTGAATAACAATAGGGATATAAGTGTTTCAAACAAGGTCAAGGTCAAGACATACAGAGGGAGCCCAAGAAAGCTCAAATAATGAGGGCATCTTCTTTTATAAAAATTGTGATACAAATGATAATAGCAACACATAAATAAGACAAAATATAATTTTGAAGTATTTTTTATTAGCAACTCAGTTACAACAACAAACCTTTGTTAAGTAATTAAATTTGTTATTAACATATTATAACTGACAATTTATATACTATGCAAGCAAATTCTTTTAAAAAATTGAAAAAAATATAGGTAGAATACAAACAATACACCAAAATGATTGGTAAATACAACCATCTTCTGTAAGGCTGAATATCAGTCAGCCATATTGTAACAAATAAAAAGGCTTAACTGATGGAAGACTTAAGAAACAATGTAACATTTCTAAGAGCACTTAAAAACTAAATTATTAGCCACAATTGAAAATACAAAATTTGAATAAATTCTATTCTGTTAATTCTCATGACATAAGCTTGATAACAAATAAAGTAACTAAAGTAAAAACCACAAACTATCAGAACAGTAACAGCATTGATTTGCATGAGATGATACATACAAATTATAAATGGTGGAACCAGTGAAAAAACTATTTTTAATTTAGGTCAGTGGAAAATGCTACTTTCTTCGACTGATTAAATTTACTAACAAAATTTGAGCAACTAAATTAGAAGTAACTAGTGTTATAATTTTACTATAGTAGGCTGAAAAGCTATGCACATATGCTTGTACAGGGTGCGGCAGCATAACTTCCTTTTTTTAAATGCTCGCCATTCAGTTAGTTGATGTCATAGCGGAGCGCTAGTGGTCTCGTTCAAGAGGGGGTAAAGTAAAGTTTTGTCCCGACACGTTTCAGTCGCCAACATGTGTTGGAATAGTGAGGAGCGTGCCTTTGCCGTTGAGGCCTACTTTTCAAGCTGATGTTCGGTTATTGCAACACAGCGCACATTTCGGAATCCCTTTAATTTAGTCCCGTTGGCTCCCGTCCCAGACCGCAAATCAATTGTTACATGGGTCACTACATTCAGACAAACTGCAAGTGCGACAAAACAAAGAACTGGAGTCCCTCGGCCCGTTAGATCACCTGAGAACATTGAAGCAGTGAGAGTGTCAATGTTGCGATCACCACGGCGTTCTGAGCGCAAACACGCATCTGCCCTTGGACTATCCGATCGTTCTGTGAGAAGAATTCTTCGTGATGATCTTCATTTTCATCCCTATAAGATGGCGATAGTGCAGGAACTTTCAGAACGTGACTTCAATTCTCGGATGAACGCGTGTGAGCTTTTTCTTGATGTCGTTCCCGAGGGTGCTATTGTTTTTTTTTAGCAATGAAGCCTATTTTCATTTGTGTGGGTCGGTTAACAAACAAAACATGTGCTACTGGGCTGACAACAACCCTCGAGAATTGCATCAAAGGCCTTTGCATTCACCCAAAGTCACAGTGTGGTGTGCAATTTCCTCAGCTAGAATTATTGGTCCCTGGTTTTTTGAGGAAAATGAGGTTACAGTGACAGTGAATTCGGACCGGTATGTAAACATGCTACAGAATTTTTTTTTCTCACGGTTAGAAGAGTTGGATTTGGGGGACACTTGGTTCCAACAAGACAGTGCAACAGCACACACTTCAAGAGCATCGATGGCTGTTTTAAGGGAACACTGTCCAGAGCGCCTTATCTCAATTAGAGGCGATTTGGAATGGCCGGCACGCTCTCCCGATCTGTCCCCTTGTGATTTTTTTCTATGGGGTTTTTTGAAATCCCGTGTTTATGTGAACCGTCCAAGAACCCTACAAGATTTGAAGACCAACATCCAAGAAGAAATTGCCAACATAACACATGCTACGCTAACAAGAGTCATGACAAATGCCAGAAATCGGTTTACGCAATGTATGGAGAATGAGAGACATCACCTAACAGATTTGATCTTCAAAACAATGTAAATAAAAACTTTAGACATGTACCTACATTATAAAAAATAAATAAATATTTTCAGATGCGTACAATAGTTTTTATTGAGTTTTCAAAAAAGGTAGTTATGCTGCCGCACCCTGTAGAATATGAAAAAAATAAACAGCAAGATCGGGCAGAAAGTATTAAATCCTATATTTATTTTTAAACATATTAACACATTTCCCTCATCTTGTAACAAGTTTTTACATTCTGTCACTGAAACATTCTTCCCAAATATTTCCAACAACTTGAAAGCTGCCTTCACCTCATTGTCCAAGATTTAGTGGTTATCTTTGAGGGATACAGGAAAAAAGGTAAGTGGTGAAGCACAAGATAATAGGAGTATAGAGACTATGAAATTTGGCCAAAATTCTGATTTTGCAGAGAAATATGGTATCCATCCGGCACAATTGTTCAATAAGATGCCGACAGGTTCCATGGATATTCCAATAAAATTTTCATTACGTTTTAAAGTGATTCAACAACTATTTTGAATGAAATCGTTAATGAGTTTTTCAATGATTATTGATTGTGGTAGTGATAGAATGTCCACTGTGCATTGCAACAACAATTATACTTTCTCTAGGCTTACAACAGGAAATTTTATTACCAATCCCTTTAAACTAGACCTATCAACAGTATTGTCACAATTAACAGCTTTTAAACAATGAATCTTGGAATTAACTTTTCTGTAGTTGAAAATTTGATAACAACACACTGTTTAACTCATGTTGACACAACAATGGAACACATCATCATATTTCCACTTGTCGAAACACACTGCATTAAAGTAAAGACCTCAATCCTATACATGCATAGTGACAGGGAAAGTTATATCCATATGCCAACTGATGCGTGTAAAAATAATTTCATTTGCTCTAACAAACGTGTACACTAGTGTTAGCCTTCTTTGTAATATTTTGTTTTATTCTAAGTTAAGTGACTAAAATACTTTTCTAAAGTTATTTTCACAAAGTAAAGTTCTTAATGCAAAGAAATTTTGACTGTTATTTGTACAATTTATATTACATAATTTTAAATCCCTTTATTTATTTATTATTGTCCTTTTGTCAGGTTTCCAATATTCTAAATTCCTGGAATGATGAACTTTATATAACTATTTTTCTAGGAGAAAAATGGACATAAATAAATAAAAAAGGATTTGATTTAGCCAATAAAAATTGTTATTTAATCTGGTGTTTAACCAATAAAAGAGGACTGTCACTTGAAACATACAAAAGAAGTAAAACCAAAGATTTAACCCATACATGTTTGATAAGAGATCAAATCCCCTCTCAACAGAAACTAATGATTTAAGCTAAAATGTTTTGAATTTTGTGTCAGAGAATTAACATCAATACTATCCTTAATTATAAGCTTTAAATGTTACTGAATCTATTTCCCTTAAAACATTTTAAAAGAGTTAAATAGATTCCATAATAAAATCTCAAACAATTTATTAGTATTTCTTTATAAATAATGAACTATTTTTTTACAAAATGTTTATTCACAAATAAAATAAAGGTTCACAGTGTAAAGTATTTGTCAAGTTATTTATATAAAAGGATACCTGAATTTATCATAAGAGATAATTCGGACAATAAAACATTAAATTTTTTTAATGTCAACTTCAAGTTATAGTCTTTTTTTAGGACTACAATACAAGGTCTGTTGAAAAAAATATGCGGACTGTTTGAATTTCGCGGCTCTAGTTAGTTTCAGGAGAATCCGCTTGGTCTCGCTAGGTTCCTATAAATCAGCTGATTAAAAGGCAGTATTTCATTTTAAAATCTTACAAACAAAAAAAACACTCTTTACTAAACTGCGTGTAACTCATCAACAAATGAAGATATTTGCGACTGAAATATCACATTTTAATCAGCTGATTTATTTGAACTTAGCGACACCAAGCAGATTCTTCTGAAACTAACTAGAGCCGTGAAATTCAAACAGGCCTCGTACTTTATGAACAGACCTCGTATAAATAAAATAATTAAAACGTTTTACCTATTCATTATTACATGAAACATAGTTTAATTATACCAAATTTTTACATTTTGTACATAGTTTTTTATATTAATAAACTTATTGGTGTTAAGTATTAATATAGCCAATAGACTAATTATATAAAGCTTTAATATAAAAACCAATTTTATATATATCTTATTGCTTAGTGGTATTTTATTTGCAAGTGGTTAACTAAACAAAATCACACAATTACTTATTCTATGTTATAGTACCAAAGAAAGTTAAGAATGAAAATTAAATATCAATTCTTTGGTTTCCTCAATAACTAAGTACAATATGTCAAATAAAATACAAAGGAATGGTGTCAAACTATTTTCAGAATAGAATGTATATTGTAAACTGAACAGTATAATACTCTGTCATTGAGATCCTTAATTAAGACAAGAAGAACAGTTTATTTCTCTAATAAATAGGCTGGTAGACACAAAGAATATTGTAAAATTAATATTATTAATAAATTACAAAAATAAAGAGAAAAGAAAATGTTATCTTGATCACACTAATTGAGGAGAAAGCTCAATTATCAGGTACTTTAGCGATGGGATTTTTGTGCAGATGTGCCACATTCTGGAAAGGAACATCTTAATTTTTTTAAAATAAAACATTTTTACAATCTTTTTATATAAGCTTCAAACAACTGTTTGAAATAATAATGGAAAATAAATCACATAGCTTAATAAAAATATAGTAATTATAGAATCAAAAGTTTGAAGAAATCACTTTCCACATTCACCAAAAACATACCAACACATTGACTTCAATATAAATTAGCTGTAATAATTAAAATAATTTTAAAGTAATTAATTTTTTTCTATATGTGATCGATAGAAAAAAAATTACCTAGTGATGTAGAGACTTCATTAACATGAGAACAAATCAAAGCTGCTAAAATGCCAACTTGTTGAAAACAGTAGTGGGTTCAATTTTGGTAATGGAACCCATGCAGAAGCATGTAACAAAGAAGCCACCTTTAACCTGTTTCCCTAAAGCTTAATCTATTAACTACATAGTTTGTAACTATCAATATATATATATCAATGCAGTATAACATAGTGCTATGTGTTATAAAAAATTTCTGATTTTTGTGTGTATTAATAAGTTATTTTTGTCAAAATTTTTAATTTTTGGTCTGTCGCCACCCCTCCTTGTTTCGTGTTTCTCCACCTCCAAATATCATTATATTTTGTGTAGGAAGGAAATTATTATCAATTTTTATATAAACCTACTTCAAGTTACTTAAATTGTTGTTGATTGTAGTCAGTTAATCATGACCAAAATTAGCCATTCCTTTCAAAAAGTTAAGTAGTGTCATAAGTTACCTAAATCTCATGTTTAAATCAAGTTTTCCTTTATGCAATCAAGGATAGCTCATTTCAAAATAAATTTATAACAAATAATTTTAATAGACTTTGCTAATGAAAATGTATAAAACTAAGACTATAACACATAAAAGAAAAGATATATTTAAAACAAAATATAATTTTAAAAATAAATTATCTAAATAATTTTTTCAGAATATATTTTCAAATATATATTGAATTTGAAATGAAAATAGTCACTTGCCCTATTGAAAAAACAAGTACAGATCATTCTTAAAAAGATATTTTAGAGAAAAAATCTGTGGTTTTCATCCATTTTTTAGACAAGCTCTGAAATACATAATTGTATATTAAAATTGAAAGAAATCTTCACTGAATTTAAAATATATAATAAAAATAAAATATATTGTGAATATGTATATGATGAAGGTATCAAGCATACATGAAAAATGATATTTCAGTTTTATTTTAAACCATAAGTTAATTTAATGAAATTGTGTCTACAACAAAAAACAAAAGCTAAATGAAAAAAAAACAGATATAATGCAAGAGAACGTTAAATAAAAACAATTGTTATAGTTTTCTCTTATTATTGTAAATAAAATTACAAGATTATTGTTACAGAAAAGACCAAATCAGAAAGCATTCAAAATATACCAGTGCTATTTATACAATTTTACAGTAGTTTAGAATAGGCCAAAAGGCCACCCTTATTAAAGGTATTTAGTTGGTTTTTAAATAAATGGTATTTACGACCATTAAGGCACAAGATCATATAAAGTGATATCATTAAAAAGTGATAAAATGAAATAGTATCCTTATTTTATATTAATGCTCTGAGACATTTTATTAGTAAGCGTGGCTACAAAACAAAAAATAAATCTAGAATTGCCACATGTTGTTGTTATTGAGTGACCTCCAAATCCCTAAAATAATTTATGCTTAGCTAGGAGTATGGGGTCTTAATTTTCTTCCCAATCAAGTATTTTAATTAAGATAGTTTAAAAAAAATAAAAATATATACAAAACTCACAAATTAATCATTTATTAACTTATATACCTTTCAATGACAAAGTCATCATCATCAGTGAGTATTACTACTACAAACTCTAACTTACAACTCTATTCTAACTACAGTTGTAAGTTAGAGTTTGTAGTAGTACACTCACTGATGATGATTTTGACATTGAAACGCGTATGAATTAATAAATGATTAATATGTGAGTTTTGTTTATGTTTTTATTTGTTTCAACATAACCTCACAAGCTACGCTCGAAGAATAGATGTATAAGATAGTTTAATTCAACTACAATTATGTGCAAAATTATGTTAACATTGAAAAAGTAGGAAATAGTAACCAATGTGATGTTTAAATAAGAAAAAGGTAGAAACAATTCTTAAAGCTAAATTGTTTTAATTTCAAGTCTGCACCCTCAAAATAGCTATATTCTCAAAAGGTTTCCACATAATCCCTGAATCTCAGATTTAAGGTATACAAATCTTAGGTAAAAAAATTGAGAAATTATCCTTAAATGTGACATATTTTATGGAAGAACCACCCAGAACCTAATATTTGCAATTTTTTAAAATTATTTAAAAAGAAATTTTATAGTAAAACTCAAAGGGGTGGTACTACAGAGTCTAATGGAAAAGATAAGAGTAGCATGATGAACTTAATGACACTGCAGTATGTAGCAACAAAGTACTTTGGAAATGTGTAACACACAAGAAATGTTATATAGCGACATTAGTTTGATTCTGAATTTCCAGGGAAACTACGCAGGTGAATTCAAAGGGCAGACCTGTGAGCTGCCTGAAGATAAGCGTCACAAAAGAGGTTATGCATATGAGAATTTAAGTATAACAAATAAATTCATAAAGTCACTGAGTTAAACCTTTCAGGAGTAATGATGAACTGGTACACCACCAGCGGCAGTACTCACAAGAGTAGGATTATATATACAAAAATTACATTTAGTAAAAAATTTCAAATTATTATATAACGTATGTATTTAGTTATAAAATGAATACTTTAATACATAGTAGGTAATGTTTTGTTTAAAATTGGAAAAAAAGTAAAAATATAACACTTTAAAAATTTTACTTGTTATGAAAAACACGTTGCTTATATAACATTTATGGAACTGAAGCATTACTTATCCGAGAGAGAACATGATTACACTTCGTTCTAAGTACGAAATCACATGTAATATGTTTACATGTCTTCATGATAAGCTCAAAACACTTTTCTAAGAGTCAGCTTATTATGTGCACAACCGGAACATGGAATAGTGGTTTTGTTGTTTATTGTTTACACACAAAAGACAAAAACAAGACACAAAGACAAAAGATAAAAAAGAATGCTAGAAAAATGATAGGTAAATTCAAAAGCTTACAGAATTTATAAAAATCAGAATACCAAGAAACGATAAACACTTCACTACAATCAGAAATGTAGCAAAATTACTGACAATAAATACAAACCACTTGCATTAGGAGCCTACTGAAGATTAATTGTTGCCATTGTATTATGGATCGGGAAGGAAGCATTGGATCCGATACTTCAGCATACAATGTGTTAATAGGAATAAAACTACACTACTTCACCCAAAACGTATCAGTACCATTACATCGTTACTCCTTTGGGCCAAACTATTAAATGACATATCGGTATGTCAATACTCCTTTCCCGGTAGAGTTCATACTCTTCAAAGGGTTAAACAAAGTCACTAATTATTTGTACTGTAACAGTTACATATTATAATGATGAAATATGAAGTCGAAGATAAAGTTTAATTGTTCTTAAACTTGAAAGTATTCTTGTTTACTTAAATAATATATCAAAAGATGAATTAAAGTATGTTTCTGTAGAGGTGTTTATTCTCTCAAACCTAGACAAAATGTCAAACTTTGAAACTATTCATTAGATCATATTGCTGTAAAATAATTTTCTTTGCTAAGAATTGATGCTTCAGCAATTAAATGTAAACCTATTAGTCAATAAATGAGTTTTTTGTATTCACTCACAAGGTAACTTTGTTGTTAAGAGGTGTTTAGATAAGATAAAAAGTGTTGTAAGACTGAGAAATTCTGTCTTTTTATTTATATTCTACACATAATTATTCTTTATGGATAACTTTTAAAAAAATAATTACATCACAAAAAACAAGTAGAATAATAATTTTAGAGATTTAAAAAAAACACAAGTAACATTAACTGAATAGGAGGGTAAAATTATATTTCAAAATAATTTTTCATACAACACTGTTTGAAGTGTTATACTGATATACTTAAGTGGATTACAATTCGTATAATTTGAAATGTAGAAAGAAATATTCAGTAAATAAAAAAATTGTATTTGTTTAATTGAGTTTAATTTTTGGTAAAAAAAAGTATTCTTTAAAAAACTCATCACAACACGTATTCCTTAAAAATCATGATTACTTTTATTTGCTAAGTGTGTTCTTTAAATGCTCTTCACCCATATTAAAAACAAAAAATTAAAACTGTAATAACTATTAAAATATTTCTGTTACAACAATAGCATATTAATACAACAGATACTTTAAAAAAAACTATACATAAATGCAGTTAATAATTTTTTAATATAAAATGAATATATACAATGGATAGAGGGAGGAACATACACATCTTTGGTTTCTTTCATATCCAATAATTAAAAAACTAACATAATGTCACTTATTTAAAATTACAATAAATAGTTTTTATAAAATGTAAAACTGTAATTTTAACAGCACCAAAAAATAATACTTTTAATAGTGTATAAAACATGTATAATATTTTGTTAAAATGTAACATGGATGAATTTAATACATTTTTAGCAGTGTTTTATTATTAAAGTTTCTTTTTCAAAAGCCCTAGTGTTTACATGGCTTGTACAATTTAATTGCACAGTCTCTTTAAATTTCCAAAACCAAACAATGTAGTTTATAGAGTCTGGATATACGATGACAAAATTATAATAATAAAACCCTGTGTTTACGATAGTAAAATCCTGGATAGAGAAAACATTATCAAATGTACTGTTAGTATTGGTCAAAGAAAATTATCTCAAAATACAACCCATCTCTATTATATTTCAGCAGTCATTGTTGTTTGATATATGAAACAAAAAAATCAATTCTAAGTAGGACAAAGAATTTACTTTATGTAATAAAACCCTAAATATTAAAATTTAAAACATTCACAAAATTGTATTAGAAACAAGCTTTACAAATAAGAAACAATTATTGAAATAATCAACAATATAGCGCCGAAGGACGACTAAATGAAAAATGTTTGTTTTTAATAGTAGGGGTGTTCTTTTAACATGTGACTATAGCTTGAGTGAGGAACTTGGCATAAAAATATACTACCTTAGTCAAATGCCTCATTGTACTAACAAATTATTATTTTTTTTCCCATCAGCCATAGTGTCATATTTCAATAACTAAAAAGTCCTTTGTTGAATAAAGATTTTTACAAAGTGGCAGAACACCAGCCTATAATAAAAACTACAAAAGTTGTTCAGAAGTTATGATGATTTTTTAAAATCACTAAAAACATTTAGAGATTGTTTAACCTTTTAAGCAGGTATTCAAATAGTGCACCATGTTTCTTTACTAAAACTGCAATATCTCAAAAACTCCTGAATATAAATTGATAATTTTTCTGGTATTACTAAACACAATAATTCATTTAGTTGAAAAACATGTACAACTAATAAAAAGTCACTTCCATTATCTGTCTATTCTACAACATTTAGGATACATTTTTGCTAATTAACTCATTTTAGAATTATCACTATCATAACCATCATCATAATAATTATGGTGATACAATTATTGTCAATACTACAATCACTACTGCAAATATCCATGAATAGGACTGTAAGTTCCTGTAAATTTTAGATATCTTCAACACTTAGTCCATATGTTATAATATGTTGCATCATTGTGACGAATCCTATTCCTAGAAACAAATGAAATTTCCTGAAAAAAAAATCCTAGACCTAACCTACCTAAAAAAAAATTTTTTTAGCCTACCTAATAGTTTTGAAAAATTCCACGAGTTGATTGAGAAATGAACATGTCTATAAAACCCTATATCACACAGTCATTTACCTAATGTACTCACAGTCGTAAAACTTTCTCAGCACTGGCATTTGCCTGACAACCTAGCTTGATGGGTTAATATATAAATTTGAAACAGTTAAGTTTTAAAATATTTTTTTACATAATTACTATTTACTTTTAGCATTAATCATATCTGGATAAAATTTCATCTTCAAAGTACTCTAAAGATTTGTTAAAGGTGAACTTTAACAACAGTCATCTGAATTTCAAGCTGACTTCAGGCTCAGAAATCTTCGTTTCTGAGTCAAACTTTCATACAGTTAATTTCGTGATATTCGAGGAAATCACTCAGAGAGATCTATAATAGTAAACCTCCAATATTCCCCATTCAATTTTGTTTTTTTTCTTCAAAAATGTCAACGGTAACCATAGACATATGGTTTCTCTACTAACATAAACATTAGTGCCTTCTTCAGAAAACAATTTGTGCGATTTTTACACTTCAATATACTGTCTATATTCAAAATATAATTTGTGATGGACTGACTTTTTTGGGCCAAAAAATCAGATAACAGCATGGACTTTGCAACTGGCAAGAGAATCTTATTGTGGCAGCCTTTTTTAACACTACTTTGGAATACACAGGAAGACTGAACAATCTGCACATTAATACTATAAACACATACTGAATGTAGCTACATAGTCCCACCTAAATCATGTCTCTATCTCTATCCATTCTACAACCAGACAACAAAGCAACTTACCTTCTGAATGAACTTCGCACAATAAAACAAGGAATAAAAAAACTAATGTTGTTAATAATTCATTTATACTATTAATTTCAAATAAATTAACAAATGTATTATTATTGTTTTTGTTGCAGTTATTTACTTAAAACCGAAAATATATAATTTCTATGAATCAGATAACTCTTTGCATAGAGGCTGGACAGAGTGTAGAATATTTTACAAATCATGGTACAAATATTTTTCTTGTTTGACTTTAAACTTACAGCTGCATGATTTTTTTCTATATGCAACTATTATAAATTGGTTCATTGTCAATAAAACATTTATGGGTAGAAAAATGCTGTACTTTAAACGATGAAAACAGAACTAAATCAGTAGAACTCCAATTATCTGAATTGCTTTCAGATTTTCAGAAAAGAAATTAATACGGAAATGTACTGTGATTTTCAAAATAATGATTCTCTCTAAATGTGCTTTTTCTCTGCGAAGCTAATGTAGGCGCAGTATAAACATTATTTGAATGCTGAATCACTGTATAAGTGCAGTTATGTGTAGTTTACTCTCGTCCTTTGCAAAGTGGCCGGCCCGACTGCCACAATTTTAGTTTTGATAAGTCAGTCAGTATATCTTTGATTTACATCAGTTTGTTTTGTTTGTGAGTGAGTTCTGTTGTTCACTATTATTCTGACAACCCGTTGGCTACTAAAAGAAAATGAGTTATTTTTAGTGGATAAACTAATTATAGATCAATCAGATAAAGGAGTTACAGGTAAAGAATTGGCTGAGATTATGCGGTGTTGGATAATCAATGATTTCAGTCATTAAAAGGAGCAAACCTACACTTTTAAACTTTGTGTCATCACTTAAAAATTCAATAAAAAGACAGCAAAAACCAAAGAATTAGAAGATGCCATTTCCAAGTGGTTTTTACTACAACTATCTATGGGAAACCAGAGTTTGGGTACAATTCTTTGTGAAAAAGCTAAAATCTTAGTTTTTTTTTGTAAAAAAGCTTAGAAAAAATATAAAATCAGTTATTTCTTCCCATTTGTAAGTTGCATACAGTAATTACTTAAAATTCACCTTTTTCTTTAAAAAAAAAACAATTATCTGAATGGGACCTGGCCCCAATTTATTCGGATAGTTGGAGTTCTACTGTAAACTTAAAAGTTTTTATGCTTACAATATTATGCCATTGATAACTTTCACATAACAAAATCAACAATGGCTACATTTAGATTTAAAATAAAGACTAACAGTTGCTTTATTACACTGAACTGACACAAGTTTTTTCAATTATTTTTTATAACCATGAGAATCAAATAAGTGATATAATAATTAATTAATAAATATTTGATATAAGAACTCAATTAAAATGAAAACTGTATTTTAACTCTCATTTTGTTTTTTAAAAATTACTTTCTTATAAAAACAACTAATAGAGGAAAGGAAATATTATTGTATGCATATGAACTGTGTCTGTTGCTTATACCCCACAGCACAAACTCTAACTTGAAAAACAAATTTAAAACTTAAGCGTAAGGTTAGTAGTAACATAATTATGCATAATTTATGAATGAATTCATTTTAGCACATGAGTACGAAATAACTATTTTTGAAAATTAAATCACACATTTATTAGGATAATATATTAACCCACAAGATCTTGGATATTTTACACTAGGATTTCCTGGTTATAACATAAATGTATTTTGTGACAAAACCAAGTTAAATCAAAAGTAGATACAGAGTCAGAAAGTAGAATCCGATCAAAACAAAAGGCATTAAACTGAGGGACTGGTGTAACAACAAACATTTCTACACCTTTTAAAATATCCTAGTGGTTATATGTGTTTTCACATTTTAAAGTCAAAGTTATTTCAATATTAAACCAAAAAAATATTATAATACCTTTGCCAAGCAAATCTGCCAGCAGACTGCAAAATATTAACTAAAAGCAAACCAATAATGAAAGTTAATGGAGCACTTTACAAATGCACGGCATACAGTTATGATAATCTGCTAATTAATATTAATCTTATCTAATACTACACATCTTTTGGTTATATTAAATATTTCATTATCACATTAAATTCAACATACAATTCATTACTCTACACATATACAATGTTAATATTAACAAATTACTTATAAATACATTTGAGCGATTTTTGTTTGAGGCACAGAAAATCATTTGACTCTATTGATATTGCATTTTATATAGGCCTTTACCAAAGCACAAATAAGCTGCTCTCTTATTGGATAGTCTGTACTGGCAAATTCAATGTGCATTATTACATTATAGAAAGGCACTTGTTAATTTTTTTTTTCAAGTAGACAACTTTGCAGATGGGATGAAGAGGCTAAATTATGATTATGTTCAAAATTTATTTGAATTATTTATAAAAATTATTCAAAATATTCCATGACAGTTATATAACTTTACCAAAAGTTTTCAAACAACTATTTCTAATACGCATGTTGTAACTACAACTTTTGAAAATTGTGTTGCTTGTTTTATCTTTAGAATATACTTCTAACGTTATAGATGTTAAGACTTCTAACTTTTGATGTACTATAGGTGTTAGTCTTCTTTTGGAAAAGTTAAAAGTTTTCATTCAGAAATAGATACTGAATAATTTTTTTTTCAAATTTTCTATGTTTTATACGTTATAGATGTTAAGACTTCTAACTTTTGATGTACTATAGGTGTTAGTTTTCTTTTGGAAAAGTTAAAAGTTTTCATTCAGAAATAGATACTGAATAATTTTTTTTTCAAATGTTCCATGTTTTATTTTTTAAAATTTTAATGTTATTTCATTACCTTTAATTCATATAATGGATATTGTAATTCTATGTTATGCAAATTAGGCAGAAGTATCATTACGTTTTTAATTGGATTGCTGGCAGAATTTCTATTTTCTATGGATAGAAATGCAAATTTTAACAAATGGTGTGTGAATGTATCAGATCCATTGCATTGGCATTGAACTCCAAGAGCGTATTCATTGATCTCGATCCATAATAAAATGTCAAACGTAACTTTTAGTATCAGCCTAGCTTTTAATGTGAGTGGTTTGTGTTTATTTGTTACTTCGTAGTGAGTGCCTTTGTAGTTATTGCTTTACATGAGTGATGTTTTTTAATGTGAGCCTTTTAATCTTTATTATTATTTTACTAGTTTTTCATTGCTTTCAAGTTTTTTCCTTGGTCAGCAAAGGTAATTCAACACAAACCATAATCATGTGTTCTGTTACCCACACAATAAGTTGACTATTAACAAAATGTTTTGACACTTATCACAAAGAATGTAAAAGTGTAAGAATGTTAGGCAGGCTTGTAAATATTTTGTATATAAAACTAATGTAAACATATTTTAGCTCTAATCTAACAATATTCAAAGTGTAAATAGACATCCAGGGGACGGCAAACATGACTTTCCCAAAGTAGTAATGTCTCAAATCCAATGCAAAATTTGGCTTTATCGATGGCAACTAATACAGATAAAAACTACTGTACAGCTATCCTGTAGACTATTTACACGGGTCGTTGCCAGATTTGGTTACTGGAAGAGTTTCATTTTGGAGCAGCAGACCTGAAATGTATAGACTTTATAATTTTACACAGGTGAACCACTCCGGCACTATGCCGCTGATGTCTTCATTACCATTTAACTTCACTTTTCTCTTCATTTGTCCGTTTCCCTGCAACCACGCATTCATTATTTTATTCTATGCTAAAGGGTGTCATAAATTTTTGTTTTACCACACTTGAACGGGACCATTATTTCACGTACTGACAATATATTTTTTCTTTCGCTTCATTTACTTCAATTTTTTCATATTACGACGATATGTATGGTTTAGTCACCTTATGAGTAGAGTTGTGAACACAAAGTGTACAACTACAAGCATATAAACAGACTGATTGTAGTTTCTTTGTGAAGGCAGAACTATATAAACATCCTCACCTTGTTTCTAGGAACTGAGAACAATTCAACTATTCATTTAATCATAGATTCACTCACTATCTTTCTGTTATAAATTACTACAAAGAGGCACATTTTAAAAATTCTGTATTATACGCATCCTTTTGACCAGTTCTACAAATTTTTCTTTCTGTTTAAGCGTTGATCAAATTCCATATTATACAAAATAAACAACAATAATCTCTATTCTAACTGTCTCGGGACCAGTAAAGTTTTCTACATTGTACAAGACTCTTCCTTCTTCAGGTTCCACTTTGAACAAGTTTTACAGTATTATATGTTATACACTATAATTGAAAACATTTTGTTAAGAATTGATCAGTGAAACTTTGAACAAGTTTTACTGTATTATATGTTATACACCATAATTGAAGTGTTTTAAAGAATTGATCAGTGTAAAACATATTTAATAAATATAAATAAGTAACATTTCTTTATATGGTTGTATAAAATGAAATACATAAATTCATTTAGATAAATATTGAATTTATCAACAAGGAATGATCTTTAATAGAGCATAGAAAAAAACTGTTCATTTCATTAATTAAAAAATATTGCAAAATCAGTCTTACAATTGGGTAGTTGTTGAATTATATGGATTCCAGATCATTTAATACCTCAGTAGATACCCAATACAACAAAAATTTCAGACACATTAGTATCTTCTAGGTTTAGAATCAATTTACTATAATGTGGGTCATGACATACTATTTCTATGGACTTACATGGGTGTTTGTGTGAGATAAAATGACAAGACAATATTTCGCAATGCTCTACCTTCACAAAAAATTACTAAGATAAGTCTATAAAATTTGGAGTCACACACAAGATCAAAGGAGTTGACCTATTAAGAGGAGATTGAAATTCTTCAAGGAAATAAAGAAAAATTAAAACATGAAAATAACATTTACACATAACAGCCTGAGACTAACATACATTTTCTTACAATTATAGCTTCCATTAAAATAAACAAGCACAGTGTACTAAGTGTTCCATAAAAACAAATCATTGTATTGAAACTACGTAGATTGGAACTATGTTTTTTTCAAAAATAAAAATATATTTACATCAAAATTATAATTAACATTAAAAATGTAGAATATGAGCATACATAGTTTTAAGCTTAAAATCTATACAATCATGTCTTATATTTCAAGAATGGATGAAATATTAATCGACTTTTAGTTCTACAGTTCTAATGTCTAAATAAAGGTGGAAATAAAATTTGTGAACAATTTGACTATGAGAATGTAAAAAGATTTAATCAAAACTATTTGAACTTTCAAAAAATCTTGGAATATGTATAAAAGTAAAAAAACTGAATATACAATCTTTTTTTTTATGGTCATAAAAGATCTGACACCTAAAGCGATTTATTATATGTTGAAGATAAATTTTAATAATATATGAAAGCTCACCATTTTATATTTGAGTCCAAAAATATGATATATTAATGTTAAAATGCTATATTAATGCTGAAATGTTAAAGCAAACACATTTTTGATTCAAAGATATTGGGAACTGTTAAAGATAAAACAACATTTGAATAAGCGTTTTGCACAAACATAAACTGTTTATATAATTTCAGAATTTAAGCTTAACATTACAAGTAATCGATTGGATTCTACCTAATCAAAAACATTGGGTAAATTATAACCTTAATTAGTAACTATAGTTTTAAAAAATTGATTTATAGCTTTGGTGCTCTAAAGGAAACGCATTGATCAGTGAAAACAAGTAAACATTTTTTGGTACAATTGTTTGCATACATATCTCACTACATTAGTTGAGAAAATTGTCAATTATTCCATAAAAAATTCACAGAAAAGAAGAAAGATATAAAAATAAGTTGAATATTTTTTCTAATAATTTTGTTTATACTTTTTTCTAAAAAAACAAGTCTGATTATATTTAATCCACCCTATTGTAATCACAAGAGAAGAAGAGGATCAATTTAATAAGGCATCATTGAGTCACATTAAGGTAAACATTACAAAATGTCTGGTATATATATAATAAAAACTAAATAACTTAATTATAAACTAGAGAGCAGCTTACTCTGTCCTATTCAGTAGAAATCGGAGTCAGAACTGTGGTTACTACTGCGCATCACAGTGTTCTCTGGATGAGGGAATGAATTTCTTGTGTTTAAGGGTACTGTGCCCTTCTTCATATCTAAGCAAAACAAATATTTCAGACATAACAATATTATTTTTATTTAAAATTGAATAAAAATGAGTCATTTAATGTAAATGTTTGATACATTCATCATGATTTGTGCAATAAAAATATTTACTTAATATTTTGAATCAAACTATCAATTATACTTTTTTCCTGTTTATTGTGATAATTAGATTCACTCCAATTTTTTTGTATTTCATTTAACCCTTAGCACGCAGGACATATCAAGGACAACTAACAGATTACGTGCTATTAGATAAAAAAAATGTTTGTGTGAAATGTTCAAATTTCTATTTAATTCTGAGTTCTTAAAGATGTATTTGAACAACAAAAAAATTATAAACTAGTTATTTTTATAATTTTTTATATTTTTACACATTAATCATTGAAAATCTATTTACAGACGTAAAAATATTTAGCTAATTCAAGATATCAATAAATCTATTTAAAATAAAATTAAAATAACTAAAATTATTATTCACAAAATCATAAACAATAAATTATTCTTATAGTACAAACAAAGGTCACTCAGGTAAACGGTAAACAACTATAGCAATCACAATGCGAACACAAAATACGATACAGTTGGTAGACGCTGCATCCTGCCGAGAATTCCCATCATACACACATGCATAGACCACGTAATGGCCCCTGGTGGCTAAAACAACAGAATGTGGATCGGTAGCAAGTGGCCGAGAACAATAAACTTAGCAGAGGAGTTTATTTACACTAAACAAACAATGTCACACATTGTAATGGACTTTAAACAAACAACTAGGACTTTCATATACAAAATATTATAAATACATGATTTCCCGTAATACACGCTAGCAGAGAATTCAGCCTTACGAGAAATCACGTTATACGCGTGCAAGGGTTAAATTAAACATAATCCCAAAATATTTAGGCCTGTTTGTATTTATTAAATATAAATTTACATGTAGCTTTCAATTTTCTCTTAATATTGATAGTTGATACTAGCACCTATTTCTAGTTTGACTCAGAAATAGCCGATGATATGCCCAAGTAAATTAAATGGAGCAACAAGAAACAGGGTTATTATGTCTATGATAAAATCCAAAATAAGAAATTTTATTTCTATCGAAATTCAAATAATAATAATGGAACAATCAGAAATGAGGCGGTTTAAGATGTAGAGAATTCTATTTTTATACTAGTTGAAAGGTTCAGTATTAATTGACTATTTACCATAATATTTTGAATAAATATGTGTAGAATTTGTAGTGTAATTTGTGAATTTGGTCATCAAATACATGTCAGCTCGGTGAAACCTGTATTCCGGAGGTTTTCAAAACATTTTTATTTTCCACTCTATCAAAATAGCTATACTGACTGAAAACAATTCTTTATTTTGCTGAGATAGAGCAATTTTAGTTTAAATTTGATAAATACTCATCTCACATTTCGAAATCTTTAGTGAGAATAAACTGAATTATAATCATTTTTTATGTAAATCCTACATGCACTGATAATTGTTAGTGGACAACCATATTAGAAATCATTTTCAGTGTTTAATAATTTTGAGGGATATCTTAAAAACTTTTGAAAATTAGAATTTAGGAATCTTAAGATTTTTTTAACTATTACTAAAAGTATACAGGCTTTACGCTTCCCTATTTAAATTTTGCAAAATACATGTACTGTACCACGAGCTTTCAAACAGTGGAGTTGATTCTCTGCCATAGTGAAAATTATTAAGGTTACCTTACACACATTTATTCAAAGTACTGTAAACAAGGGAAGTTAATTAAGATCTTGTAGCTTAATGCTCATGCATAACTGTTCTTATTTCTGATGGTGCTACTAACGCCATGATAATCACATCTTAGTTCTCAAAAATTTCATTTTACTTTTTTTTATCCTGTCTATTATATCTAATTTTATCATCCAAGAAGATAAAGAATTATCTTTATCTGATAGAGAAGTAATCTCCCCTGTTTATCACTTTCCAATATAATCCACCACCTCCTTTACCCCGGGTCACTATGTCATCTGATAGTGGTGGCAACTTTTTTACATTTACTTGTTGCATTAAATTTCATTATATATTGTTTTCCAATTTATTCAAAGACCTATCCAAGTCACTCTCTATATCCTTTTGTATTATTAAATTATCTATAAATTTCAATGTTTTAATATTTTTTCTTCTTATTTTGTTTTTTTTAATGCCTATTTAGAACATTGCTAAACTGAACAATGGAAAATTGCATTTTTTTGTTAGAAGTTTTTTTTTAGACATTTATTTGTTCTACTATAATAAAATTAAAACAAATTTAACATATCTTATACTTTTTTCTATAGTCTCTATCTTAATTTTTACTTCTCGTTATGTATTATGTAGGAATTGACTTTAAAAAATTTTTATAGTACTTGTTAACACATTCAGCACGGCGGCAATATTGGAAATCTCATCAAACTACCGACTGTTTAATCATTAACTTCCACATTTAACGGCATTGTCTTATCTCAAAATCTATATTTAAATAGTTAGTTATAAACGTAAAAATAATACAAAAAATGTAAGCTCTATTTACATTATAAAAATGGGGAGCATGCCATCCCTGGAATTATTGAAATGCTGTGCTGGTTGCATAGCCTGTTATTGCATCTAATTATCGTGTCCATTGTTTTCATCTCAATATTTTTATCTCTACCATATATATGATAATTTGGGACATCAAAACAGTGTATTAGACATTAAAAATGGTTTTATTTTTTGGGTCAATAAAAATAAGGAAATATATATAAAATATTTATCAATGGAAATGATGAAATTCTATATGACAAATAGTAAAACTCAATAAAAAGACAGAGAAAAAAAGATAATTTACATAAAATCCTAAAGTACCTACTACTAAAATAGACTACATACTAAAATTAACCACTCAACTTTTAACTTGGAATGTTTGTTTCTACTTGTGTTCCACAAAGCGATAGATATTGATAATGTAAACACAGGCATAGATAATGCTTGTCAGGTTCTAAAAACAAATTAAATATGTTCATGAAACTCCCTGAAGCATTGTTGAATGCAAAGGGAAGGCACCTTGGCAATAAAAAGATGTTTCAGTTCTTTTACTTTTATATAAACAAACCCTGCACCTCTTCCGAGTTTTCCTATTTGATCCTTCAGGGGCCGGGAAAATTGCAGGAAAATGTTCAGTTACTTATGTCTGTCAGGGTTTCTTGAGAGGTCGGCTAGAAGAAGGGCACCAATATTCGAATCTCAAAAAATTAACTTGGGATAGTTGGATTTCAAAATGACTTATGCACAATGTTCTCCAAACTGTTCTGTAGCCCTGAAGTAAAGCTCAAATTTTTTCCAAAACACTTATCGAAACTAGAGGAGTTTTAGCTAGACTGGGAGTGAGTGTGCTAGGAAAGAGGGGGAGCGCAACAGCATGCTCTCAGTGCCTCGCAAGGGAACCCAGAGCGTGCCAGTACTCTAGCCGTGCTGAACGTGTTAATAATCAAACCTATCCTAGCCCGATACTTCATCCCTACATTTCAATATAGTAAGTTTGACAATTCCTGAAGAATTATTTTTAATGATTTTTTTCATTCTGCAATCATCTAGTTATTGTTGGGAAACTAATTTTTTTTGTACTTTGCAGATATATTTTAATATAGCTGTATAATGTTGTAATATAAGAGTGAGTAGTTTGAATTCTAATAGGAATTCTAATGAATTCTTTGTTAGGAAGTATTTTATTGTTTTGAGAATGAAGTTATGTTGGTATGATGATAATTAATCTATGTTTTTACCTCGATTTAAGGTTTGTGACATTAAAAATCTCTTTCAACTTGTTTAGCATGTATTTTAAAGTATATATGTACAATTTTTTAAAAAATCAGTGGATCCTGACTTCGACAAGTATTGCACTTAAAACTTTTTACACTATTATTAATTAAAAGATAAAGACCCTAATGACTTAATGCATACAAATGAAGTGTTATGGTATAATTAAAACTTGGCATGATTGAACCTGCAAAGGTTTGAATTACACTTCTAACATTTAATATGCATATTAGAACGAAGGGAAAAGTATATCTTACTATTTTGAAAAAGGGTATTGCTGGCAGCTGGAGTGGATGCTAGGATGAGAGCAAGACAATGAGCTACCGAAGATGTTGGCGCACAAGCAAGAGCAGGTGTTAATCCATCTCCATCTACAGCAAGGACAGATGCACCTCGCTGAAGCAACAACTGTGTCACTGATATCAAGCCATGACGAGCAGCTAAATGTAAAGGTCTGAAAAATATAACTATCACTGTAATTTACAAGAATTTAGTTTTTGAAGTGAAAGATAATTAAAGCAATAGATCCAGGTAGATAAATATAAACAAAAAACTTAGTGTAAAATAATTTACTGAATAGATCAGTTCATTCATTCAATCATTACATTATAAACTCATGTATCACCAAGTACTTTTTATCTGTAGTGAGTATTCATTACACAATAATATACAAACTCAATTCAGAAATGTATGCAATTCAGTTTTCAATGCCCTTGTTTTTACATCTTCATCAATTAGAAAAAGTTATAGAAATAATTATAACCTGAATATTTGTTTTTTTAAATGAACTAAATATATAAGTTCATTCAACGACAGATTCAGAAGCAAATCTGCTTACATTACAAACTTAATTGAATTTACATTACATTTTCAAATTTACAACTATTGGTTTTAACTCATGAAGAGTCACTGATTTTAAAAGTTTCTTGCCTTGAATGGGTGATATTTCATCCAAGGGAAATTTTATTTAGTTATTATGAGATTACCAAACTGGGTAGACTATTGCTGTTCAGATGAATATTTTCACATCTGTAGCCCATATATAGTGCACTTTTAAACTAGTTTCTATTGTATTCAGAATAGTTATTAAGGTGTGACACTTATTTCAGTAAAATAATTACTAGGTCTGGGGTCAGTAGAAATACTGTTATAAAAGACAGAAAGGGAAAAACAAATAAAAATATTTTACACATTTGTCATTTGACTATATTGATGGAAATGTTATATGTTTCAAACCTTTTCTTCTAAAAGAAAAAAAACAAACTTTAGGCCACATCACAAACCACAAAATTTTATAAAGAAATATGATTCATTCAATGCCAGGACTAAAACAAGAATCATGAAAAGCTACAATGGCTAATAAGTTCATTTTACCATATTTAAATAGTTATACAGAAAAAGAAATATTCTTCTGAACAATAATTTACTAGTAATATAATAGTTTTAGAATTAAAAGCTTCTATTGGTCTCTTATACATAAGAAGCATACATAAACATAGTCATTTGAACAGTGAATTTCTGTAAAGTCCTTACGGTAATCTTCATTTTATGTTTCAATTATGTAATAATAACGATTCAAATTATCACTAATTGTTTACAATTTGATAAAAAGAAAACCTTAAAGCTAGAAAACCCAATAACTCATTCACAAATGCATGTGATCCTTGAAAGTATTTGTTTAACATAATTCCCCTTTAAAAATATTTTTTTGTAGCATTTACAAACAATTAAAGATTTTTTTATAAATAGCATGTTGCTTTACTTCTGTTACATGACAAATGAATATGACAAAAGTTTTATGGATGAAACATCACTCTTGTTATCATTAATATTTGAAAATAAAGTTGCCAAGAGTTAAATATATGCTGGAAATATTTCTATTCAAACTATAAGGATAGGGCTGAAAATTTTGAATTATCTGAAATATCCAACATTATGCAGTGAAAATTTGAAAACACTGAAATTCAAATTTGACATGAGATAATTAGGGTTTTAATAAGTGTATAGCTGTGTAACTGTAGTAGAATCCACATTGTACTACAGTATATGAATACCTAATAGTTCATGAATATATGCTATTTATATACAATTCCAGTGGTTCTATTTTTTACGTTTTCTCAGAATCTATTCATCAGATGGTTATGGGTAGTCATTAAATTCTGAAATTATTGAACTTCATTGTTATGATGAATCTTATATGTTTTTGCTTAAAGGACAACAGTACTCAACTCAAATGTTGAACCTAGCTTTTAGTTTTATGTAAATCAATCTTTTTCTTTAATAGATAGGTAAATACATAACTAATAAGGAATATTAATTGGAATGTGTACTTGGAATTGTTTATACAGCTATGAGGTAAGTTCAAAAAGTAAGTTTCCCTGACAAAAAGCGGTCAAAACAGTAGTGTCTGGTTGGAATTTGCCTCGTCCCAGGGGCAGAAAGGACGTAACCTCTTGCCTCGGGACTGATGCTAGTTACGAGTTTGAGGTTGGATTCATTGAGGTTATGGTTTCACATGTTTGAGGTGGATAAACTGCATATTTGAGCAGCGTGATATATGTAAGCAGTACCAGGAATTTCTGAACAGTGGACTTCATAGCACTGAAACTCCAGTCTAGGGCATTGTGCAAGATCGTTGGGATCACTGTCCAAAAGCGATCAAGCTAACAGAAGAAGCTACTTTGGGCATGGAAGGCCATCCAGAGATCTTTTTGGTTTGATGACAACTGTGCAGCAACAACGGACAGACAAACACAGCATATAAAGCTGTGATCCAAAAGAGAAACACAAGGAGAGCCACAGAGGAATACAGAGAAAAAAGGAGAGAAGAGAAGAAGGTACATAGAATGAGAAAAATGGCCTGGGAAAAGCAGCAACTTCAAGACCTCAAAGAACACTGATCACTTAATGATAACCGCAATTTCTACAAGAGAGTTAATGAAAGCAGGGTAGCATTCAAGCCTAGAGTTACAGCTCGTAGAAGTGAAAACGGCCAACACCTTACTGAAAGAAAGGTTATCCTTGAGAGGGCGCATTAACAGATCTCGGGGCATCATCCAAGCCTATAGTTTTAATAGAATGCCAATTTCTGATACCAAATGCATGGTCAAGGTCAAGAGTGACCTCTCCCTCAAATTTATATTCAATATAGGACTCAGAAAAAGGGATGCCTTGTTCTGTTTAATTTTCAACCTTGTACTGGAAAAGGTTGTAAAGGACAAGAGGTCGAAATGCAGGGCCCAATTATCAATAGACTGGTGCAACTGTTAGCATACCCTCATGATGTAGACCTCATAAGTAGGTCTTTCATACCCTTAGAAGAGGCATTCCCATACTTCATGCGAGCAGCCAAAGAGATGGGACTAATGAAGGAAAAAAAACAATGTATCTACGATGTGGCAACTCTTAAGTAACCCAACAGGCAGGTGGATTTGTTGAGGAGGATTTGTTCATTCACACTTCAAATCTGAAGGAATGAATCAATTCACTTATCTGGGATCCATTGTCAGCTCCAATAATAAGGTCTCCATTATGGGCAGTGGAGGAGAAGAAGAAATTGTGAGCTTTACTAGCTGTTTGGGGAACCCAATATAGGGGAAATAATAAGAATTTCAAGACTGCGGTGGGCATTGCATGTAGCCCAGATGAAGGAGCGTGATGTACCCAGAAGCCTATTATATGGAACTACCTACAAAAGGACATCCTAGACTTAGATGGATGGATTGCGTCGTTCAGGATGCCAGAACCTGGTGAATGTGAGGAACTAGAAAGCAGCAGCACAGGATATAGCTACCTGGCGGAGGCTTATTGAGGAGGCCAAGGTCCATTCTGGACTGTGGTGCCGTGGAATAAGACACCACATGTTTGACATGTTTATTTGACAACGGGGAGAGTCACAATGGACCATAGATGCCTTGTCACTTCTTCTTTTTCACCATCATTCTTTCTTTAACATTTTCAGACAACACAGTGCCGAATGCAAGTTGTGAAGTACACAGTGTTATTAATTTTATAACTGTTAAAAATTATTCGGCTTTAGAAATTTATTGCCAGTTATGTAGTGAGTATGGTGAAGATATAGTGTCTATCCAAAAGGTTTGTCATTGGTTACAAATTGAAGGCAGACAAACTTTTTACAATGACGACCCGAGTGGACAACCTGTAATTTCCCGCCAAGCTGATGCCATTAAAGTTATGAGCAAGATAATTGACTTCATTAAGAGGTATATGCTAGATGATGTCATGACTTTACTGTCACCAAATATTGAAATTAGTCAATTCTCTTTTAAGTGGAATTGCCTTCACTTTTAACAGTGTATGTAAGATACCTTGTTACTGTTGGTTCAAGAAAAGTTATTGGGAATGAAACGTGAATTAATCATTTAACCCCCAAACAAATGTCAGATTATGGTGTAGTATAAACAGTGAAAAACCTCCCTAAAAAGCAAAAGTGACAGGTACAGTTTTTGGGACAGCTGTGCTACTGATTGGTTATCTACCTTTGAGAACCACAATTAATGAAGAGCATTATGGCAAAGTGCTGAATAATCTTTACTGTGCTATTCAGAAAAAATAGTAGAAGATTTTATCATCCAAAGTGCTGTTAAATCAAGACAATGCCTGACCACATTCTGCTCGTACAACAGTTGAGCTTCTCAATAAATTCCTATAGCAGATCTTGATCATCCTCCTTTCTCGTTAGAGTTTGCTTATTTAACTTTTTGATGTTCCCATAACTAAAAAACCATCTGAGGGGTCATGATCATCTGAGTGGTCACAAACTTCACTGATGATGACAAAGTGAAACTTGAGGTGGAAAACTGGATCATGAATTTGGCGGCAGTTTGTTATGACACAGGAATAAAAGAACTGTTACTAAGATATCAAAAATGTGTGGAAGGAAATAGAAATTATGTAGGAAAATAAATACTCGCATGTAAAGATAAATAAATATTTTACATTTTTTAGCTATTTTTTTCTTAATGGGCAAAATTTACTACGTCATCTCTCATATGAAATGCTTATTAAAAGTTTTTAAAATGTATGTTTGTTTGCATATAATTTGTAGATCTGAAATTCCGCAGTATATTATATTTGTGAGCAATCAAAACTAGTGACTATTGGTAATGTGTTATTTATCAGTAATCATATGATACAGACTTCTATGCTTGAAGAATAGTATAGAATGGAAATATCAACACAGGAATTCACGCCAAACCGACAAACCACCTACAATATCTCCATTTTGGCAGCAACCACCCAATAAACATAAAACGATCCATTCCATACAGTCAGGCAATCAGGGGTAAGAGAATCTGTTCTAATGTTAGGGAATTGGAAGATTTTAATAGAAATATATCAACAGCCTTCCAAAGAAGAGGATACCCAAAAAGACTCATTGAAAACCATATTCATTCAGCACAATCCTCAGTTCCCCTCAAACCACAAACAGAACAAAATAAACTGTCTTTAATCATAGACTACCATCCTGGTCTACATAAACTCAACAAGATATTGAGAGATGGCTTCAAAATTCTTCAAGCTTCCGTCCACACCAAAAATCTTTTCACCAATGCACCTCAAATTTGGTACAAGCAACCTCCCAACTTGAAAAACATCCTAGTACATCCTAAACTACCAGACCCTGATGCAGAGAAACCACACAAACTTCCTCATGGCTCCTTCCCATGCAATAGACCTAGATGCAAGACGTGTCCGATACATCTCCCAGCAAATAGTTTCAACAGCCAAACAACAAAAATACAGGGTCATCATAACTGTACATCGAAAAATGTCATATACCAGCTACAATGTAAATTTTGCTCAGCACGGTACATAGGCTTGACCACGGATATGGATAGGCCAACAGCTTAACATGAAGCGAGTCACAACATCACAACTTTTGATGACTGCTATACCACAAATATAATTAAAACACTTCCCTCTGATTGCAATCTCTCAGAACTGAGAAGATGGGAACTATTATACCAGTGGTATACCAAGTCCAGAGAATCCCCTAACCTCAATATCAGATAAATCCTTTCACTTTTTTCCCTAATAGCCTCATCAGACGTCTCCAATCTCTTTCACCCTGACAGACTTATATAAACTATAAACACTCATATGCTCATGGAAACAATACATATATCTTTAATCTGTGCATCTGTGACATCTGATTTCTACACAATCTGTGATTACAACTTTTACTTTATTTTAATTCATTGTCTCATATTTCATTTTGTGTTTTCTCTTTGATTGACAAAGACCACTGTGTGGTTGAAATATTTCATTGGTTAAGTGCTTTTATGTGTTTCTATTTCAAGACTACAGAGTGGACTCTTACCAAGGTAAGTCTGTCAGTCTCATAGTCCAAAAAATCTATATATATATATATATATATATATATATATATAGATTTGTAATTTTCATTCCTGATGATGTTGGTACTGTTTACCAACGAAAAGCGTTGGATATAAATTAATAAATATTCTTGTATTTTAATAACCTATGTTGTTTTAAATATTAAACAAGAAAACGTATTTTATATATATTGACTCTTACCAAGGTAAGTCTGTCAGTCTCCTAGTCCAAAAAATCTAAATAATCTTTACCAACCAAAACTAACCTATAAATATATATATATATATATATATATATATATATATATATATATATATATATATATATATATATATATATATATCCCAGAAACTAAGGAAATTAATCATATGATTAATGATTGTGACTCATTAATCAGAACATTTTGTAAAATAGGACATGTTAATAAACAAGAGAAACTCACGTGCGTAGAAGTTTATTTGCCATGTTCACTACACTTATATCATGTGTTCGCTCAAGAATTAATAAAGCGCAATCAGTGTGTTTGTTCCTGCAGGCATGGTGTAAAGCAGTGTTCAGTTGGTTATCACATGCCTTTATATCAGCTTTACAATCCAGCAAAAGCTCTATTAAAAATAACAAAAAAATTGTATTTTTATTAAAATGTATATCTAAAAACATAAATCATTTTATTGTTCAACCTTTGCAAAATAAAATAAATTCTTTAAATCCTCAAACAACTTGATAAGTAATTTGTGTGATTTTTAAAGCTTTTATTTCATTAATAATACAGTAGTTATACAGTTTCTACAATAAATTGTTTAGAAATTATATTATTTTGTTTTAAAGATAAATTTTGAAAGAATAAGATTTTGGTTTTATAAATATATTAAAATAATATGTTTATTTGTATAATGTAAAACTAGAACAAGAAAAATAAGAATTGTTGAAATTTAAAAATATCTGTAAACTCACCTACTACTAGGGAATGTCCACAAGACGCAGCACAAATAAGCGGTGTCCTTCCTTGATAATCTTTCTCTTCTAATGGAGCCTTGTGTTTTAAAAGTAAACGTGAACACTCAACACTATTGTATAAGGCAGCAACATGGAGGGGAGTGCACTGTCTAATGTCCCTTAACCAGATAACACTTTGTCCAAAGTGTGACATTATAAGGTATAGGCACTGATCACTTCTTTTATAACTAGAACAAAGCATAATTTATTTTTATCAGTGAGTTCATTAATATTTACAAATTTAATAACTATACCTTTTTAGAAATAAACATTAAGGATGGATGAGAAAGAGTACTAGAAAGACATACTAGCATTTTTCTAGAAGACATACTAGAAAGAAAAACATATTTCTTCTGTTCGATCATTTCAGTGCTGTGGCAATTTTTCCAAGTCACATTTATAAATCGCTAGTCCTTTTTTGGCAATTTCGCAAGCACAACATTTTCTTAAATAAAGATATGCAATAAATTAATGCATATTTCTAAAACAAAACAAAAAATTTACAAAATACTACAACAGAGTTTGAACTGATATTTTGGTTTAGTTTGAAAAAAATGTTTTAGTTACACCATTGTACAGACTATAAGAGCTAAAAAAAAATTAATTTATATAGCAGAACCTGTTGAGTAGAACAAGCTAGGAGCATGACCAATCTCACATAACACATATCTGGGTCAGTAGAAAAATGGCATTATAAGCAAAAAGTAAACATACTGTACTTTCAATAATTTCTTTCTATTATGAAGAATAGAAATATTAAACAAGGTGATTGGAGCATGAGTAGAATTTGTTCTGCATTACTACAATTGGGAATGACACCTTACAATAATTGGATGTCTATTTACATTATAAATACTATTTTATCAAAGATGTTTACACTAGTTCCATTTACAAAATATTTACTCATACATAACTCTCTCATTTGACACATTTATATGGCTTTGTGATGAGTGTCAAAAAAAAACCTTTCACAACAAAATGATTTATTATGTATGCAACTTGACACTGATAGGAGAAAGTATGTGTTATACAAAAGAATGTTACCTTTGTGTTTATTCAAGCATAAAATCACAGTCTTGGCAACAAACATGGCAACATGCTCCACACGACAGACCATCCCATGTGATATGCTACATTATAGTTCCTTTTTTTTGCTTACAATTTCCTAAAATTGATCAAGTTTATCTGGAGGTCTGAGTTAAATGGGTTTAAAAACTTGACAAGGTTTTACTGTATTTCATTACATTGTGTGAAAAATTAATTATCACAACATATTAAAAACAAAATACTCAAAAAGTAACTTACAGTGCAAACATATAGAAATATTAAAATTACCATATTCGCTATTGGTAATCCACAATTGTAATTCACTATTGTTCACTAAAATGGTAATATGAAAAAGAAATAATAATAAAATGTTATTAATGTTTATGTGAGAACTCGAAATAAATATAAAATAATGATAAACCGGTTGAATATCGAGTCAAAAAAGTTTATTTGTTTAGTGTAATGTTTTGGCAACTAGTTTGTTGTCCTTCTCAAGCCTGTTGTGATATAAAAAACAAAGTCCTTGCATTTAACGATCAATGTAAGAAGTTTGTTTTAATAGCACAACAGACATAAGGATAACAAACTAGTTCCCGATACATTGCACTAAATAAATAAACTTCTTTGACTCGATATTCAACTGGTTTATCATTATTTAAAAAAATGATATATTACTACATTTAATGACAACATTCAACTACAGGACATAAATCAGTGGAACGTTTAATATAGTAACCTGACAAACAAATGAGCCATCTGGTTTGACACAAAGAGGGAGCAAAAACAGGAAAGCAACAAAACATTACAAAATCAATACTAATCAATAGTATGAAACATTAAGACTGTTGTGAAACAAACATAGATTAAAACAATAAAGTATTCCATAGAATAATTGATTACGAATTGTTTACTGCCTTTATATAAATTTTATAGACACTACAGCATTTAAAGGATTAAAAATTGTTTAGACAATGATAATTGATAAGTCGGCAAACTTAAAATTATATTCACTTTTCATCAACTACTAAAATACAATTTCTAAAAATCCTAAAAAAATAATTACAATAAAATAATTTTATGAATACAGTAGAACCTTATTATAACGGATTTAATTAAACCATGATTTTTCTTATACAGACTTTATTTTGTAGATCATGCTATCTGCAACCACATGAACATGTGTTGTTCAGCTCCCGCCAGCAGCTTTGGTATGAACGGCCTTAGTTCAGCTCTGCCGGTAGCTGTTGTACGATGCGTAATAACTAATAGCACGGTCTCTTATACAGTTTGATAAATGGGATTCCCTCTAAAACTAATTCAATATTACTGTAAACAGTGTGCATATGAGGTGTGTTAAAAAAATACCCGGAATGTTTAAATTTCGCGCGTTTGAGAGTCCGATTGTCAAATTTTTTTTTATTGTGTTGGTATACATGCCCCTGAAGTATAACACAATTTTCAGCTGTATTCATTGTTTACTTTATCTGTGGCAGCCGCTAAGGTTAGACGTGTTTTCATGAGCTTGGCGATTATCGATTGAAAAAAAAAAATGGATTAAAGAATTTTTATTAAGTTTTGCGTAAAAAATGAAATAAAGTGTAACAAAGTGTGCAAAATGTTAACAAACGCCTATGGTGAGTCTGCTATGAAAAAAACAAATATTTACGAATGGTATAAGCATTTCCAAGATATCGGCAAAGACGTTGACGATGACGAACGCCCCAGCACATCAACAACCGATGAAAACATGGAAAAGTGAAAGCAATGGTTATGAATGATTGCCGAATCATAATCAGAGAAGTCGCTGATGATGTTTGCATACCGATTGGCTCGTGCCATGACATTTTTGCGAACATTTTGGGTATGAAACGCGTTGCAGCAAAATTTGTCCCAAAATTGTTGAATTTTGAACAAAAACAGCGGCGAATGGAAGTTGCTCAGGAATCACTAAATGAAGTCAGCGACGATGCAGAATTACTGAAACGTATTATAACAGGCGAGGAAATAAAGCTTAATTATGATGTCAAAACGAAGGCTCAATCGTCTCAGTGGAAGCATTCTGGCTCTCCAAGGCAGAAAAACACTCGGTAAGTGCGGTCGAACGTCAAGGTTATGCTTACTGTGATCTTTGATTTTAATGGCATAGTGCAATATGAATTCTTGCTACAAGGTCAAACGATCAATAAAGTGTACTATCTACAAGTTCAAAGACTTTTGCGTAAAGCAGTGCGAAGAAAACGTCCGGATTTATGGCAAAACAATTCATGGCTTTTGCATCACGATAATGCACCGGCTCACACATAATTGCTTGTTCGTGATTTTTTGGCAAAAAGTAACACTGTAATGATGCCCCAACCTCCATATTTCCCAGACATGGCCCCTTGTGACTTTTTCCTTTTTCCAAAAATAAAAAAAACCTTAAAGGGTCGTCGTTTCACAAGCATAGATGATATTAAAAGAGGATCGCTGAAAGAGGTCAAAGCTATCCCAAAGATCCAGCTCCAGAAGTGTTTTGAGAATTGGAAAAAGTGCTGGTATAAGTGCATAATATCTAGTGGGGACTACTTTGAAGGGGACAATATCGATGTAGATAAATAAATAAATATTTTTTTCAAAAAACGAAAATTCAGAGTATTTTTTGAACACAGTGGTATAGTGCAGAAATATTACTAATAATTGCAATATTAATTAATTTTGTATTCATCTGTTTTGTTGCCCATAAAAGAATTCCAAACATGTGCTTTAATGCTGTTGAATCCCAAAAGATCACTGGCCTAAAATGTCAAAACTACCTCAAATGTTGCAAGAGAAATGTAAATAGTGCTAGACGTATCAGATACATTTATCATAGTAGATTATCAAGTGATTATAAATTGTTTTAGTGCTGACATTGAATTTTATGTTACATTAAACAAAGAAAATGTGTATTGTAACATTTTTCTAATTTATGGATATTTTAAATCAGTTTATTTCTTTTTATTACCCATAAACAGCTTAATTTACTTATTTGTTCTTAACCAATTCACAGGAACTTTTTGCCTTTTAATTGACAACTAGTCCAATTAGTTTGTTATAATAACATTCTACTGTATGTGTAAATAAAATTTGAAATTTCTACTCACGGGTTACTTCTATAAAGAAGGCATGAAACATAGATCAAATTTTTTATTTTTCAAGGAATTATTGAAGTAACTTATATTTAAAAAATAACTGTAAATCTATTGTCTAAATCTTATTAAATAAGATAATGTTAGGATATTTTAATAATTTGCTTACAAAAAATAATACTTGCTATTAATATTGAAATTACATTTAATAAAAATCTTATTAAATAAGATAATGTTAGGATATTTTAATAATTTGCTCACAAAAATTAATACTTGCTATTAATATTGAAATTACATTTAATAAAAATCTTATTAAATAAGATAATGTTAGGATATTTTAATAATTTGCTTACAAAAATTAATACTTGTTATTAATATTGAAATTACATTTAATAAAAATCTTATTAAATAAGATAATGTTAGGCTATTTTAATAATTTGCTTACAAAAATTAATACTTGCTATTAATATTGAAATTACATTTAATAAAAATGTTATTAAATAAGATAATGTTAGGATATTTTAATAATTTGCTTACAAAAATTAATACTTGCTATTAATATTGAAATTACATTTAATAAAAATGTTATTAAATAAGATAATGTTAGGATATTTTAATAATTTGCTTACAAAAATTAATACTTGCTATTAATATTGAAATTACATTTAATAAAAATCTTCTTAAATAAGATAATGTTAGGATATTTTAATAATTTGCTCACAAAAATTAATACTTGCTATTAATATTGAAATTACATTTAATAAAAATCTTATTAAATAAGATAATGTTAGGATATTTTAATAATTTGCTTACAAAAAATAATACTTGCTATTAATATTGAAATTACATTTAATAACTGTTATGTATAACACAATACTATTGCAGATCACGAGTATACACAGAACTTTAAACTACTGCCAGCTTTCAATGTGTTAAAAGTCATTTCATTATAGTTATGAGCTGTATTCATATTTTAACAATTTGAAATTAAAACTACCTAGAGGGGGGTGTGTGTGTGAAAAGTTCTCGGCCTGACCCAGAGATAGCATTCCAATCAGTGAAAACTTATCTTTCCTACCTGCACACATGTCATTAATTCGTATGATAAGCTTTAACTTGTTCGCTCAAGCAGTTTGTGTACAGGAATTTTTTTTGGTAGACATCTTATGTATTTTTTGTTAAAATGTATAAACTTGAATATTGTGCCGTGATAACATTTTTAATTTTGGATGGTTAACAGCTAAGAAAATTCATCCGAAGTTGATAAAAGTGTGCGGGAACTCTGCTCCTTCAATGTCAACAGTTAAAAAGTAGGCAGCTGAATTTAAACGTGGTCACACATTACTGGAAGATGACCCACGCAAATGACGGCCAAAAGAAAAAGTGTGGATATTTATGTTAGATATACAAATATTTGGACATGATTGTGATCAGGGCTTGCTAACAGTGTTTTTGCTCAAATTATCATGGCTGGTTGGCCTTAATTTTCCCACAGTCCTTACTGAGAAATGCATATGTGCAGGTAGCTAAAGTTTTTGACCTTATTGAAAAATTGAGAGCAACACTTGAATAACATGTGAAGGATGCAACATATATAGCCTTGTCTCAAAATCCTCTACCTTTGCATCAGTAAGTGAGTAAGACAAACTACAAGCATATGGAGAGTGACAAAAATGTTGACAGTATTTGTTTGAATTCTTGTATCTCATATAAACACCTGTTTTATTTTTCTAAGAAAAAACTATGCAACATAATAAGTAAATATTTTATTTTTAACCATGGTATTGTATTTAAGAATTATGAAGAGATTGAACCACGTATAAATCCTTGGTTAGTTGATTATTTAATAAAATCTAAACATATAAATTAATTGTTTTATAGGCAAAAGAAATTGTGGATAATCAATGAGTTTTAACAGATTTTACTTACACTGCACAATGAACTGGAGAGAAAGGGTTTCCTTCCATAGTTTTCAATAGATTATTTTTTAATATATATTCCACTACCTGAGCATTTCCTGAACAAAAGAGACAATTTTATACAGAAAAATAACACCATAAAATATAAGTTGATATATGTGATCTATTTTATACAATTTAAGTTAAAGAAACAAAGACTTTGATAGGTTTAACATCATTGAAATGAGTTTTTTATTATATGTTTCAGATTACAATGAATTTCTTTAGAGAACTAATGAAAATATTATCCTATTACAGCCCTTCCCCACTTAGACCATGGGTATGAAATTACAGTAATACCCCGTACTTAGTCGAAAGGTGGGACCGAGTGATAACCTTGTAAGTCGAAATCACGTAAGTCGGGGTATAATTTTACATACAATCACATAAGAATCATGTGTAATTGGGAGCAAAGACTAAATAAACTAATAATTTAAAAGGAAAGTGTTTATGTATTAAAATCTGAAATACATAATTCAACAAAAAATTATATTATATTCATACATATTGCAAAGAAGTAAGTAAACAGAAGTTATTTTGACATAGAAGCCTTCATAAAATATAATAAATTTGTTTGAAGGATTGAAGATTTTTTCTTCTCACGCAGAATTTCCTTTTAACTTGCTATATATATATATATATATATAGCAAGTTAAAAGACTATATATATATATATATATATATATATATATATATATATTATGTTTTTTTTTTTTTTTTTTTTTTTTTTTTGACTAGGAGACTAACAGACTTACCTTGGTAAGAGTCCACTCTGTAGTCTTGAAATAGAAACACATAAAAGGCACTTAACCAATGATATATTTCTACCACACAGTGGTCTTTGTCAATCAAAAAGAAAACAAAAAGAAATATGACAGAATAAAATAAATATAATATATATATATATATATATATATATATATATATATATATATATATATATATATATATATATATATATAATTAGGTTAGTTTTGGTTGGTAAATATTATTTAGATTTTTTGGACTAGGAGACTGACAGACTTACCTTGGTAAGAGTCCACTCTGTAGTCTTGAAATAGAAACACATAAAAGTCACTAAAAGAAAAAACACAAAGAGAAATATGAAAGAATGAAATAAAATAAGACATTGTGTTTTCTCTTTGATTGATAAAGACTACTGTGTAGTTGAAATATTTCATTGGTTAAGTGCTTTTATGTGTTTCTATTTCAAGACTACAGAGTGGACTCTTACCAAAGTAAGTCTGTCAGTCTCCTAGTCCAAAAAATCTATCTATCTATATATATATATATATATTGTAACATTTATAGAATGGGCTATATAATATTATTTAAGAATTGGAAAATAGATGAGAAATAACTCACTCAAAATTTAGAAAGAAATTCATTAAGATATTGGTTAGGTTAAATGAAAACTAAATTTAGGTAAAAGCATAGAATTGTAAACAAGGTTTTTGAACTGGAAATGTATTAGGAAATTTGTTATATCAAATAACCTAACACATAAATTAAAACAAGATAATCTAATAATAGTTATGTGTAAACAAATTTGTAAACTGTAATAACATAGGGCCTAAGTAATTACTTGAAGGAGAAAGTGAACACGTTTGTAAACAAAAGAAAATTGAAAGGTTATGTTCTTTGAATCCACTCAAAACACACACAATTCGGAACTATCACAAAAGTAAAACACAAAGACACTTCACACACTAATAATATTAATAAAATAAACACTGGAAACTTTGTTAAGGATCGGAAAATTGAAACAGTAAGTTTCAACCAAAGTTTAACGAAATAAAAACTGGTGAAAACAAACTTGTTGGTATGTCAGCTGTAACACAGATGTGAAAGCAAGAAAGTAGGTCAGTGTGACAATCGATTCTAGTGAAGAAAAAGAAAACAAACTAGATTACAGGCAACATGTGTTTTTTGGAGAAGAAAGCCGCCATATTTGTAACAATTTAAAAGAAAATCGAAGGACGCGTAGTTAGTTGAGTTGGAGGTAGCGTGGGTGACGCTCTAATATCGGATCTGCCAGGACCAGTCAAAATTCTATTTATTTGGAAAGAGTTCGCCTAAATTATACCGTTTATTAAGAAGATTGGCCAAACTAAATTAAGGAGAAGTGAATTACAAAATGTAATACTGTGTTAATATATAAAGTGAAGTAAATAAAACGAATTTAAGTGTGTAAAAAGTCAAATTTGGAGAGAACGGAATCTTACGTAAGCTAACTGTAATTTCGATATTTGATAAGTTATTAGCGCTATAAAAACCAATTTTAGTGGACTTTTAAGATAATAGAGAAGTTAAATTTGTACATTAGAATATCTTGTAGTTAATTAATAGTAAGTAATAAGAAATAATCCAGTTCAAATAGTTTAGCCTTTTTAGTATATTCAAAATTAAAGTATTTCCATCCGGAAAATATTTATTAAAGCTAATTTCAAAATTTAATATTGTTTGTTCAAAATTTATTTAAATAACCTAAGAATAAAAAAAAAAAATATAGCCCATGCTATAACCCCGAGATATCAAGAGATCTTAAACTAGCCAAGGGTATTAAAATGTTGTAACTATAAAAAATTAAAAGAAAATAAGAGTTAGTATATTTTGTTAAAAATTGTTAAGTTGTAAAATTTTGTTTTGTGTGTATTGTTTAATGTTGAAATAAAATTGTGATAATAAATGTGAATGAATTGTTCCTGAGTAGTTTTATTTGTCTTAAATAAAAAATTCAATTTATTAAATAGTAAAACATAATTATATTGTATTGTGTCTCTTTAAAAAATATATTACATTTGGCACACCAACGTGGGGTACGATTATTAAAAAAATTGTTTAATAAAGAATTTTAAATTATTCAGGAGTTTCTGTTTTGTAACTCGATAAAATTTATTTAGAGAGATTTTGAAATAAAATTAATTTAGAACTTTTTATATGAAAAACATTTGAACTGGAAATAGATTTAAAAAAATTTTTGTAAAATTAAACACTGAGTTGAATAGAATCAAGGCTAGGTTTATACTATATATAAAAATGGTTTATGTGTATAATAAGTTTACTTACAGCTAAAAAAGAAAAAATATAGGCGAGCTGGTAGTTGTAGGGGACTAGGAAAAAGGGACAATTTTGGAAATGAAAGAGACAGAAACGGAAGGCACAGATATGCCTATAGAAGAGAGTGAGGTGGAAACACAAGTAGATGACTAGGGGACTACTACCTATGCAAACCCAACAACAAAAACGGGGAAATAATGAGAATGAAGAATTGAGGGAAATGATGAGATCTCTCATGGAAATGAGTCTAAAAGGGAGAGAGGAAAATAAGGAGATGAGAGAAGAGATGAACAGAGGATTTGCCTCAAGTAGGTTGGAAATGAGTAGGTTGGATAAGAAATTCGAAAGCCTAAAGGAAGAAAATAAGAGAATGATAGAGGATATGAGGGAACAGTGGAGAAAAAAGAATAATGCTGTAGTAGAGAATGAGAGAAGAGACTTAGAGGAGAAAGATGGAGAATTAGAGGAGATTAAGGAAAATTTTGAGAAAACAAATGAAATAATAGCTGATGAGATAGAAATTAATAAAAAAGAGATAGAGAAAGTCGAATATATAACAAAGAAAAACACAGAAGAGTTAGGAGAGTTAAAATTAAGAAATGAAGTAGGAAAGATGGAGGTACTGCCAATAAAAAATATAACAATTCAAACCGCAACTAAAAGGAAGACTGAACAGATTAATAAAATGAAAATGGTAATAGGAGAAATGGAAGGAGTTAAATATCCGTTTCAATGCATAGTAGTACAAAGCTTGTTGAGAGAAATGATCATAGGTACAGATATGTTAATGGATGTGGAGGCACAACTCAAGTTTGGAAAATGGGAAATGGAATTTAAATATGAGAGAAACACAGAAAATAGAACTTATGAAGCAGATGAAAGATACAATGGAGATGTAAACGGTGTTAAGGCAAGGACAGGCGTGGGGACAAGAAAAGAGCAGCTTGCCCACAGTCAATCGGAATACTAAGACAATGAGAAACCCAGGAATAGAAATTAAATAGAGGAAACAAGTTTACAGGCATTAATAGACACAGGCAGTAATATGACAGGTATCAAGGAGAACTGGAAAAGAAAAATAATAATAAAATAGGAAGGGAGATATTAAATATAGGTAAAGGAAGCAATATGAATAAACTCTAGGTGATTATGTGTATAAGAAAACGTTAGCAGGAGATAAGTTTTAAGGGATGGTAACTATATCTATGATAATTTATTAGAAACTTCGTCGAATAATGAATAAAGATAAATATAAATCTATGTTAATAAATATTGAAGCATCGTTGTAATAAATAAAATATGGTAATTGTGTATTTAAACTTCGTCGTATTGTAAGGGAGAATCTGCGTTGATAAATAATGGAACTTCGTCGTATATATTATATATTATAAAAGAAATATGAATCTATGATAATAAATATTAAAGCATCGTTGTAATAAAAATATGGTAATTGTGTATTTAAACTTCGTCGTATTGTAAGGGAGAATCTGCGTTGATAAATAAGTATTAAAACAAAATTTATATTCGTTGATATAGGGACAGTGTAATCGAAGGAGCTATAGATATGATCAAATAGAGGATATGAGATTGCGACCTTTAAAAATATTAGATGTAAACTTCATACAAAATAAACTGAGATGATATAAGAAAATAATTGAACTGGATGTGAGATTGGAAGGGAAGATAAAATACTAACTTAGAACTGAGAGTTAGATGAAGCTAAAAGCAAAATAAATATGAGATAAATAATAAACAAGGAATAAACAGAAATAAGGGAAAGAGAAATGTTATAACCAATTTTACCAAATCTAGACATACTATGACTCGGATAGGCTGGGATTTAAAGACACGGTATCAGAGAATATATGTTAAATAAATATTGAATCAGACTTATGATTGGAAGGGTTCCAATTGTAATAAATGTAAAAAATAATAATAATTATGGAAGGAATTGTAAATACCAGAACATGATTAATTGTTAGAATTGTTAAGGAATTGTCGATTGAATGTTAGTTATAAGTATATTGTGTTGTTAGAAGATATGTTAAGTAATATGTAGCTTGAAGTGTTCAGCTCAGTATTTGATTGTTAAAGAATTAAGATAAAATTGTGTCGTAGGAATTAAGTATAAATGGACAATTTAAAGTATAAATGTTAATTTAAATTTAATTTAAAAAAAAAAAATATGTATATTTAATCAAGCTTGTAAAATGTAAAGAATGTGTAATGTAGAGATTAGTAATATTTTTTTTTATTTAAATTAAATTAGGGGACATTGTAACATTTATAGAATGGGCTATATAATATTATTTAAGAATTGGAAAATAGATGAGAAATAACTCACTCAAAATTTAGAAAGAAATTCATTAAGATATTGGTTAGGTTAAATGAAAACTAAATTTAGGTAAAAGCATAGAATTGTAAACAAGGTTTTTGAACTGGAAATGTATTAGGAAATTTGTTATATCAAATAACCTAACACATAAATTAAAACAAGATAATCTAATAATAGTTATGTGTAAACAAATTTGTAAACTGTAATAACATAGGGCCTAAGTAATTACTTGAAGGAGAAAGTGAACACGTTTGTAAACAAAAGAAAATTGAAAGGTTATGTTCTTTGAATCCACTCAAAACACACACAATTCGGAACTATCACAAAAGTAAAACACAAAGACACTTCACACACTAATAATATTAATAAAATAAACACTGGAAACTTTGTTAAGGATCGGAAAATTGAAACAGTAAGTTTCAACCAAAGTTTAACGAAATAAAAACTGGTGAAAACAAACTTGTTGGTATGTCAGCTGTAACACAGATGTGAAAGCAAGAAAGTAGGTCAGTGTGACAATCGATTCTAGTGAAGAAAAAGAAAACAAACTAGATTACAGGCAACATGTGTTTTTTGGAGAAGAAAGCCGCCATATTTGTAACAATTTAAAAGAAAATCGAAGGACGCGTAGTTAGTTGAGTTGGAGGTAGCGTGGGTGACGCTCTAATATCGGATCTGCCAGGACCAGTCAAAATTCTATTTATTTGGAAAGAGTTCGCCTAAATTATACCGTTTATTAAGAAGATTGGCCAAACTAAATTAAGGAGAAGTGAATTACAAAATGTAATACTGTGTTAATATATAAAGTGAAGTAAATAAAACGAATTTAAGTGTGTAAAAAGTCAAATTTGGAGAGAACGGAATCTTACGTAAGCTAACTGTAATTTCGATATTTGATAAGTTATTAGCGCTATAAAAACCAATTTTAGTGGACTTTTAAGATAATAGAGAAGTTAAATTTGTACATTAGAATATCTTGTAGTTAATTAATAGTAAGTAATAAGAAATAATCCAGTTCAAATAGTTTAGCCTTTTTAGTATATTCAAAATTAAAGTATTTCCATCCGGAAAATATTTATTAAAGCTAATTTCAAAATTTAATATTGTTTGTTCAAAATTTATTTAAATAACCTAAGAATTAAAAAAAAAAATATAGCCCATGCTATAACCCCGAGATATCAAGAGATCTTAAACTAGCCAAGGGTATTAAAATGTTGTAACTATAAAAAATTAAAAGAAAATAAGAGTTAGTATATTTTGTTAAAAATTGTTAAGTTGTAGAATTTTGTTTTGTGTGTATTGTTTAATGTTGAAATAAAATTGTGATAATAAATGTGAATGAATTGTTCCTGAGTAGTTTTATTTGTCTTAAATAAAAAATTCAATTTATTAAATAGTAAAACATAATTATATTGTATTGTGTCTCTTTAAAAATTATATTACAATATATATATATATATATATATATATATATATATATATATATATATATATATATATAGTTTTTGGGCAGAAATACGCTCACCGTTGGAGTTTATGATTTTCAAAATTTGTAAGCTTTGCTCAAACTAATTCCTTTTGTCAAATTTTTAACCGTCATTTCATCTTTTACTAGGTATAAAGAATCTGCGTTTTAAAGGTCTTGCTCTTGCTCAAGCTTTTCTATGAGTTCATCAAATAATTGTCAGCTGCTGGTTGTGTAAATCAGGTAGTTCTTGAACATCACCACTATTCACTTCTAAATTTAGTTGTTTGGCAAAACCGACTTCTTCAATCACATCAGCAATTACATCAAAATCTGGTACTGATTCCGCTTGAGTTTCAGCGGCGAAAAAAATAGACACAGCTTTTACCAAAGCCATTCAAAGTTTTTTGTGAAATTTTATTCTAAGACTGTCTAATGATTCTCAGAGCATCTAAAACATTGAATTGTTTCCAAAAACCTTCAGCAGAGAGAGACAGCGTTGTTCTGTGTCATAGCTCCATGCAGATGTGCAAATGATCTTCTTGTGTAATAAGCTTTAAATGTTTTGATGACTTCCTAATCTATCAGTTGAAGCAAATTATTTGTGTTTAGTGGCAAAAATATCACTTTCACGAGTGTGTCGAAATTAGTTAAAGTAGTAGGAGGATGGCCAGGTGCCTTGTCAATTAATAGGAATTGCTTTAAAAGGAATTTGTTTACTCTGACAATAACATTCGTTTTGGAGGTATGAAATGATGACCTAACCCGTCCTCAAAAAAAGCTGTTACCAAAGCTTTTCAAATCACAGGCAAGCTAGCTTTAGAAATATTTTTTAATGCTCTTGGATTTTCTGAGCGATAAACTATGAGAGATTGCAACTTACAGCCAACAGCTGTATTTGCGCCAAACATGTCAATCGGTCTTTGGTGGCCTTGAAACCTGAAAATATTTTCTCTTCATGAGCTATAAGAGTTCTCATAAGCATTTTCTACCAGAACAGTCCAGTTTCTGCATAACTTGGACAGCGTGATTTAAAACCGCGTAACTTGGGAATCCCGTGAGACGGGGTAACGTAAGTCGAGGTATTAGTGTACTAAACTTTTTCCTGATAATTGCGCAGATATATTATAACATCATAATTTCTTAAAATTTGAAAAACCTCTTGCCTAACCAACTAGTACACGTTTGTGGTAGTTAACTGTGACCGAAAATTTGTAAAATCAGATGTTAGTGATATTTTAAAATAGGATTTTAGTGAAATTTCTGGCCAAAAAATTCAAACTAGCTTTTCAAAGCTAAATATTGATATTGATTGTATACAAGCATTGTTGGTTAGTCCTGCCTTGAGTTTAATTACAAGATGGTTAAATTAGAAGTATACTGATTCATATTTCCAACTTTTAAAATCTGTTGTACTTCTGCCTGCCTTAATGACTAAACAGTATGTGCGAAAAAAATAACAAGACTGATTTTATTAATAACTGATGTTTTTATTGTTTCCAAACAATATTATCTCCTTCAAAGTAGTCCCTAAAGAAAGTTATACACTGACATGATTTTTGTTCCTAGTCTTGGTAGCAAAGCTGTAAGGCTTCAACGGGCAAGACATTTAACTGGTCAGTCCTATTTTTTTGAATGTTCGAGTTCCAATTTCTGTGATGGAAATAGCTGTGTGATATGGGCATAACACAAAAATCATTCTTTTCTTGAGCCTTAGATATAAGGTGAAAGGGTGAAATTTACTTGCTCACTCATTATTTATTGTTATTGTTAAACCATGGTCTGATCTCATAATCATACATTTTGTTAGTTTTTAAAGTTGAAGGTCTTTCTGTGACCTACAATGTGTCCCATTTTTAATCTACTAAGAGTTCTCTACCTTCTAAAAAGTCTTTGGGCCCACTACAATGGATTTGTCGGTAGAGAATTCAAGGATTCTTTCAGTTGGAAAGAACGCCCCCTTCAAATTCTTGGGTAAATTTGTCCAATGAGAGGAGAAACAAGACCCGCATACAGCTATTGATTGTTCGTTCTGATCGGGTATAGAAAGGGTGAACAGCCTTCCCTTTTCGGGTTCAAGAATAGTTTGAATCTATAATAATGTGCTAATTCAATGTTGAGCTGTGCCTTCTTGTTTACTCTCTTACTAAGAGCCTGGTTGAAAGCTTGGATGGAGAAGCTTCATAAGCATTAAAGAGCTGGCTTCTGAGGGTGTAATCTCTGGTATTGCAGAATGAATGGACACTATTGGGGGAGATGTTTAGTGATCTAAAGTTGCAACGGAGAGCATTCGTATATAATTGCTCTCCTGAAATGTTGAAATTCTATGCAGAAGTTTTGCAAGGGATACTCCCAGATCCAAGTAATCTGTGTAGCTGGAGTTTTGCATTGAATAGCATGTATATTTTGTACTCAGCAACTTCTGCTATTGCCTGCCACATATTAGTTTGCTGCTCTCGTGTTCTGCAGGAAGAACAATTCACTTGGCACCATGATAAGGTCTTAATAATTTTGAGGGAGGTCCTGATTTATGCCATTGGTTTAGGAGCCCAGTCCATGTCACTTTTGTGAGGGAAGGTGAAAAAGTAAGCAGGAGACAATCATGCAGGGTTCTTCCGTCTGTTGTAGGGAAAGCTATGGATTTATTATATGCAAGGATCCTGGCAGCAGACATTATGAGTTTCCCTCAACATCTGTACAAGACCAACAAGTATGAATCTTTGTGTCCTTCTATTTGACAGAAGGGGTTCTCCTGTCACTACTTTCCACTACCTGTTGAGGTGGGGGTCAGGGGTCTTCCTGAGAAGTCTGTCCATTTCTTGCTGGAAAAGCAGTTTGGAATTGGTAGGAATAAAATTAATGAATATTTCAGGCTTATCTCCTAGGCTACCCTTGAGGGATCTTACCGTCTATGACTACGAAGATCTAGCCAATGGGTGTCGAGGAGTAAGGGGAGAGTTTTGGCCACGCAAAAGTGCTTTAACTCTTCGTAGCCGGGTCTGCAATTCTGGACTGCACTTTGTTGTTATCCTGATAATAGACAGTTTTCATTCAGCAGGCCCTCCATCAAGGTGATTCCACTTATGCTTATTCAACCTTCTTCTTCTTATTTTATGATGTAAGGTCTATAACTTTCGTAGTTTGTCTTGTTGTTTAAACCACATGTTGTTTGATTGTAATATTATAAATAAATTTCTATCGCCTGAAGAGATTTTCTTTTTGAAATAAAAAGACGGAGCAATGTTTTAAAACTAATTAGTGGATGTTTAAAATTTTTGGTATATAATTGGTACCAATCAACCAAACTAATAATAAATGGTGGCATAAAATTATAAAGACTAATGAAAATAATAATAAATATATATAATAAATTAAAAATATTTCAAAAACAAGAAACTTTTAATGAATATATTTATTGTAATAAATAAATAAATAAATATATATATATATATATATATATATATATATATATATATATATATATTGTAACACTTATAGAATGGGCTATATAATGTTCTTTAAGAATTGGAAGAATATATTAGAAATAACTCACACAAAATTTAAAAAGAAATTCATTAAAAGATTGGTTAGGTTAAAATTGAAACTAAATTTAGGTAAAAGCCTAGAATTGTAAACAAGGTATTTGAACTGAAAAATGCATGAGGAAATTTGTTATATCAAAACCCCTAACACATAAATTAAAACAAGATAATCTAATAATAATTATATTCAAACAAAATTGTAAATATTAGTAACATAGGGCATAAGTAATTACTTGAAGGAGAAAGTGAAATACGATTGTAAAAAATGAGATTAGAAAGGTTATGTTTCTATGAAGTCCAGTCAAAACACACATATTTCGAAATATTACAAAAGTAAAACACAAAGACACTTCACACACTAATAATAGTAATTAAATAAACACTGGAAGGTTGGTTAAGGATCGGAAAATTGAAGCAGTATGTTAACGAAATTAAAACCGGTGAAAATAGTTCGTTGACATTAACAGATGTGAAAGTAAAGAAATAGGTCAAGTGTGCAGTTGACTCTAGTGAGAAGGAATCAAACTAAATTATAATCCATATGATTTTGTTTTTAAGAAGGAGAAGCCGCCATATTAAAAAAACAAACAATTGTTTTAAATCTAAGGACGCGTAGTTAGAGTGAGTCTGGCGTGGGACGCCGAGGAAACGGACCTGCCCTGTGCAGTCAAAATTCAATTTGAAAGGAATTCGTCAAAATTATTCAGTTTTGTGAGGAAACTGGGCCAGATTAAACAGGAATAAGTGAATTAAAAGATATAGTACAGGGTTAATATAATTTGAAGGAACTAAAACGAATTTAAGTGTGTAAAAAGTGAAATTAAAGAGAACGGAATTCTACGTGTGAGCAAGCAGCCATTCGCCGTTATTTGATAAGTTAAGTACCTAGCGCTATATAAAAAAAAAAACTTTAGTGGACTCTTAGGATAATAGGGAAGTTTAATTTTGTACATTAGAATATCTTGTGATTAATAGTAATAAGAACATAATCCAGTTCAAATAGTTTCGCCTTTTTGCTTATTCCAAATTAAAGTTTTTCCATCAGGAAAATATTTATTAAAACAAATTTCAAAATTTAATATTGTTTTTTCAAAATTTATTTAATTAACAAAAGAAGTAAAAATATAGCCCATGCTATAAACCCCGAGATAATAAGAGATCGTAAAATTAGCCTAGGGTATATTGTAATTGTGTAACTATAAAATCAAAAGAAATAAGAGTTAAACGGAGTTTGTTAAAACTTGTTAAGTTATAAATTTTTGTTTTGTGTTTATTGTTTAACTGTTAAAATAAAATTGTTCTCTTAACTGTTGAGATTAACAGATGTGATAATAAAGAATTATGAATTGTTAATGAGTAGTGTTTTTGTTTAAAAAAAGAAATTAAATATCATCATTCAAACATTCATTAAATAGTAAAACCCAGTTGTATTGCGTCTCAGAATAATCTTTAGAATTGGCGCAACAAAGTGGGAGCTCGATAAAATAAGAGATAAAATTTATTTAGAGAGATTTTGAAATAAAATTAATTTAGAACTTTTTATATGAAAAACATTTGAACTGGAAGTAGATTTAGAAAAAATTTTGTAAAATTAAACACTGAGTTGAATAGTCAAGGCTAGGTTGTTTTGTAAAATAAGTTTACTAATAGCTTAAATATGTCTGATGAAAGGGAATCGTATAATTTGCGGGGAGAAAAAGCTAAAAAAACAGAAAAAGGGGAACAATTAGAAAAGGGTAGGCGGAAAAGGGTGATAGAAACAGAAGGGGCTGCTCAGGGGAGATTTGTTAGTTTTCAGGAGGGGATCGAAAACAGGGAGGAAAATATTATAGGCGAGCTGGTAGTTGTAGGGGAACAGGAAAAAGGGACAAGCTTGGAAGGGCAGGAAGTAGAATTGGAAGGCACAGATATGCCAATAGGAGACATTGAGGTAGAAGAAGCTAGGGGACTACCACCTATGCAAACTCAACAAAAAGAACGGGGAAATAATGAGAATGTAGATTTAAGGGATATAATGAGGACTTTAATGGAAATGAGTGTAAACATAAATAAGATAGATGAAATAAAAGGGGAAATGAAAGATATGAGTGAGGATATGAGGGAAATAAACAAAAAATTAGAGGAAAATAGAGACGAAATGAGAGAGATGAAGGAAGACTTCAAATTCATAACACAGGAAATAAGGGAGGAAAGTAAGAAAATGATAGAGGATATGAGGCGACAGTTGAGGACAGAGAATAGTGCTGTAATAGAGGATGTGAGAAGAGACTTAGAGGAGAAAGATAGAGAATTAGAGGAGAAGATTAAGACAAATTTTGAGGAAACAAAAGAAATAATAGCTGATGTGATAAAAATTAATAAAAAAGAGATAGAGAAAGTAGAAAATATAACTAAGAAAAACACAGAAGAGTTAGGAGAGTTGAAATTAAAGGTGATAGGAGAAAGAAAGATAACAGATGAGCGTTTTAGGAAAGTTGAAGATGATAGGGAGAAAATATTAGGAGAGCAGGGAAGGCTAGGAGATAGAATTAACAAAATCGAGTGTACTAATGAAAATAAGGGTGAGCAAATAAGGGTAATTCAGGTATCGTGCGGAAAACAGGAAAAGGGTCCTAAGTTCAATGGAAGGAATGGAAATCCTGTAGAATTCATTAAAAGGTTAGAGAGGTTTTTTGAAAAAATATTGGGCGATAGGTATATGGAGGAAGGTGAGGATGACTGGCGGAGTAGTATGGATGAGGCATTAGAGGCTGGGGCAGCCAGATGGTGGGAGTCGATAAGGGAGGATGTAGAAAATTATGAGGAAAGGAAAGATCGTTTTATAAATAGGTATTGGGCAAAGGAGATCCAGGAGGGAATAAGAGACAGGATTGATGTAGAAAGATACAGAGAAGGAGGCGATTTAGCCAGAACGGATTACTTCGTGGAAAGAGTGATACTGTTAAGAAATATGGTACCTCCCCTAAGCGAAGAAGAAGTAGTACGGAAATTAAGCAGACATTTCGGTGAAAAAATAGAAGCCGCAAAGAGGGTTCAGAACATTAGAACGGTCAGAGAGATGGAGAGACTCCTAAATGAGGAGGATATAGAAGACAGAAATAGAGTTATTAGGCAAAGAGGCAGACCATGGGAAAGACCACCCATGAGAATAGAACCAAGCCGATACCGAGAGCGGACATTAGAGACAGGGAGAGCACCACAAGGGGACAGAAGGTTCCCAAACCAGAATGGTTTTGGGGGACAAATAAATAGGGGAGGAATAACTGAACCAAGAAATAGATTTGGAAACGGGTTTAGACCGACCGTTCAGTTTTATAATCGACGGATAGATGACCACATGAATAGGGGACCGGAAAGAATACAGCCGCAGACCAGGGAGATAGGGTACAGGGGTCACAGAGATGATCCAAGGAATATAGGAAGCCGAGATAGGCCTAATAAAGAAGTAAACAGCATACAGATACGACCAAAGGAATCGACCAGTGGAAGATGTGAGGGAGACCAGGGGACCTCGGAAAACTAGAGGGCACTGGTGATACCTTATTGCATCATGGGAAACCTACAGGGGATGCTGAAGAGGGAAAGCCAGTGCTAAAGAGCCTTGGAAATATTAATTGTGACAAGAATAAGGGTAACAATCAATTTAATGAAAATACGGATTTGGGGTTAGGAATAATTAACAACGTATTAATAGATAGGGAATTTTTGGAAAGTGAGGGGAAGGAGCGAAATTTGAATTTAGAGCAAAACAAAATATATATGAGCCCAGAAATAGAGATAGAATTTAAACAGGTTAGGGTTACAGCCTTAATAGATACAGGTAGTAATATTACATGTATTCAGGAAAAATGGTATAGTATAAATAAGGGAAAACTAGGAAGAGTAGAAACGTTGCCAATCAGAGCAATGAACATTAGGACAGCAACAAATAAAAAGAGTAAAAAAATTAATAAAATTGTTCTGATAATGGGAAGATTAGGTGGGATTGATTACCCATTTCAATGTTTCATCATACCAGGCCTATTAAGAGAAATGATCATAGGGATGGATATATTAAAAAATACAAAGGCTGATATAAGTTGTGAGGATTGGAGTATAAAATTGAAATATTTGGAAAACTATATTAAAATAGATATGAAAGAAACGGAGGGTGAAAATGATGACGAAAGAATTAATAACAACGAGGTACAAAATTTAGAAAGGGAAGATAATGTAATTAACGAATTCGATCAAATTAATGAGGAATGGGAAAATTTAGATAATTTAGGACAGGGGGACCAAAATTATGAGAAACAAAATGAAACAGAAGGGGAAATTAGTGATAGAGATATTATGGGAAGTATTGAAGATGACCGTGTAACAGATAGGCAAAAACTGGAGTTGGTAGAGATAATAAAGCAATATAAGGATGTATTTTCAGATAGGCCTGGAGTGTGTAAAGGATATAGACATGAGATAAAAGTAAGAACAGATTTACCATTTTATCAAAGAAACTATCCTGTGCCCACAAAGTATCAAGAAGCGGTACAAAGAGAAATTGACAAAATGTTGGAGATGAAAATTATAGAAAAAAGTAATAGCCCTTATATTAACCCTATTATTCCTGTCATAAAAAGTAATGGAGAAATAAGATTGTGCCTGGACGCAAGGAAACTGAACGAAATCGTAATACCAGATTACGAGTGTTACCAGAGTATTAATGAAATATTACATAAGGCAAGAAAGGTAAAATACCTGAGTTCTATGGACCTCACGAATAGTTTTTGGCAGGTGGAGTTGGAGCCAGAATCCAGAAAATTCACAGCTTTTCAGTATAATGGAAAGACATATCATTTCATTGTGACACCTTATGGGCTAAAAACATCATTAGCAGCTTTAGCAAGAGCTATGGGTAGAATAATGGGAAATGAATTAGAACCATTCACTTTAGTATATGTAGACGACATTGTATGCATGTCACAGAGTTTTGAAGAACATAAAAACCATTTTAAAAAATTATTTATGACATTTAGGGAAAATAATATCAAAATTAAATTATCAAAAACTGAGTTTTGTAAAGAAAACATAGCATTTTTAGGTTATAGGTTGACAACTGAGGGAATAGAGATAGATAAGGACAAAATTAAGGCTGTAATGGAATTCCCCACACCAAAGAACGTTAAGCAATTAAAAGGGTTTATAGGCCTTGAAAATTATTACAACAAGTTTGTAGACCACTATTCGAAATTAGTAGAGCCACTCCTGAAACTTTTGAGACATGAAACAAAATTTAATTGGACAGATTTAGAGGAACAAAATTTTAGAAAATTAAAGGAAGCATTTATAGATACCAACGTACTAAAACACCCTGATTATTCAAAAACTTTTTATCTACAGACAGATGCAAGCGAATATGCTATTGGGGGGCATCTGTACCAGATAACAAAGACTGGACAGAAACAGGCAATTATGTTTATGAGCCGAACCCTAAAAGGTAGTGAAATACGATATTATACGACTGAAAAAGAATTATTGGCTGTGTTGTTTTGTCTACAGAAGGCTAGACAGGTTATACTGGGGAGAAAGGTAGTAATACAAACCGACCACCAGGCTTTGACTTTCATAAAGACTTGCAGAATATTAAATTCAAGACTATATCGTTGGATATTGCTCATGCAGGAATATGATTTTGAGATTGAGTATTGTAAAGGGAAGGAGAACGTGGTGGCAGACATATTAAGTCGTAACCCATGGGATAAGATAGAGCCAAAACATATAGAGAATCAAAATAAGTTTAGTATCAATTTAATGGAAAGAGTAATAAGTAGGGAAGTAGTGACAAAATTGACAAAACTTAATGAGCTTCAGTGGGTTGATTTAGAATTAAGAAATATTATTGAAAATGTCCAGGAATACAATTCGAAATTCAAAATTGAAAATAACATACTATATAAAAATTGTAAAACAAGTTGGAAAATAATAGTACCCAGAGAGTTAATAAATGTATTAGTGATATCATGCCATGAGTACTATATGCATGTAGGGGCCAAGAAGTGCTATAGTATAATAAATGAAATATTCACATGGAAAAAGATGTATAAGGAGATTAAATACCTTTTAAAATACTGTGACACTTGTCAGAGGGTGAAGCACACAAATCAAACTTGTTATGGGGTGATGAAAGGAATCAAGGTAGAAGGGCCTAAAGAGCAACTATCTATTGACTTTTGTGGACCATTTCATAAAAGTGAGGGATTTAAATATATTTTGGTTATTTTGGATATTTTTACTAAATTTATAAAAATTTATAAAATAAAAAAAGCAAATACTGCTACAGCTATTAGATGTGTAGAAGATTATTTAGAAAAATATGGACAGGTAAAAAGGGCACAAACAGACCATGGAACTCAGTTCACAAGTAAAAGATGGTCAACCTTTTTAGAAAATAAAGGAATCAAACAAATATTTTCACCAATTAGGCGACCTCAAAGCAATATAGTAGAAAGGGTAAACAGGGAGATAATGAGATGTCTTCGCACCTATTGCCATGGGAACCATAAACAATGGGCAAAGTTTATACATTTAATAAATGAGATGTTGAATGAAGTACCACATGAGACCACAGGGTTCACACCTAATCAGTTACAGTTAGGAAAAATAGATGAGAGATTTTGGCATAAGTATATCAAAATTCAAAATTCAAACGAACAAAGCGTTGATACCCAACTAGTAATAGATTTGGCAAGAGGGAGAATGAAAAAAAAGGCAGAACTTAGGGCACAAAGTTCTTTCACATTTAATTTAAATGATTTAGTGTTAGTAAAAGAAAACTGGCAGGCAAAAGGCATAGAGGGAGAAATGGGGAAATTATTTAATATTTATAGTGGGCCATATAGAATACACAAAAAGTTAGGAGAATCGACATTCGAACTATGGGATGATAAATATGATATAAATAAGGGGATGTTCCATTCAACAGAACTAAAAAAGTACCATGATGCAAGGGAGATAAACTCAAACGAGACGAAATAAAATAGGAAGGGAGATATTAAATATAGGTAAAGGAAGCAATATGAGTAAACTCTAGGTGACTATGTGTATAAGAAAACGTTAGCAGGAGATAAGTTTTAAGGGATGGTAACTATATCTACGATAATTTATTGGAAACTTCGTCGAATAATGAATAAAGATAAATATGAATCTATGTTAATAAATATTGAAGCATCGTTGTAATAAATAAAATATGGTAATTGTGTATTTAAACTTCGTCGTATTGTAAGGGAGAATCTGCGTTGATAAATAATGGAACTTCGTCGTATATATTATATATTATAAAAGAAATATGAATCTATGATAATAAATATTAAAGCATCGTTGTAATAAAAATATGGTAATTGTGTATTTAAACTTCGTCGTATTGTAAGGGAGAATCTGCGTTGATAAATAAGTATTAAAACAAAATTTATATTCGTTGATATAGGGATAGTGTAATCGAAGGAACTATAGATATGATCAAATAGAGGATATGAAATTGCAACCTTTAAAAATATTAGATGTTAAACTTCATACAAAATAAACTGAAATGATATAAGAAAATAATTGAACTGGATGTGAGATTGGAAGGGGAGATAAAATACTAACTTAGAACTGAGAGTTAGATGAAGCTAAAAGCAAAATAAATATGAGATAAATAATAAACAAGGAATAAACAGAAATAAGGGAAAGAGAAATGTTATAACCAATTTGACCAAATCTAGACATACTATGACTCGGATAGGCTGGGATTTAAAGACACGGTATCAGAGAATATATGTTAAATAAATATTGAATCAGACTTATGATTGGAAGGATTCCAATTGTAATAAATGTAAAAAAAAAAAATATATATATATAATTATGGGAGGAATTGTAAATACCAGAACATGATTTATTGTTACTATATGTTAGAATTGTTAAAGAATTGTTGATTGAATGTTAGTTATAAGTATATTGTATTGTTAGAAGATAAGTTAAGTAATATGTAGCTTGAAGTGTTCAGCTCAGTATTTGATTGTTAAAGAATTAAGATAAAATTGTGTCATAGGAATTAAGTATAAATGGATGAAAGTGGACAGATAAATGTATAAATGACTTTTAAATGGACAGTTATAAAAGTAGTAAAGACAATGGACGATAAGTTAGCCAAAGTGTTGAGGTACTTATTCAATAAAAAATGTGTTCAATTAGTTATTAAATAAAATGTACAATTAGGAAATAAATGTTAATTTAAATTTAATTTTAAAAAAAAATATGTATATTTAATCAAGCTTGTAAAATGTAAAGAATGTGTAATGTAGATAGTAGGAATATTTTTTTATTTAAATTAAATTGGGGGACATTGTAACATTTATAGAATGGGCTATATAATGTTCTTTAAGAATTGGAAGAATATATTAGAAATAACTCACACAAAATTTAAAAAGAAATTCATTAAAAGATTGGTTAGGTTAAAATTGAAACTAAATTTAGGTAAAAGCCTAGAATTGTAAACAAGGTATTTGAACTGAAAAATGCATGAGGAAATTTGTTATATCAAAACCCCTAACACATAAATTAAAACAAGATAATCTAATAATAATTATATTCAAACAAAATTGTAAATATTAGTAACATAGGGCATAAGTAATTACTTGAAGGAGAAAGTGAAATACGATTGTAAACAATGAGATTAGAAAGGTTATGTTTCTATGAAGTCCAGTCAAAACACACATATTTCGAAATATTACAAAAGTAAAACACAAAGACACTTCACACACTAATAATAGTAATTAAATAAACACTGGAAGGTTGGTTAAGGATCGGAAAATTGAAGCAGTATGTTAACGAAATTAAAACCGGTGAAAATAGTTCGTTGACATTAACAGATGTGAAAGTAAAGAAATAGGTCAAGTGTGCAGTTGACTCTAGTGAGAAGGAATCAAACTAAATTATAATCCATATGATTTTGTTTTTAAGAAGGAGAAGCCGCCATATTAAAAAAACAAACAATTGTTTTAAATCTAAGGACGCGTAGTTAGAGTGAGTCTGGCGTGGGACGCCGAGGAAACAGACCTGCCCTGTGCAGTCAAAATTCAATTTGAAAGGAATTCGTCAAAATTATTCAGTTTTGTGAGGAAACTTGGCCAGATTAAACAGGAATAAGTGAATTAAAAGATATAGTACAGGGTTAATATAATTTGAAGGAACTAAAACGAATTTAAGTGTGTAAAAGGTGAAATTAAAGAGAACGGAATTCTACGTGTGAGCAAGCAGCCATTCGCCGTTATTTGATAAGTTAAGTACCTAGCGCTATATAAAAAAATAAACTTTAGTGGACTCTTAGGATAATAGGGAAGTTTAATTTTGTACATTAGAATATCTTGTGATTAATAGTAATAAGAACATAATCCAGTTCAAATAGTTTCGCCTTTTTGCTTATTCCAAATTAAAGTTTTTCCATCAGGAAAATATTTATTAAAACAAATTTCAAAATTTAATATTGTTTTTTCAAAATTTATTTAATTAACAAAAGAAGTAAAAATATAGCCCATGCTATAAACCCCGAGATAATAAGAGATCGTAAAATTAGCCTAGGGTATATTGTAATTGTGTAACTATAAAATCAAAAGAAATAAGAGTTAAACCGAGTTTGTTAAAACTTGTTAAGTTATAAATTTTTGTTTTGTGTTTATTGTTTAACTGTTAAAATAAAATTGTTCTGTTAACTGTTGAGATTAACAGATGTGATAATAAAGAATTATGAGATGTTCCTGATTAGTTTTTTTGGTTATTAAATAGAAATAATATATCTTCATTTAATAGTATAAAACATCGTTGTATTGCGTTTTATAAATTACTTTACATTTGGCACACCAACGTGGGGTACGATTATTAGAAAAATAATAATAAAGAATAAATTAGTCAGGAGTTTGTGTTTTGTAACTAGAGAAATTAATTATTTTCATTTAATAATAAAACCCCGTTGTATCGCGGCACGGAAGAAATTGTAATAATATATATATATATATATATATATATATATATATATATATATATATATATATATTCTTGATATTTAACATTATCCATTGTTTTTCCGTTGCACTGACTTTATGAAGTTAATATATTACTATGTGAGTAATTTTATCCACCATTAAGCGCAATAATTTTACCTTGAGTGATGAGGCACCTTTCTGTCGTTGACCATTGTCGAATCACTGATGTTTCTCTGCTGTGGATGCTCGGTCCGTGAAGCCGGTGTTTGTTGACGTTACGCGCACTTTTTCTTGATCTGTGTGTATGATATTTCTATAAAGTATGTCTTCTGTATATGTTGTTTGTAGATTCATTAAGTTGTTGTGTAAGTTTTTATAAATGTGGTATTTTTCTAGTGAGTTTAGTTCTATTGGGTTGTTATTTATTTCCAGTATGGTTAGGTTATTTTCGTAATTTGTTATTTCGTGTTTATGGGATATTAGGTGTGCTGCAACATTTGATACTTTAGAATTTTTGTTTTTGAATGCTCTATAATGTTCTTCAAATCTTATTTTAAATGTTCTGGTTGTTTTTCCTATGTAAAAAGCGTTACAGTTGTTGCATGTGATTTTGTAAATTCCTGATAGGTTATGTTTTTCTGAATTTGTTATGTGGTTTGTGTTATTAAGATATTTTATTATTTTGTTGTTTGGTTTGTAAGTTGGAGTGTAGTATTCTTTGTTGTATATATTTATTATTTTTTCTATTTTGTTATTGGTGTATTTATATTTTAGGTAGATTTTTTTATTTTCATTATTTTCGTGTTCCGGTTGTAGTCTTGTGTTGAGGTTAGGTTTTTTTGTGAATTTATTGTATATATTTTTTATAATGTGTTTGTTGTATCCATTTTCTATTGCTATTTTTGTAATGTTATCTAATTCTTCATTTAATTTTTGTTTGTTATTCTGTGTGTATTTTATTGCTTTATTTATCATGTTACTGTAAGTGTTAATTTTGTGTGTCCAGGGGTGGTTAGATTTGTAGTGTATTGTGGTGTTGTTGGAAGTAGGTTTCCTGTATACTGTAGTTTCTATTTTATTATCATTTATATTTAAAGTAATGTCGAGGAAGCTGATTGTTCTATTTGTTTCTGTTTCAACGGTGAATTGTATGTTTTCGTTGTATGTATTTAGTTTGTTTAATATTATGACGTGTTCGTTGTGAATGGTAGGTTGGTATATTACAAGTATATCGTCTACATATCTTGTCCATAGTGAGATATTGTGTGTGTTTATTATAGGTTTAATTATTATTTGTTCAAAGTGTTGTAAATATATTTCTGACATGACAGATGATATGGGTGAACCTATGGGGAGTCCTGTTGTTTGTTTATAATATTTATTGTTAAATTGGAAGTAATTTTGGTTACATATGTGTTTGGTTAGCGTAATGATACTATCTATTATGTTTCTTTTTTCGTTATTGTGTATCAGTATGTTTTTTATTATTTCTATGGTTTCTTCTATTGGGATACTAGGGTACATGTTAGTTATGTCATAACTTATTATTTTTGTGTTGCTGTTTGTTTTTATCGTTTTTATTTTATTAATTAATTCGTATCCATTTTTTATATTGTATGTGTTGTTGATATGTATTTTAGATCTTAGGATTTTGTCTAGAATTTTTGCGATTATGTAAGATGGTGCTGTTGTGAAATTTATTAGTGGTCTAAATGGTGTGTTGGGTTTGTGGATTTTAGGTATCCCTGATAATACTGGTGCGCATGGTTTGAATGGGTATAATCTTGTGTGGTATTTTAATTTATTGTTATAGTTTAGGGTGTTACGGTGAGTGACTATTAAGTTTTTTATTGTAATAAGGTATTTGTTAGTTGGGTCTGGGATTTGTTCGTATTTATTTTCTTTTATGTAGTTAGTCATTGAATCGATATATTTGGTATTTTCTATTATTACTGGAGTATTTGTTTTATCTGATTTTAATATTAAGTAGTCGTTGTTTTCTAGTTTTTCTCTGAGTTTTATAATTTCTTTTTTATTAATATATTGTTCCGTTTTTTTGTTTTTTTCCGTTTTTATTAGGTTAATTTTATTATTAATATTATTTCTTATGTGTTCAGTATTTTGGTGGGTAATTTTGTGGATGTTAGATTCTGTGTCAACTATTAGGTTTTTTATTATTTGTTTTTTGTTGAAGTTAGGTAGGTTATATTTGAAGGAATTTGTTATTATTATTTTTTCTTTTTCAGTAAATTGTGTTTTAGTTAAGTTTATGAATTTATTATTGTTAGAGGTGTGGGTTGGTTCTAGGCTATTTTTTAGGTTATGTTGTTGTTTTGATGTGTGGATTGGTTCTAGGCTATTTTTTAGGTTAAGTTGTTTTGATAAATTTTCGATTTTTTTGTTTTGTCTGTTAATAGTGTTTGTTTTATGTTTTATTATAATTTGTTGTGTTTTTTCGTGAATAATAGGTGTGAGAGTGTCAAAAGTTTTCATTATTTCCAAATTGGTTGTGTATAGTTGTAAATTGATTTGGCTTTTTTTATGGTAGGCAGCTTTAATGTTTTGTTTAATAATGTGTGATTCTGCTATTTTTGTTGCTTTATTGATAATAGTGTTTTGTTTATTTTTTATGTGTAATTTTGCGTATTTTGGTGTTATATTAAGTGTTAGGCATTTTTTATTAAACTGTATTTTGTTGATGCAATTCTGGAGTTTGATTTTTAGGTTAAGATATTTACGGTACAGTTGTTTACCTTGGTAGGTATTAAATTCTTGATATTTAACGTTATCCATTGTTTTTCCGTTGCACTGACTTTATGAAGTTAATATATTACTATGTAAGTAATTTTATCCACCATTAAGTGCAATAATTTTACCTTGAGTGATGAGGCACCTTTCCGTCAATTGACCATTGTCGAATCACTGATGTTTTTCTGTTGTGGATGTTCGGTCTGTGAAGTTGGTGTTTGTTGACGTTACGCGCACTTTTTCTTGATCTGTGTGTATGATATTTCTATATAGTATGTCTTCTGTATATGTTGTTTGTAGATTCATTAAGTTGTTGTGTAAGTTTTTATAAATGTGGTATTTTTCTAGTGAGTTTAGTTCTATTGGGTTGTTATTTATTTCCAGTATGGTTAGGTTATTTTCGTAATTTGTTATTTCGTGTTTATGGGATATTAGGTGTGCTGCAACATTTGATACTTTAGAATTTTTGTTTTTGAATGCTCTATAATGTTCTTCAAATCTTATTTTAAATGTTCTGGTTGTTTTTCCTATGTAAAAAGCGTTACAGTTGTTGCATACAACAAAGAATACTACACTCCAACTTACAAACCAAACAACAAAATAATAAAATATCTTAATAACACAAACCACATAACAAATTCAGAAAAACATAACCTATCAGGAATTTACAAAATCACATGCAACAACTGTAACGCTTTTTACATAGGAAAAACAACCAGAACATTTAAAATAAGATTTGAAGAACATTATAGAGCATTCAAAAACAAAAATTCTAAAGTATCAAATGTTGCAGCACACCTAATATCCCATAAACACGAAATAACAAATTACGAAAATAACCTAACCATACTGGAAATAAATAACAACCCAATAGAACTAAACTCACTAGAAAAATACCACATTTATAAAAACTTACACAACAACTTAATGAATCTACAAACAACATATACAGAAGACATACTATATAGAAATATCATACACACAGATCAAGAAAAAGTGCGCGTAACGTCAACAAACACCAACTTCACAGACCGAACATCCACAACAGAAAAACATCAGTGATTCGACAATGGTCAATTGACGGAAAGGTGCCTCATCACTCAAGGTAAAATTATTGCACTTAATGGTGGATAAAATTACTTACATAGTAATATATTAACTTCATAAAGTCAGTGCAACGGAAAAACAATGGATAACGTTAAATATCAAGAATTTAATACCTACCAAGGTAAACAACTGTACCGTAAATATCTTAACCTAAAAATCAAACTCCAGAATTGCATCAACAAAATACAGTTTAATAAAAAATGCCTAACACTTAATATAACACCAAAATACGCAAAATTACACATAAAAAATAAACAAAACACTATTATCAATAAAGCAACAAAAATAGCAGAATCACACATTATTAAACAAAACATTAAAGCTGCCTACCATAAAAAAAGCCAAATCAATTTACAACTATACACAACCAATTTGGAAATAATGAAAACTTTTGACACTCTCACACCTATTATTCACGAAAAAACACAACAAATTATAATAAAACATAAAACAAACACTATTAACAGACAAAACAAAAAAATCGAAAATTTATCAAAACAACTTAACCTAAAAAATAGCCTAGAACCAATCCACACATCAAAACAACAACATAACCTAAAAAATAGCCTAGAACCAACCCACACCTCTAACAATAATAAATTCATAAACTTAACTAAAACACAATTTACTGAAAAAGAAAAAATAATAATAACAAATTCCTTCAAATATAACCTACCTAACTTCAACAAAAAACAAATAATAAAAAACCTAATAGTTGACACAGAATCTAACATCCACAAAATTACCCACCAAAATACTGAACACATAAGAAATAATATTAATAATAAAATTAACCTAATAAAAACGGAAAAAAACAAAAAAACGGAACAATATATTAATAAAAAAGAAATTATAAAACTCAGAGAAAAACTAGAAAACAACGACTACTTAATATTAAAATCAGATAAAACAAATACTCCAGTAATAATAGAAAATACCAAATATATCGATTCAATGACTAACTACATAAAAGAAAATAAATACGAACAAATCCCAGACCCAACTAACAAATACCTTATTACAATAAAAAACTTAATAGTCACTCACCGTAACACCCTAAACTATAACAATAAATTAAAATACCACACAAGATTATACCCATTCAAACCATGCGCACCAGTATTATCAGGGATACCTAAAATCCACAAACCCAACACACCATTTAGACCACTAATAAATTTCACAACAGCACCATCTTACATAATCGCAAAAATTCTAGACAAAATCCTAAGATCTAAAATACATATCAACAACACATACAATATAAAAAATGGATACGAATTAATTAATAAAATAAAAACGATAAAAACAAACAGCAACACAAAAATAATAAGTTATGACATAACTAACATGTACCCTAGTATCCCAATAGAAGAAACCATAGAAATAATAAAAAACATACTGATACACAATAACGAAAAAAGAAACATAATAGATAGTATCATTACGCTAACCAAACACATATGTAACCAAAATTACTTCCAATTTAACAATAAATATTATAAACAAACAACAGGACTCCCCATGGGTTCACCCATATCATCTGTCATGTCAGAAATATATTTACAACACTTTGAACAAATAATAATTAAACCTATAATAAACACACACAATATCTCACTATGGACAAGATATGTAGACGATATACTTGTAATATACCAACCTACCATTCACAACGAACATGTCATAATATTAAACAAACTAAATACATACAACGAAAACATACAATTCACCGTTGAAACAGAAACAAATAGAACAATCAACTTCCTCGACATTACTTTAAATATAAATGATAATAAAATAGAAACTACAGTATACAGGAAACCTACTTCCAACAACACCACAATACACTACAAATCTAACCACCCCTGGACACACAAAATTAACACTTACAGTAACATGATAAATAAAGCAATAAAATACACACAGGATAACAAACAAAAATTAAATGAAGAATTAGATAACATTACAAAAATAGCAATAGAAAATGGATACAACAAACACATTATAAAAAATATATACAATAAATTCACAAAAAAACCTAACCTCAACACAACACTACAACCGGAACACGAAAATAATGAAAATAAAAAAATCTACCTAAAATATAAATACACCAATAACAAAATAGAAAAAATAACAAATATATACAACAAAGAATACTACACTCCAACTTACAAACCAAACAACAAAATAATAAAATATCTTAATAACACAAACCACATAACAAATTCAGAAAAACATAACCTATCAGGAATTTACAGAATCACATGCAACAACTGTAACGCTTTTTACATAGGAAAAACAACCAGAACATTTAAAATAAGATTTGAAGAACATTATAGAGCATTCAAAAACAAAAATTCTAAAGTATCAAATGTTGCAGCACACCTAATATCCCATAAACACGAAATAACAAATTACGAAAATAACCTAACCATACTGGAAATAAATAACAACCCAATAGAACTAAACTCACTAGAAAAATACCACATTTATAAAAACTTACACAACAACTTAATGAATCTACAAACAACATATACAGAAGACATACTATATAGAAATATCATACACACAGATCAAGAAAAAGTGCGCGTAACGTCAACAAACACCAAATTCACAGACCGAACATCCACAACAGAAAAACATCAGTGATTCGACAACGGTCAATTGACCGAAAGGTGCCTCATCACTCAAGGTAAAATTATTGCACTTAATGGTGGATAAAATTACTTACATAGTAATATATTAACTTCATAAAGTCAGTGCAACGGAAAAACAATGGATAACGTTAAATATCAAGAATATATATATATATATTTTAACATTTATAGAATGGGCTATATAATATTATTTAAGAATTGGAAGAATATATTAGAAATAACTCACACAAAATTTAAAAAGAAATTCATTAAAAGATTGGTTAGGTTAAAATTGAAACTAAATTGAGGTAAAAGCCTAGATTAGTAAATAAGATATTTGAACTGTAAATACATAAAGAAATTTGTTGTATAAAATAAAATTTAAAACAAGATAATCTAATAATAATTATATTCAAACAAAATTGTAAATATTAGTAACATAGGGCATAAGTAATTACTTGAAGGAAAAGTGAAAAACGATTGTAAACAATGAAAGGTTATGTTCTTTGAATCCAGTCAAAACACACACATTTCGAAATATTTTCAAAAGTAAAACACAAAGACACTTCACACACTAATAATAGTAATTAAATAAACACTGGAAGGTTTGTTAAGGAACGGAAAATTGAAACAGTATGTTAACAAAATTAAAACTGGTGAAAATAGTTCGTTGACATTAACAGCTGTAAAAACAAATGGAAGTAGGTCAGTTGCTGTCGACTCTAGTGAGAAGAAATCGAACTGAATTATAACAACATGTGTTTTAGAAGAAGGAGGCCGCCATATTTGTAACATTTTAAAAGAAAATCTAAGGACGCGTAGTTAGAGTTTAGTTGGAGATAGCGTGGGTGACGCTACAAGATCGGACCTGCCAAGACCAGTCAAAATTCTATTTATTAGGAACTTCGTCAAAATTATACCGATTTGTTAAGAAGATTGGCCAAACTAAATTAAGGAGAAGTGAATTTCAAAATATAATACAGTGGAAATATAATGTGAAGTAAACAAAAAAGAATTTAAGTGTGTAAAATGTCTAACTGGAGAGAACGGGAATTTTACGTAAGCGACCAGCAGAATTTTGATATTTATTAAGTTGAGAAATAGCGCTATAAAAATAACTTTAGTGGACTTTTAAGATAATAGAGAAGTTAAATTTGTACATTAGAATATCTTGTAGTTAATTAATAGTAAGAAATAAGAAATAATCCAGTTCAAATAGTTTAGCCTTTTTGCATATTCAAAATTTAAGTATTTCCATCCGGAAAATATTTATTAAAGCTAATTTCAAAATTTAATATTGTTTGTTCAAAATTTATTTAATTAACCTAAGAATTAAAAAAAAATATAGCCCATGCTATAACCCCGAGATACTAAGAGATCGTAAAATTAGCCTAGGGTATTAAAATTGTGTAACTCTAAAATTAAAAGAAAAAAGAGTTAAACCTATTTTGTTAAAAATTGTTACGTTGTAAAATTTTGTTTTGTGTGTATTGTTTAATGTTGAGATGAAATTGTAATAATAAAGAATAATGAAATGTTCCTGAGTAGTTTTTTGGTTTTGGTTATTAAATAGAAATAATATATCTTCATTTAATAGTATAAAACCCCATTGTATTGCGTTTGATAAAAAACATTACATTTGGCACACCAACGTGGGGTACGATTATTAGAAAAATAATAATAAAGAATTAATTATTCAGGAGTTTGTGTTTTGTAAATAGAGAAATTAATTATTTTCTCGATATAATAAGAGATAAAATTTATTTAGAGAGATTTTGAAACAAAATTAATTTAGAACTTTTTATATGAAAAACATTTGAACTGGAAATAGATTTAGAAAACATTTTGTAAAATTTAACACTGAGTTGAATAGAATCAAGGCTAGGTTTATAGTATATATAAAAATTGTTTATGTTTGTATAATAAGTTACTTACAGAAAAAAAAAAGAAGAAAATATTATAGGCGAACTGGTAGAAACATTGAGGTAGAAGAAGCTAGGGGACTACCACCTATGCAAACCCAACAAAAAAAACGGGGAAATAATGAGAATGAAGATTTAAGGGAGATGATGAGAACTCTCATGGAAATGAGTGAAAAAGGGAGTGAGAAAATAAAAGAGGAGATGAAGGATATGAGAGAGGATCTAAATAGACAATTAAATATAAATAATGAAAAAATAAATAGACAATTAAATATAAATAATGAAAAAATAAATAGACAATTAGATAAGATAGATGAAATAAAAGGGGAAATGAAAGATATGAGTGAGGATATGAGGGAAATAAACAAAAAATTAGAGGAAAATAGAGACGAAATGAGAGAGATGAAGGAAGATTTCAAATTCATAACACAGGAAATACGGGAGGAAAATAGGAAAATGATAGAGGATATGAGGCGACAGTGGAGGACAGAGAATAATGCTGTAGTAGAGGATGTGAGAAGAGACTTAGAGGAGAAAGATAGAGAATTAGAGGAGGAGATTAAGGAAAATTTTGAGGAAACAAAAGAAATAATAGCTGATGAGATAGAAATTAATAAAAAAGAGATAGAGAAAGTCGAATATATAACAAAGAAAAACACAGAAGAGTTAGGAGAGTTAAAATTAAGAAATGAAGTAGGAAAGATGGAGGTACTGCAAATAAAAAATTTAATCATTCAAACCACAACTAATAAGAAAATTGAAAAGATTAATAAAATGAAAATGGTAATAGGAGAAAGAGGAGGAGTTAAATATCCGTCTCAATGCTTAGTGGTACAAAGCTTATTGAGAGAAATGATCATAGGTACGGATATGTTAATGAATGTGGAGGCACAACTCGAGTTTGGAAAATGGGAAATGGAATTTAAATATGAGAGTAACACAGAAAATAGAACTTATGAAGCAGATGGGAGATACAATGGAGATGTAAACGGTGTTAAGGCAAGGACAGGCGTGGGGACAAGAAAAGAGCATGGTGCCCACAGTCAATTGGAAAACTAAGACAATCAGAAAACCAGAAATAGAAATTAAATAGAGGAAACAAGTTTACAGGCATTAATCAACACAGGCAGTAAAATGACATGTATCAAGGAGAACTGGAAAAGGAAAATAATAATAAAATAGGAAGGGAGATATTAAATATAGGTAAAGGAAGCAATATGAATAAACTCTAGGTGACTATGTGTATAAGAAAACGTTAGCAGGAGATAAGTTTTAAGGGATGGTAACTATATCTACGATAATTTATTGGAAACTTCGTCGAATAATGAATAAAGATAAATATGAATCTATGTTAATAAATATTGAAGCATCGTTGTAATAAATAAAATATGGTAATTGTGTATTTAAACTTCGTCGTATTGTAATGGAGAATCTGCGTTGATAAATAATGGAACTTCGTCGTATATATTATAAAAGAAATATGAATCTATGATAATAAATATTAAAGCATCGTTGTAATAAAAATATGGTAATTGTGTATTTAAACTTCGTCGTATTGTAAGGGAGAATCTGCGTTGATATATATAAGTATTAAAACAAAATTTATATTCGTTGATATAGGGACAGTGTAATCGAAGGAGCTATAGATATGATCAAATAGAGGATATGAGATTGCGACCTTTAAAAATATTAGATGTTAAACTTCATACAAAATAAACTGAAATGATATAAGAAAATAATTGAACTGGATGTAAGACTGGAAGGGGAGATAAAATACTAACTTAGAACGGAGAGTTAGATGAAGCTAAAAGCAAAATAAATATGAGATCAATAATAAACAAGGAATAAACAGAAATAAGGGAAAGAGAAATGTTATCCCCAGTTTTTTGACCAAATCTAGACATACTATGACTCGGATAGGCTGGGATTTAAAGACACAGTATCAGAGAATATATGTTAAATAAATATTGAATCATCAGACTTATGATTGGAAGGTTTCCAATTGTAAAAAAAAAAAAAAAAAAAAAAAAAAAATATATATATATAATTATGGAAGGAATTGTAAATACCAGAACATGATTTATTGTTACTATATGTTAGAATGGTTAAAGAATTGTTGATTGAATGTTAGTTATAAGTATATTGTATTGTTAGAAGATAAGTTAAGTAACAGGTAGCTTGAAGTGTTCAGCTCAGTATTTGATTGTTAAAGAATTAAGATAAAATTGTGTCGCAGGAATTAAGTATAAATGGACAGATGAATGTATAAATGACTTTTAAATGGACAGTTATAAAAGTAGTAAAGACAATGGACGGTAAGTTAGCCAAAGTGTTGAGGTACTTACTCAATAAAAAATGTGTTCAATTAGTTATTAAATAAAATGTACAATTAGGAAATAAATGTTAATTTGAATTTAATTTAAAAAAAAAAAAAATATGTATATTTAAACAAGCTTGTAGAATGTAAAGAATGTGTAATGTAGATATTAGGAATATTTTTTTTATTTAAATTAAATTAGGGGACATTGTAACATTTATAGAATGGGCTATATAATATTATTTAAGAATTGGAAGAATATATTAGAAATAACTCACACAAAATTTAAAAAGAAATTCATTAAAAGATTGGTTAGGTTAAAATTGAAACTAAATTGAGGTAAAAGCCTAGATTAGTAAATAAGATATTTGAACTGTAAATACATAAAGAAATTTGTTGTATAAAATAAAATTTAAAACAAGATAATCTAATAATAATTATATTCAAACAAAATTGTAAATATTAGTAACATAGGGCATAAGTAATTACTTGAAGGAAAAGTGAAAAACGATTGTAAACAATGAAAGGTTATGTTCTTTGAATCCAGTCAAAACACACACATTTCGAAATATTTTCAAAAGTAAAACACAAAGACACTTCACACACTAATAATAGTAATTAAATAAACACTGGAAGGTTTGTTAAGGAACGGAAAATTGAAACAGTATGTTAACAAAATTAAAACTGGTGAAAATAGTTCGTTGACATTAACAGCTGTAAAAACAAATGTAAGTAGGTCAGTTGCCGTCGACTCTAGTGAGAAGAAATCGAACTGAATTATAACAACATGTGTTTTAGAAGAAGGAGGCCGCCATATTTGTAACATTTTAAAAGAAAATCTAAGGACGCGTAGTTAGAGTTTAGTTGGAGATAGCGTGGGTGACGCTACAAGATCGGACCTGCCAAGACCAGTCAAAATTCTATTTATTAGGAACTTCGTCAAAATTATACCGATTTGTTAAGAAGATTGGCCAAACTAAATTAAGGAGAAGTGAATTTCAAAATATAATACAGTGGAAATATAATGTGAAGTAAACAAAAAAGAATTTAAGTGTGTAAAATGTCTAACTGGAGAGAACGGGAATTTTACGTAAGCGACCAGCAGAATTTTGATATTTATTAAGTTGAGAAATAGCGCTATAAAAATAACTTTAGTGGACTTTTAAGATAATAGAGAAGTTAAATTTGTACATTAAAATATCTTGTAGTTAATTAATAGTAAGAAATAAGAAATAATCCAGTTCAAATAGTTTAGCCTTTTTGCATATTCAAAATTTAAGTATTTCAATCCGGAAAATATTTATTAAAGCTAATTTCAAAATTTAATATTGTTTGTTCAAAATTTATTTAATTAACCTAAGAATTAAAAAAAAATATAGCCCATGCTATAACCCCGAGATACTAAGAGATCGTAAAATTAGCCTAGGGTATTAAAATTGTGTAACTCTAAAATTAAAAGAAAAAAGAGTTAAACCTATTTTGTTAAAAATTGTTAAGTTGTAAAATTTTGTTTTGTGTGTATTGTTTAATGTTGAGATGAAATTGTAATAATAAAGAATAATGAAATGTTCCCGAGTAGTTTTTTGGTTTTGGTTATTAAATAGAAATAAAATATCTTCATTTAAATAAAATAATAAATAATAAAACCCCGTTGCGTCTGTTTTATAAATACTTTACAATATATATATATATATATGCATTACTAATTTGTACCCAACATTCATTTAGGAGATTGACTGAAATTGAAAAAAATGACATGGCAAAAATAAGTAGAATTGAAAGGCAAAAAAAGTCAAATAATCTCAAGGTTCCATGTCAATGCTAATAAAAACATGCCAAAGTTTGGTGGGGAGGTATTAAAAAGAAAAATTGAAGTGACAATGACCTCTTGTCAGTCAAGATATTATTAATGAAGATTTTTTTTAATGGCATAAACTGATACATAATACATTCTGTTAGTAATTATTGTTTCAATTCCCAATTTTGTTCTTAGAACTGGGGCAAAATGTATAAAATAGTGTTGTTCCTAAAAACATAGTTACCATAAACTCAAATGAATAAATTGGATAGTCACATTTAAACATTGTAAAATAAGTTACCATTGTAACAGGCCCAGTGAAGTGGTGTGCATCCCTGATGATCCTGCATGGCTGATAAAGCTTGTTTCTGTGTCCCTTTACAATGTTCTAATATCTTAGCAAAACATGAAACATGGCCACAGGCTGCAGCAAGGTGAAGAGCAGTTTTCCCCATAGCATCTTGAAACATGACATCAGCACCTTGATTCAGTAACAACTCGACAATTTCCTGATGGCCTGACACTACCTGTTAATTACAAATATTTTGAAATTTTTAGAAATTAAGATCGAAATCTATAAAAGAAAATTTGTATGTAAAATTGAAAAAAAATTATTTTAAAGTTCTTTTTGAAATATAAATGATAATAATTGATAAACCTTAATAATTTTAAACACAATTCTGCCATTAACACATTGAATGCTATGGGGTCACGGTGTCTGATTCTGTATAGTTGTATAAGGCAGTGGGGGTTAACCATGACCGCTAATGTAGATCCAACTTTAGATCATCATACAATGCTGCTGGGCATATACAAATCATATAGTAAACCATATGAGGTGTCCGGCAAGGCATCTGTGTGTGTGTTCCTGCATCTTGGCGTTCAGATAAAATGTTTACTTTTTTATTACAAGACTGTAATTATTGGGGAATTAGTTTCAGAATCACAGGAAATACTACAATAGCTTTTATTTACTCTTGTTTGTGGGATTACAATATGTTTTAAAATAACTTTACAATTAAATTATTATACATTTATGCTTAAATTTATATTATTTGAAAAGATACCGTACCTTCTTTACTTTGCACTTAAATCATCTTGGTCTTCAAGTAGGAATCATTTTTTAATACATTTGTTTTGTTGCATTGTTATGTAAAATCACACTGTTGAAATGAGTTCACACCTCTATTCATCATAAAGATCAGGCTTGAATAGAGTATGATTAGTGGGTCATTTGTCCGACAATGTAACCTACGCAGCCTCATAGTAATATATATGTGACACCATCATGATCACAGGTGTCCTGGGACATTATAAAATATGCTGGTTTAAATGAATAAAGACACTAGAAGACAAAATAAATATATATATTTTGTCATTATTTGAACAAAAATTACAACAAAAAAAGGTATTCTTTGAGCTTAGCTTGTGAGGTTATGTTAAAAACAAATAAAAACACACAAAACTCACAAATTAATCATTTGTGTACTCATACGCGTTTCAATGACCAAGTCATCATCATCAGTGAGTGTTACTACTACAAACTCTTAACTTACAACTAGGGTGAAAGTAAGGTTACATTTCCGTATTTATACAGTAGGCGTTGCCACGCCCACTTGTCAAAACAACAGTTATTAACCATACTTTAAACATGATACATCAAATAGAAATTTTGTACCTAACTCAATAATTACAATACAATTTGTAACATACAACATAATTACATAAAAACAAAATAGATAATTAATATTACACTTTATTATTATGTTAAAATATTTAACCTAAAAGTTACAATAAACTTTTTTTTCTGTTTTCCTTTTGTGTCACGCTAATTACAATAATATAGAATTCTGAATAGGGCCCGACTCATTGTTTACAATATTATTTTTATTCCTATTAATATACAAAGTTTCCCATGCATCCAATTCACTACACTTAACAACGTTTTTTAACAGGGTTACATCGTCTACTTTAAATTCGTGCTCTCCCTCTAAATAATGTTTCGTCATCGCAGATTTTTCTGGTCTATTATATTTAATGTGGAAAAAATGTTCTTTAGCCCTAGTTTTAATATTTCTTTTTGTTTGGCCTATATATTTCAGAGGACACTCGCTGCTCTTCAGGCAGTAGATTCCTGACTTTTCTTCATTGGATATGGCTTCTTTATGATTCCCTAACAACTTCTTTAGGTTATTTGCAGTAGCAATTGTAACATTCAAATTACTATATTTTCCTAGAGATTTTCTAATTTTATTAGACAGCGGTGGATGGTGTGTTATTTTTACCCATTTTTTCTCCTTTAAATCTCTTATTTATGTGCTTCTCTGATTTCTTATTGTCTTATTTTTCATCTTTTTGTGAATTTCATCTATAAACACATTACTGTATCCATTGAACCTTGCTACACTGTAAATGTAATTCAGCTCATTTTTATAACTTTCCTCTGATAAAGGCAAATTAATTAAATGATACACCATAGAATTGAAAGCTGCTTTTTTATGTGATATTGTGTGAAATGAATCACTGGTAATAAATCTGCTTGTGTGAGTTGGTTTTCAATAAACGTTAAAACTTAAAGTATGGTTTTTTCTTGATATTAAAACATCTAAAAATGGTAAACACGCCTCTTTTTCTATTTCAGAAATTAACCATTTATTGCGTTACAAAACTTGTCCAGGCTTTGTTCACTGTCAAACACTGCAAACACGTCATCCACATATCTCAGCCACACTTTAGGAAAATATTTCAAGGTATTTTTCGCATTCATTTCGAAATAAATCATAAAAAAGTTGGCTAAAAAACTTGATAGAGGGTTACCCATAGCGGTGCCTTCCTTCTGGGTGTAAAATTTATTGTTAAACTGGAAACAATTTTGAACAATACATAAATTAATAAGTGAAATATATTCATCCACTTCATTTGAACTACATTCTGAATTTTCTAACCAAATTTTCATCAAGTCGACTGTTTTATCTATAGGTACACTTGGATAAAGTGATACAACATCAAACGAAACTAGGTATTCATTGGACAAAATACATAAATCCTTAACCTTATTAACAAAATCATACGTATTTTTTACTGCCATTAATGGAGGCTGTTGGAGGAGTGGTATCAACCATTTAGCAATTAAATATGTTGGGGAATTAATCCCAGATACTATTGGTCGCATTTTTTTTCCTTCCTTATGGACTTTTGGTAAGCAATACCAACGTGGTAATAATGGATTTGAAACAGTTAATTTTCTTTTTAGTTCACTATCCACTACACTTTTACAATTTTTTAAGGTTTCGTTGACACTTCTAGTAAATTTTAGTATGGGATTTCGATTTACTGTTGAATATGGTCCTACTATAAGCATTTCCTCTACTATTTCTCTATACTCCAATCTATCCATAACTACGATAGTGTTACTTTTATCAGCTTTTAAAGCTATCGTAGTTATCAGTGGCTGAGATATGTGGATGACGTATTTATTGTAACTTTTAGGTTAAATATTTTGACATAATAATAAAGTGTAATATTAATTATCTATTTTGTTTATATGTAATTATGTTGTATATTACAAATTGTATTGTAATTATTGAGTTAGATACAAAATTTCTATTTGATGAATCATGTTTAAAGTATGGTTAATAACTGTTGTTTTGACAAGTGGGTGTGGCAACGCCTACTGTATAAATACGGAAGTGTAACCTTACTTTCCCCAAGTTGTAAGTTAGAGTTTGTAGTAGTAACACTTACTGATGATGATGATGACTTGGTCATTGAAACGCGTATGAGTAAATAAATGATTAATTTGTGAGTTTTGTGTATGTTATTATTTGTTTTTTTAAAAAAAAGTGTTTGAAAGTTTTTGGAAAATATGTTGGCAGTCAATGTGTAAATATTGATACATTTCTGTATCACATTCATGTGCTTATTCATGTATTAAAATAATTTCTTTGTAAAAATTAATTAATGAAACTAATATTATTTTTGTTTTAAAATTTCTATAACTGATATTACAGTTATTTTTTATTATTTAAATACATTATTTACAATGTACTGTATGCAAATCTAAAAATACAAGAATGTGTGTATATTTTGAGGAATATGCATCATTACACACCTGGTTTTAAAATACTTTTAGTTTATAAATGCAGCATCAAGATGAATTATACAAATGTCACTTAGTTAAATGTTTGTTTGCTTGAGCATAACATAAGTCAAAATGGTTATAATAGGCTATGTTAATACATCTTACTGCTCGAAACAAAGATGGATGTCTGTCTTTGTCCACAACGTTGACTTCAGCTTTGGATTTCAAAAGTAATATGACGCTATCTACATGTCCAGCTCCAACAGCTAACATCAAGGGAGTCCTAAATAAACATCAATTGAAATCAGATCAAATAAAACAAATTAGATATTGCTTGTACATGTTGCAATCTTACAACATTTCCTTAAACATTTAATATGGTTTAAATGAATAGCACTTTATGAACTCTCATTGTTTGCTATTCAAGTGATATGTATAATAAATAAATAGCTGTAAACAAACTTACAATGATAAACACTATTATCACACGTGTTTCAATTTTACATTTGTAGTTATGATTTTGTAGTAATATCACTGATGATGATGACATAAGACATCAAAATGCATATGATAATAGTGTTTATAATTATCTTTATAATCATAAATAACACGAACAGTTATTTATTTATTTATCACCTCAGCTCATAAGCCAGCTCAAATATTACTTATAATAAATATATGTTTATCTGTGAACACTTCAGCTCAGGTGGTCAGTAAAAGAATAAGATCATAAAATGAATGACTTATTAACTCAGTTGACAGCTGACAGCATAGAATGTTTAGCCACTGATGAAATTGTATAAGGATTTTTTTCAAGTGAAATAGATAATTTTTTTTGGTAAATTATTTATAGATAAAGTTGAGTTTTTGAGTAAAAAAGTGGACAGTGAGGGGATGATTACCAAAGTGAAAAGATTTTTGTATTCATAAAACAGATGTAAGTTAGCCAATGTTTATTATGTATTTTGAGGGTAGTAGTACATTATAACTTATTTGAGGATGGCACATGCTTCTTTACTTTTTTTATTCGTAAGCAATGTCGTAAGCAAGATTTTATTTAAACATTATATACTAATCACAACAGGTCAAAATTCGGCCAATGTAGATTACATATCTTCTTGTATTTTTTTAAAAATAATATTGAATTCAACCTTAGTAATGCTGAAATGTCACGCTAACAATAATTTTAATAACGAACTATAAAGGATAACAAAATTTGTAATTAAAAAAATAGTTCATACTCCAAAACTTTAAAAAATGAACAATGCTTATGCATAAAATTAAATTTTACTATACTCTAATACCTTAGGAAGTACACTCCGTTTCATACCAATCTTACTTGAAAAACTCTACATTTATGGAATTTGAAGTAAAAGTTTCTATATTAGATCATATTAATAGAATTTTCTGTACAGTGCAGTTCCTTGAGGAACTGGTAGGCTAATGGTTAACAAAACTTTGAAATTATGGTAGAGTTGACATTAACTCCTTGCAGTTTACAGACTGTGTCAGCTAGTCACAACAATTTATTAGTAGTGGTTATAAAGATTAGCTCAGCTAGTCATGAGTGTCATCATTGTTTGATTGATTTGTTTCCTTCAAGAGAGTTTATTTTTTATAATGTCTTGCACAAGACTAGACGTCTGTGCTTTCTAAGGGATAATTATCGACTCTTAAAACTTACAGCATAAATAAAGATATTTATGGCCCACTGACCTACTGTCAGACATCTAAACATAATAGAACACTTTAGAGGTTTTTATGTCAACTGGAGTAAGAAGATCAGAATAGGTTTTACTTAATGTCGGTCAGTAGCTGATATTTGTTGAACATCTTTCGTAAATTTGGAGCATCTGCGCTTGTTAGAGGTGAACTGTTTATTGGATGTGAGAAAGTGAGTGTAGTGACATTGATAGTGACAATGAGAATGTAGTGTAAATATATGTAAATATGTTTTATATAATTAGTGTGTTCTCGTGTACATAGGGAATGAACAATAACAGTGGGAGCCTAGAATCTAAAGCAAATTTCAAAAAGTAAGAATTCCTTAATACCATACACCAAAACCTCATATTTACCCTCGAATTAGAAGAAAAAAATAAAATAACCTTTCTAGACCTTACCATCACCAAACACAATTTCAAAATATACAGAAAACCAACAACTACCAATACTGTCATTAATAAATAATACATCTAATCACCCCACACAACACAAACATGTTACATTTAATCATATGTTACACCGCCTAATCAATATACCTATGCTACAAAAAGACTACGACAAAGAACTCAATACAATAAAATGCATCGCTCAACAAAACGGCTACCCACATACACTCATAGATAACATACTCAGGAAAACTAAACATAAATATCATCAAAGGGCCACACAGACAAACCACACAAAAAACAACAAATACATATCTCTCACTTACCACAACAAAAACACACACACAATAGCCTTCACATTAAAAAACTTCAATTCCAAATATCTTACAAAACGACAAACACTTTAAGACAGTACATACAACCTTTCCAAAAACATACAGACAAATACAAACTATCCAGTAATTATAGATTAACATGTAACGATTGTCCCAGCTATTACATTGGCCAAACCGGTATGTCATTCTATTCATGCTTTGAAGAACACATTACCCAAAAAAATCAAAACAAACCCAAAATCCAGCTACACAAAACACCTAAAAAACACACACGGACATACATACTAATATAAACGTTCTCCACATATTAAAACAAAGTAAAAAACTAACAACTTTATAAAAATACGAGATATACAAAACACTACGCAACAGATAAAGAAAACATATTAAATTATCACACACGTTTTGAAGCCAACAGCCTTTTCCTTTACATGAAAGACAACCAAAATAACCCACCCCTCCCACTGTCATAAATCCATCTCGTTACAGCCTTTATACCTAACACGATGCCACCAGTATTGGGTTAGCTTTGTAAAAGGAACAAATGTTTTGAAATGAGTCAGCAAGTAAGCCATTATGTATTCACTTAGTTAAGTACGAAATATAATATTTAGTGCTTTATAAGTGAGGATATTTTTGTAATGTAATACAACTCAATTGATGCTATGAATTAATTCATACCTGCTGGTGTCCTCAGTGTGCAAGTAATTACATCAGCAATGGGTTAAAAGCTAAATTCCACTAAGAAACAAAAATAGGAAATTTAAATTTTTTTACAGTTAACTTTTGTCTAAATATAGCAGTTAGTATCACTGTTTTTATTTATTTTAGTAACTATTTTTTTTAATAAAAATCAAATGTAGGGAAAATTTTGATTGAAATGATATAGTTTTAGAAGTTGCTGGACCTTATTCTGAATGGATTTATTTGAATAAATCCACAGCCCTTGGGATTAATTCTGTTTCACCATGAGTTCACGATTTGGAATCTAGTTTTTCATTAGAGACTGTGTTATAACTAGAAACCTTGAATGAATTTTTACTGATATGTTTGATATGTTTTGGAACAATATTTACTTTTGAATTTACTAAAAAATCCTAGCTCAGGCTACAAGTAAGCCCCATAATGTTAATGGTAATTTTCAATGTTTTTTTTTTTTGATTTATTCTTTTTCCTAAAAGATACATTGAGAAATTATTTTAAAAAAATCTTACCAATTAGTTTTTTTGATAGTAGTGTACACCTCATGAACAGAAACATAGGCCAAAGATGAGGAGGTCTAAGTTCCCTACGGCTAATACAAGCAACATGTAACAAATTATTATTTTTATGAGATATGGATAATATTTCTATTTCGGGAAAAATAAAATATTTTGCCAATGGTTGAAAGAGTGTATCACCAAACATGTTTTTTGTAGTTAAAAAAACTGAAGAATTCAACAGTTTTTGAAAAGCACAATTGAAAAATAAGTATATACACAGATCATGTGTCCATAAACACATAATTTGGTAGTATTTAATTTATGATCTATGGATGTTGCATTGCTTGACCAAACTATATTTAAGAAAAGACAATTTTAAAAAAATACATTATTAAATTACCTCTTGTACATATCAGCTGTGTCAACAATTGCTGTATTCTCTGAATTTTCAAGAAGAAGAGACATACATTCTAAATGTCCTGATGAGGCAGCCAAATGTACAGGAGTTTGTTGAGAAATACCATCATGTACACAAACTGAAGCACCACAACGTAACAGTAATTGAACACACTGTTTGTGACCTGTTCATAAAAGTTCAACAAAATTACACAATAATATGACATACAGACATATTCTGTTAAATATTCTACAAAAATATCCAGTTAATACTATACAATACCAGAATACTTGCATTTATATTACTGTCAAAGGCAATCACTGTGAAAGATTGACAACAAAACACATACTTACAAACCTTTGTAAGCAGCTAGGTGTAATGGCGTCCTTCCCTTGCTGTCTTTTATGTTGGTGTCTGAGAAGAGTGGTAACAAGAGTCGAAGAATTTCTGTATATCCATAATATGCCTGAAAATAAATATTTAAAAAGTAGTACACGAACAATTAATTTTTTTTACACTAAACTATTTATATATTTGTGTGCATGTATGTGTGTGTGTGTGTGTGAGAGAGAGAGAGAGAGAGAGAGAGAGAGAGAGAGAGAGAGAGAATTTTTATTTACAGATACTAGGTTATATAGCTCCCCTTAGGTGAACAATCACCAAATACTTCATCAATTAGATTCACATAAGAAAGAAAATATTCTGGTAATTCAGTCGTATCCATCAAATATACTAATAATTCATTACTGCCAATGTTTAACAAATATTTTGCAGTATCTCTCACTTCTATTTGGTTGCAGTTGAACTGGTCAACATTGATAAAAACCCCCAACAAATACCAAAGGCAGATTAAGATTACCAATTTTATAAAGTAATTGATTTGTGTTATTTAATTTATACTTAGGTAGCACAGCCCAGATAGCTTGCCTTAGCAACTGGGCGGGTCCACGGGTGGCAGATAGTGGAACGGCCTACAGATATGTAGGTTACTTGTGAATAAGGATTCCGGAAGGTTTCTGAATAAGCAGGCCCGGACAAAGGCAATGGTTCAAAGGTGAGGAATTATCCCTCCTCGTCAGTCAATCGGTTGGGTGTGGTAGAAATAACTGCTCTGACTGGGGACTGGGGTAGTTGGGAATTAAGTCATCACAATGCTACTCTCACCTCCCAGGTGAACCAAGGGCAATGCTGCTGTGAAGTATGGGCAGGAAACTACCCCAACGACACAGTTGTAACAAAAGAGAGTAAAGCAGGCTGTTCGCTCCATAAGCAACAGTTAATAATGTCCTGAACTTGGGGTATGCTTCAAGGTCAGTGACTGAATACAAAATCCAAGGTGGAAGGCATCGTGCCGATGGATGAATGGCTGCAGGGTATAAAATGCAGTAGCACACGATCCCATTGAGGAATCAGACAAAACCTCATTGTATGTTGTCTTGTCAGGGTAGTGGGGGTTCTGCTCTGGTTGACCGTTCTTTCCCCCATACTTGGGAAGCTAATGAACCAAGTAAGTACACAAATTGACGTTGAGTCTGCACAGACAGCGGGAGCCAATGAGACGGTAAACTGTGAGTCTGTAGCAGATGTGTCAACGGCAACCACCACTGGGGGTGCGGGGCGGCTACTAAGCTGCCGACCGCAGAAACCAGTGAAATGGTTGTAGAGTTGAGCACGCTATCTCTACGGAAAAAGCGTATGAGTGGAGCGGCCAGAAAGCGGCTCCAAAAAAAAAAGGCGAGAGCAGCTGGAGGGCGAATGATCCTGAGCACACTACGCAGGGGAGGCCAAAACCGAGCCGAGCATGTTAACGTCCAGGGCTTGGATGTTATGAGGGGTGAGGTGCAACAGGTGGGAAGCAATCAACCACGAGCACCAAACCCCAGCATGGAGATTACATACTCGAACAACTGGGCTAATCTCCCAGATGTTTCGGGACATATGAGTATCGAATGCGTGGTCAAAGAACCTGTCTTGGAGATGGGCAATGACCACCTTACTCGGACGTTTGCACCTGACCAGGCCCACCAAACTATGATGGAATGGTCAGGGTCAGTAACATCGGGAACTCAGATCTGGTACACAGATGGCTCCAAGATGGACTTCGGCACTGGAGCGGGGGTGTATTGTAAAAACCCAAGGGTAAAACTAGTTTTTTCCTTGGGGAGGCATACCTCTGTCTTTCAGGCCGAAATATATGCTATAAATGCCTGTCTAGGAGAGATAGCGAGAAGGGGAATACACAGGACCCGGATTGCTATTTTCTCTGACAGGCAGCAATTAAGGCACTAAACAGACATGTGGTCACCTCGGCCATAGTCAGGGAGTGCCTAAATAACCTAGAAGCCCTGGCAAGGCACAATCAAATCAAGATAGGTTGGGTGCCAGGGCATAGGGGAATATTTGGAAATGAAGCCGCAGATGCACTGGCGAGAGAGGGGTCTTCAACTCCCCTAATTGGACCGGAGCCGGCGGTAGGTATTTCCAAATCCATGGTCAAGATTGCAGTGCGAAGGTGGATGGCAGAAAGACACTGTGAGCACTGGGTCAGGGCTGAAGGAATGAGACACAGTAAGCTAATCCTTAGGAAACCTTCCTTGGGGCTGCAGGAAAGTCTCATCTATCTGTCTAGGCAGGAATTGAGGATAGCCACAGGTCTACTCCGGGACACTGTGGACTAAGGAAACATCTGCATAATACGGGTATCTTTAAGATGAACCAGTGTGCAGATTATGGAGACCGCCACACATCATTTATAGATGTGAAGCACTTGCCGAGAAGCGCTTCAACCTCTTTGGTGATAGCACAGCTCTGGAAGAGGATGCTGCAGGTAAAACACTAGTCAGGAAACTTCTAAACCTGGTAAGAGGTAAGGGGCTCTTTGACTAGATCAGGGAGATAAGTACAATAAACCTAAGGTAGCGGCGCTTCGGGCAGTTTAAACCCGCTCCCAAGTTGAGAAAAAAAAGGTAGCACAGATGTTTTTTTCATAAAAAATGTATCAATTATTACAAGTTCTTTAGCTTTAGCTGATCCTGGTTTAATACTTTATATTGACTGAGGATTTAAGGGAATCTTCAGTCCAAATGTCTATGGGAAGTTCTTCCACCTGACAGAAGTATAAAAGCTATAGCAGTAAAAGCTATACATTTAAAAAATACACTTTGAAAAATGTATAATATAATGTTTTCTATACAAAAGTCTTCCTTGTACCTCTTGATCTATCTAAAGATAACATTTTGTTATTAACTGTTGATTGTTACATGAATAAACAACTTTATTTACTGTATCTAATTGTCTGCCTCTGAGGGTTTAAACTACATCCAGCTGCCCCCCTGTAATACAGATGGTTCCGATAAGAAACTTAATACACATTTATGTTTAAAATAAATTTCTTAAATTAGCAAATTTGTGATTTTTTTCAATTATGAGACCTAGTGAATTTATTCACATGCTCTGAAAACCACTAAATACCAATTTTCATGAAAATCTTTAGCCATTTTGAAGAACAGTGGACCTAAACACATATGCCAAGCTCTCTTTTAGTAATATGTGATATATTGTTCTTGTTTGGTATCTGCAGTAAATATTAAACAAAAGTAAACACTAATGGAATATATATCTTTTATTTTCTTAACAAATTTTTTAAGAAGCATGTTTAGTAAAGAGACAAGGCCCCATAGAAATTTGGTATTATATACATTGAGAAAAACATTATTTTGGTTTTATGTTTACATATAACTCAACTTTTTCACATAGTCTGTGTTCACTAAAATAAATATATCATAATTTTTGTTTTATTTTAAATTTCATTCACATATAATTGTTTCTATTAACCAATATTTATAAATTATTATTTTTAAAAGATTTTATTTTCAGTCTTAATATTTTTAAACATTTATGAAGGAGGCAATTTCATTTTTGTAGGTAACGTATAGCAACTTTCTTTGAACTTAAACAAACTCTGTTTTAAGCTTGTGATTTCATCTTCTGGCTGGACATGTTTTAAAAATTTTACAAAAACATAATTTTTACTGAAAATATATACTTTTATTTTTAGTCGATATCTTTTGACATCTTAGTATGTTTGTTTTTACGTATATTATACTGTACATTTTTATTAGAAAATAAATATAACTCACTGCAAGATGAAGTGGAGTTAACCTAGGCATATCATTCCCATGTAGACAGACAAAAGATCCAACAGATGACAATAGATATTCTAATCCTGTATAATTCCCACCAGCCACTGCATAATGGAAAGCCGTATAACCTTGTTTATCCTTAAGCAATGGGGACCCCTTGTGTTCCACTAAATACTCTACACACCTGTGAAAATTCAGTGTTAGAAAAGATACAAACTAGGAATAATAATAGTTTAGGTAAAAAATTGCCAAGTGTTAACATAATTGGAACTATTTTTTAAAAAAACTGTAACAAATTTAAAATAAAATTAATTATTACCTTCCCTCCTTATCATGGGCAGCAGCTAAATGTAGGGGAGTACAGCCATCTACATCCTGCTTGTTTATAGCAGAACCAATGCCTGCCAGTGTGAACAAGCATGGATACTGGCCTCGAGCTGCTGCCAAGTGTAATGGAGTACGCTCCAAATTGTCTACTATGTTAAAGTTTGCTCCATTGCTTACTAACAGATCCAAACAATCAACACTCCTAAAAACAAAATAGAATATTAACTTTGTTATTTAGTGTAAACTACACCCCTACAGAGGTGTAGAAAATGTTTTACCCACAATATTTCCCCCAGTCCTGTTTGTGGACATTTCAGATTTCCCCAAAAATTATGGAACACGTAGATCGATAGAGATTATTAGCTTACGTAAATTCTATATTATTACCAATGATAATTTTGCCACTAAAATGTCAAAATATTTCCCATCAAAAGACATTCCATTTAGTTGTGATTCTAATTTTACATTAAAATTGTGAAGGGTAGATTTGATTTTTTTCAAAAGGGCAACACCATTGAGAGAAGTGCGACAAGGAGATATGTCAATGATAATACATGTCTGAACACCATCAACTAAAGTAATCAGACAAGAAATTTGAAGGCCAGTTTAGTTTTATTTTATCTGCTGTAATAGACATTAAAGGTAGTTGGTTTGTTGCAGGATTTGTGTTACTTTAAAAGTCTATAACTTTTGACTTCATTGTAAAAAATATGTTTTTTCTGAATTCTTTATAAATTCATTAGAATTGTAATTGAATTCTCTAGAATGGTTAAGTTCACCAATATCAACATTATTTATATTATTTAGACTCAACAGCTCTTCAAAAAACTTTGCCCATTTACCTTCTTTAATAGAAAGCTGTCTTAAGCTTTCCCAAATATTTATCATGTTCTTCTTTGATTTCTTTTTCTTAAATTTTTAATGATCCTGAAAATTTACAACACCATTTATGAGCACTAGATTTCAAATGATCAATTAAATGTCCTTTGAAATTACAAAAATTTTTGCTCTGGTTTTTCCAAAGTAATTGTTGCTCTCTAGGCAAATAAAACTAACGAAATGAACCTGTTTTCAAAACTGATATATCTCTAGGCAGAATTTTTGAATTTGTAATACACGGAACACACTTGATAATTCCTGATTGTTCAATAAGGCAAGGCATCAGTCTACATATTTGTGTTACTGATCTGCTAACTCTAATAGGTTTGAGTTTAGCTTCAAATTCGTCTATTTCTGGAATGGTTGGGCAAGAAGTGGTTTCAGTATGCTTGATTTCTTTCTCTGCTGGCTTGGTTTGATTGTTTTGTAAAATTTCAGTAAATCTTTTGTTTAGCCTTGAAAATGGCTTATAGTTCAGTTTTAATATCTGTGTTACTATCGACCTGAACAGATGTAATAGGTAAGCCTATATCAATAGGAGATATGAAACTATCAACTTGAACAGACACATTAGGTATATCAATACAACCGCTAAGCCAATCACTACTAGTACAAGGTAAAGGTCTTAAGAAATTCCAACTCAACATTAGGCATATCTTCATTTCAACCCTTCTAGTTTTATTAGAAGGATCATCTGTCAGATCATCTAAAGTCCTATTAGAAGTCAAATCAATACCTTTAGAAAGGTATCAATAAATCTTGATATGCTTGCTTGATTTTTCTTTTCAGGTCGTTCACATCTCTTGTTTAATTGATGCATGTGAGGCTAGTTTATCATGCATTCTCCGCCAATCGCAGTAAACACAATAAACCTCTTGCTTGCTTTTAAATGTCAACATCTATAGTTTCATTATTAAATAAATTATTAAAAACTATAATAAAATTATAATACATATTATTAATAAATATATATTGTTGGATAATGTTAAAGTAATTATAAAACTTTGGTTTCATTTCTATAATGTTAGGAATTTGGATTGAAGCTTCTTGATCCATTTTCACCTTACAACCAGCAGCAGTATTCTGTCGGCCTGGAGTAATTGACTTAAGCTATAATGCTTACACTGTCCCTCTTAACAAAAAAATAAATGACAACTAACAAAATTTTATATCCAGTGTGTTTTAGAAAAACATTTAAGTGAAAGTGGATTTTAAAAGCCAACAAAATGTTATATCCAGAATGTTTTAGAAAATAATTTAAGTGAAAGTACATCTTAAAAGCCAACAAAATGTTGTATCATATCCAGAGTGTTTCAGAATATCATTCAAGTGAAGTTGCATCTTGCCTAATGAAAGGCTTCTCTCTCTTTTTAAGTTACTTGTCCAATGTGAATTCTATGAAAAAGCTATAGTTGAACGACAGTTCAAACTGACAAGATACAAAACCTCTTGGTTTCTCCTCCTACAAAGTCAAAATTTTCTTGAATGATGAACTGAAGCATCTTATATTTACTGTGTCTCTTTAATATTGACTAAGGTTTTCCACCATCCTTCTCTTAGTAATGATTCCTATCTCCCTTTACTTACCCATTCAACAAATGACTTCTTTGGTGAAGATATGGTCAGTTCACTACTACAAACCCACATTTCAAAGTCTTGACCTATTTTATTAAAATTTGTTATTGTTCATTCCATTAGGCAATGTATCAAAACTAGAAACACGTAATATTTGAGAAGTTACATTTTGAGAACCCATTACAGATTAGATTATTCGTGGTCCAAGTGATTTAGAACGCATGCCTTAATTCTTTGCATCAATTCTTTGAGCTGTATTTTGATATAAAAATATTCTTAGTTATAAACACTAAATATTGTGTATTTTATAAGGGTGCAATATTGTATTCATTAATTTGTAAAAGAGTCAGTTTATTATTTGTTAATTATTTTTTGTAATCATAAGTAGTAAAATCAACTTAAAATTTACTTAATGTTTGAAGTTTCAGTTAGATTCTAGGGTCCCACTATTATTGATCACTTCAGATATACAAAAATATTCACTAATTATAAAAAATATCTACATTCAGTAGTTTTTAAATTTAGGACTTTAAATGGGACTACAGTCACTCTCAATCACTTCCAAAAAACTATTGAGACAATATAACAAGAAACATCAGCTACTGACTGATAGAGAGTACCAACTAAATTTACGAGAAATAAGATCCGATGAAATAAAATCCGATGACAGTCTATCTATCATGTATAGAACATTATGTAGAATGTCTGATGAAAACAACTTATATCCCTTAGACATCACAGATGTCTAGTCTGATATGTGTCACATCAAAATATAAACTCTCTTGAAGCAAACAAGCATGACATATCTTTCATCCGTAGGCAGCAATGGGTTATTAGGGATAAATATGGACTTGAAATGATGCTCCCGCTTTTTCTATTTTCACTCATATTTCCTTTGCTTGGATTTATCTTTAGTTTAATGTTGTTTCCCAATGTCTAAACGAATGTTTGTGTTGTTTTTTTTTTTTTTTTTTGTTTTAACATGACAGAGTTCTATTTTCAAAATGACTACAGAAATTCTGATGGCTGTTTATTAACATTGAAAACCTACATGATTTAGTCATCTAAATTATTATTTACTGGAAGACCTGTTGGAGACAATCAGTATAACCTAAATAGCAATCAAAATGAGACTAAGGTAACAAAATTAAATTAATATTATTTTAAAACCTCATCAACAAAACCTAATGTAACCCTAAAAATGTTATGTGAAATGAACCAAAAAATATGTAATAAATTATCACGTACATGAATTTACAATAACTCAAATTTCCCAAAACACTTTGTAATAATTTAACTGTATCAGAGAGTTTTAAATTTGTGGGGTCCAATGGCATTGATAAAATGCTGGGTGCAGAATTTATACCCAACAACATTTCAAAGCACATATTGTCCAAAGATTACTGTACATCTTTTGTATGGGCTTTTTCAGTCTATAACTAATAATATGAGTATATGTTATTCTATAAATTATACAATTGTATTATCTGTTCATCAAACTGTAATTAAGCATGAAAACAGACTTAATAAAACAAGTAATTTTCCAAATTCGCTTATTCGCACTTTTCTATTAATGGACATTTACTAACCAGATCAATACGATCACAGGTGTCCTGTAAATTTTCTTCTCTTTCTTCCTCTATATCCTTTTCATAATTGAAAATGTATCAGATTTTAAATTAGCGCTTTTAACTTTTCTACTTATCGACTTTTTTTTTCTTGTGATTTTCTAAGATTAATCTTCCTGATCATAACGAATGGTATCGATAATATTTGTACATGAAAATTAGTATATAACATGAAATTTGTTTAACACAATCAACTCTATCCACTTTTCTTCTACAGTAGCTTTATTTACATTAATTATTCAAAATTACTTTTGATTATTAAGTTGTAGTTTATTAAACCCTACACCTTTCTTTAAATATTTTAATTAAAATCTTTTTACTTTTTAAAAAATGTTTAGGTTTTTAAATTTTGAATTTCAAAATTTACCAAACTATATGTTCTTAAGGATTTTGGACCATTATAGTGTGTTCTCCAATTTATTGCCAACTATTAGAATGCTTTTATAAATATCACTGGTGACCGTGAAGGCATTGTAGCTATAATAAATCTGTACACAGATTGGAAAGCATTAAATAAATAATTCCGTTAAATTAATCACACGAATAAAATTGTACTTTATGAACATTATTAAACAATAATGTAGATAATCCTACAAAAATAAAAACAAAGAAATAATTTTCAATAGATTATTATATTTAACATATTCAGATCATATAGTATGCAGATGCTTTAATCTTTATGGAATAATCTCACAAAACATTTTTAATAAACACACACACAACAAACTAGTTTCGGCGACGATGTCGCCTTCCTCAGTGCTTGGCTACTACTAACATATTGTCAAGCTATCGTACAAGTCAAATAAAACAAACAAGATAAAAATACAAAATAAAACAAACAAGATAAAAATACAAAGTCAAGAAATAAAATTAATCTATTACATAGCACAACACATCTTACTCAGGAGAGGTATATAGTTTACATAACTGCTATTATTATTATTATTTTGTTCTTTATCTTCCCCACTCCTCCTTATTTAGCACTACTGTCAATAAACAAATCCTAAACAAAGCTTACACAGTTAAAAAATAACAATCATATATTATATAAAAATGCACGTTATAAACAATTAATGAAAAAAATCAGTTTATACAAAATTAAAACTAAAAACAGAGTTAAGATTAAGGAACAAACATCAACACTTATACATATTTTACATTTTTACAAGGTAGCAGTAGCAACTAATTTAACGCTTATTATGTCTTAAAAGAAAAACAGTTTTAATCACATGCTTAGCGGAACAACACAGAATTTGGATACAGAAGGGAGGAACCCTGGACTGGTCCCGACTCATTGTTTACTGACACATCTTGAGATTTGTTGATAAATCATGTCTCCCAAGCATCCATATTATTGTACCTTGTGGCTTGCTTCAACAACTTAGGATGGTCAGACTTAAAGTAATGCTGGTTGTCCAATCAATGCTTGGCCATGGCTAAGTATTCTGGCTTGTTGTTTTTAAAATGAACAAAGTGCTCCCTGCTTCTTGTCTTAATACTCCTACTGGTTTGGCCAATATACAATGCATCACACATCTTACATTCAATGCTGCAAATCCCCAATTTCTCACAGTTATCTGTGAAGTCCTTCGGAGATCCAAGCATTCTACCCAAACTCCATCCTGAAGCCGCCAAGACTCGAAGTTTCCATACTTCATGAGGCACTTTTTGGCAACGCTATATAGCGGAGGGTTGTAAGCTAACCTAACCCAGTTATTTTATGGTTTGTCCCTGGGTAAGGTTGTTCCAGAAAAGAAATTTGAGTTCACTATTTTGACTTTTACCTTTGTGAATAGTTCTCACTCGCTAATCTCTAATTAACTAAAAACTTTATGGAATAATTTATCAAAGAAGTAACAGAACTCAAACTAAAAAAAAAATGTGAAAAACTGTTTGGACACTTCAAGATTAGGAAGAAGAGGGTGTAGATTAATTGAAGACATACCGTTTAAACTGAAACCAGTTCCTGTACTTAGGAAGTATCATATGAGCTGAGTACAATGTCTTTTTGGGGTTTAGAAATTGTTAAAATGTAATGAACTTACTAGGAAGCAATATTTTATAATTCCAAAAATTGCATATGGTTCAATTATACTTAGATAACATGGCTAAGTTATTTTAAAAAACACAAAAGAGCCCTAAATGCCTAGGGAACAGAGAAGTCCTACAAGTCTAGAGAATCACAAACCTCTCTAGAAGCCTGGGGGCACAAGAGCTCTATAAACCTAAAAATACAAGAATACTAATCATACTGAGACGGATATATGGTTTTAAGATATGGTTAAGATTAGTAAACTTGAGAATATCAAACAAGAGTATAAATAAAACAACAACAGTCAATGCTGGATGGTCCATGTGGAGAGTAACTAAATAGGATATTACTTTATTAATCTTGACAGATTACATTCAATGAATTATGAAAAGTTTTACTAGATTAACAGAAAGTATTTATTTTCAGAAATTAGGTCATAAAATTGTTATAGGTTAAGCTGTCTATTGTTGAAAATTGTTTCGAGATCATTTGCTTCTGTGGCTTACATGTGAACAAAACACATACATGTAAATACAATAGAATAAGTACAATCTTTGTTGATAAAGAGATAAGTTTTTTTTTCTTATTCTTTGTTTTATTTTTAAAATTGTATTGCCAGAAACAAGAAAAAAGTCATATGTAATTACAAGCTAATATCACTGCAAATATGTTGACAATGAAAAAAAAGAAAACAAAATGTATAAATTCTTTTGTTTTATCAATAAATCAATAAAAATTAAAACAATCGATACATTCTTGTGTCATTTCCCTCTTTATTTCAGAATCTAAAAATATTATTAATTTTATAATACTGTGATTTTTCAATAATTCTTGGAGTCTAGATAGCCTACAGTTATATATAAAAAGTAGAAAAAAAATATATCAAATAACTAAATTCAACAAACATTAATTCAAATGGCTCACCCTTCAAATGAAGCTAAGTGTAGTGGTGTTTTTCCCGAACAGTCCTGACAATCCAAATCAACTCCGAATTGCAAAAACTTACGGCAACATTCAACATATCCACCCAAACAACACATATGCAATGGTGTTCTTCCTGGAAAACATAATAAGTCATAAACATGTTTATAAATATATTTGTTAACTTCACATGCTATTTTTTTCTCCATGACTTACAAATGTGTTTTGACAAAAGTAATGGGTCTTAGGACCTCAAGTAGAATAAAATTTCTCCAAATAACATCATGGGTAGCATCAGCCATGTATATACTCATAAAGATAAGTTTTTATTCAAACAAACTTATTCTGGGTACCATTGGTATTTTTCCATCACCAAACTGGTTAGACTATCAAATAAATGCACCATCTGTTTTGCCCCCCCCCCCCCCAAAAAAGTAGAAAAATACATGATGTGGAAAATAAAAAGGTACCTAAAGTCGGCTAAGTAAAATTCACAGAACACAATTTTTTTTTACAACACATAAAACATGTATTCAGGGTCAAAAATTAGATTTTCATAATTGAGTCTATTATTATTCTTTGTTTTACATGCTACTATGGATTTTAAAGCAGTATTCATTATTTCTGTAAAAGTAAATATAATAAAAAAAAGTTATAGTACTTTGAGCTGCTTCCTTCAAAAATCACAGTTTTATTTATTTTTATAAGCCCATTACTTCCATTCTTAAAAACAAGTAATAAAATTTTTTTTCAAGTCAATTTCTTCTTAAATCAACTAGAACATTTTATTTTAGTTTCTTTTTATTTTATAAATACAATTAATATAAATATGTATAAACATATACCAGGATAACAATATTGTGGCAAAAGAGAAAGCGAATTTCCTTGTAATTTTCCTTTCTATGTATGGTGATGGACTATCACTTTTAATTGTTACTATTTATATGTTTTCTTTTTTTGTTGCTTTCATTGTTGTAGTTTCTTTTCGGTTTTCTTTCGAATTGTCCATTTGTGAAGCAAGTTCGATACCGTTAATTCAGTTCATTTATTTCATTCATTTTTAACCCTAGAGCATTATGTATGATATTGAGTAGTACTCATGACATCAGTATGAGGCTACTTATTACACTTATGATATTAATAACCAGCTCCTCATGAACAGCAACAACGAATTTTAAGGTTATAAAATGGAGGTTTTTCAAAAAGATCTTTGAGAACATCATTTATAGCTATGGAAAGTTGGCTCGGTGCCAAAAAGCGCTAGGTTTTGAAGATGAAGATACTCAGTTTGAATCCGACCTAGACCCCCCAAATTTTTATAATTTAATTATTGAATAAAAATTTGAAAAAAAACTGTATTAACATCAATTGTTATCCACTAAAGGTTAAAAAAATGTGTTTGAGCTTGACCTAATGAGTAAAAATGTATTTTATTAACAATTGAAAACTTGTACAAGATAAATGTCAAGAGTGTGAGCAAATAAAAGGAATTGAAAAAAAAAATCTGGTATCAAATTGTTCAGAGCTTCTAGCTCTTTGAGCAGTATTCAAAATCCCAAACATCGTGACATATTTTTACTTTCCGTATCAAATACATAAAATGATCACAAATCAATAGTTTGAAACTATAGTATTGTGAGCCATAGAATATATAGAAGCAGTAACATACTTATGAAATATGAAATAATAATTAATTACTGGTTGTCTACCAAATTAAATCATATTACAGGTCTAATTATACTAGGTATACTAAATATGTATACCCTCCATTATTTAGAGTTAAATTATAACATACAATGTTTTACTTGTAAATTAATTAAAGTACCTTGAAAACCAGGTCTGGTAGGATCTGCACCATAATTTAACAATGTACCACTGAGTAACTCATGACCATACAATGCAGCTATGTGTAGAGCTGTGCAACCTGTTTTATCTATACTGTCAACTAAAGCGCCTAAAACAGTTTACATGACAAATTAACTCTATAAATTATATAATATTTAGGATATTAAAAAAAATGTATTAAAATAATCATCCATAGATGCAGTGATGAATGTATGGATTTAATGGATTACAACACCAGTTTCCTATAAAAACATATATTAATTAGTAATTTTAAACAATAATTGTTGTTTAAATATGGTGACAAAGTTCTATAAAAAAATATATGTTTATTTTTGGAATTATTTTTTAATTCAAGTAAAAATTTTAATTGAAATCAATTTTAAAAATAATAATTTAAGGTATATGCTTTCTTTTTAACATAATAATGATCAAAGATATTTTTGTTTAATTCTATACATTTTATATATCTTTTTACAGGTTGATGAATTTTGAATATGTGTTGTTAATATGAAATTTTATAAAATGAGGATTGAAAAACTAATTTTATTTTATAACAAGGTATTATTATTAGCTAAAAATAGGGAAAATTTAGGTAAAATATTGTCAGTCAAGAACGTGAAAGAGTGTTGTCATTTTACAGAAATACTAAAAACCGTTATGTGTGGAAAAAGTCATGTAAAATTTTGAAAAATGTTTTAATTTCCAAACAGCAGTTATTAGTTTTATCTAAATTAATACAATATAGTTTCATAGATTCCTTAAACAAAAAGTTTTCAATTGGATAACAACTCTAAAACAATACAATATGCCCCTTAGTATCTTTCTACCTTAGGTAAGTACTTGGCTCATTGGTCTTTTATTCAAGTCTTGGAATTTAATTTCCTGGAGGATCTAAGTTTGGGGAGTACACACGTTTCGACTTTTTGATCAAATATCCAACTTAAGTCATTTCCATTGCCAGGTCTGACAAATAAGTATTAAGGGACATAAGGAAGGTTAATATAGTTGACGGAGCAGGAGAAAATAATCTTATTAAAGGTAACAGAGAGCAGAGGTATAAATATATAGGATAGTTTTTAATATTTAAAAGTCTGGCAGGTAATGTACATTTCTGTTCAAAAACACAAGCATTTGAACACGTTGTGGGTCAAGCTAGTTCCATCGCTTGTCATATATAATTCCTGAAGTTGAGAAAGGTTTTTCAGAAAACACTGTCGCGAGTGGGCAGACAGGTATTTTATTGCCATTGCATTTAAATGAGGGTATTTGGCACTTTGTACTTGCCAATACTTCCCAACATCACAATCTGGACTGGCTAATGGTTCCCCCAGATAATTGTTTACTTCTTCTTCTACTGTCAATTCCCCTGGGGTACCTTCTTCCTCAACATTCTGAATTAGTGGGGCATATCTTCTCCACATCTGGTGGGACCTTTTTTCTGCAAGTGTCTGGAACAAGTGCAACTGATTCAGGCCTATTTTGTATTTATTACTCAATCCCAGTTGATTTTTAACCGACTATCACTTGTAGGTCCTGTGTTTGAGGATAAAGTTTCTTCAAGTATATATCTTTTTTGTTGATAAATATGGGCAAAATGAATGTTTTTAAATGCTTTTTCATATTTGATATATTATGTGGTTTTCTACCGTCAGTTTCTGTTAACCGTCATCGAATTGACGCAACAGCCAGTACCCTGAACCGAATACCGTCGGGCCTCTTAACGCTTTATGTTTATTAGTACTACTCAGCTGGTGTTGCTACTTTTGGAAAAAATTAAGGCACAGTATTTAACAACAAGCTTCACACTACTTACAGATGTAATTACGATGGTTTTTGTTTGATAGATACACTCCGACGGGATTAAAATCATGATGTTATTCTAAGAGCTTTTTGTCTGTAGTTACGGGCCGACACACATATTCGTTATAACGTATTGTAATGATTTTCACTACTGTTTTCAAAATTTCACAAAACCTTAAAAGTAAGTCGGAAATATTGACTAAATATTTAGTTGTAAAATAATCCTTAAAAACGGACTTTGTGAAAGTTAAGTACAAACATTGATAAACTCATCCTTACTAGGAAGTAAATTATAACGTAAATTCCTTAACAAGTAAATTATTTGATGTTAAAACTTTTACTTAACATGAATCTTGGATAGTATTTACTGGACCTATAGCATTACTTATCAGAGAGAGAATATATTACACTTTAGTTCTATATTCAAAATATTTATAAACTCACAAATCAATCACATGTGACACGTTTACGTGTCGTAGTGATAGGCGCCAAAACACTTTTACCAGCAGTCAGTTTATTATTTGGGTAACAGGGACATGAAATTATGGTTTTCTTGTTTCTTGC